>CM068966.1:70674824-70686597 GCA_035128595.1 Eptatretus atami | reverse complement strand
CAACAAAAACAAACTTAAAATAAACGATAAATTTAAAAAAACTAGAAATCGAAAGATAAATAAAATTAATGAATTTGGCATTTCTTCTTTGGATCTAAGGTCAGGCAGGTAGGGAGGCATGCGCCAGAGCAGCGGCGTCGCTGCGTCACGTTTCCTGCGGTACTCCAGGGCCTCCGTCTGCCATCACCCCAGGAGATGCTGGACCATCCCATCTTTGAGATGCTGATGCAGACCTGCCTGCAAACGTCAACTGAGCAACGGTGTCGCCCATTGGCCTCCTCCACTCATGAGACTCCCGTCGCTGAGAGAATCTGGTGAGCACGGACAAAGCAATCAGGAAAAGCGAGCGACAAATGTCCACAGCCGCGACTGAGCGCTACGGACATGCGGTACGAAATCTATTTAGTTTCTCCTCGCAACTGCTCTGTTGGACACAAAGTCGACCAGCGATAGCCATAGGATTCTCGAGAAGGGCTGTACCAAAGGAATTAAGTCTCCGTCAATCTTGGTCAGAGTCCAAGTCTCACACGCATAGACAAGACTGGAAGGCAGCAAGGACCCTGAAGACTCAGACTTTGGTTCCTCCGACGAGCGCTATCCGGCAGCGCACACTCCATTTATCCAGTGAATCCATGACCTAAGGCCGACCAGAGACATGAATATCACTGCCAAGGTAAGACTATCACTTCTTTGGATCTGGTGTTGATAAATTTGTGTGGTGTTGATGTCGTGCAGGCATGATGGGCTGAATGGCCAACACATGTGTCTATTTTCCTTGTGAAGTTCCTGTGTCATTTGTCACTGGATTGCTGCTGCTGTTTTTCTTCGACACTCCCATCCCATCCAAAACCCATACCATCCCACCACCCGTCCTTGACAGGTATATATCCGTTAGTATGCAAATATAATTAGTAAGAAAACAAGAGGGAGAAGAAACATGGTCTCTATAATGACCCTCGATAAGGTGGACACCATTGACAAGACAAATTTGCCCCCAAAGAGACCTCACGTGCTTGGATGGGAGAAAAAGAGAACCACGTGACCATTGTGACGCACAGCTCCGTCTTGCGTTTCCAGTGTCTGTGCACGCGCACTAAGTACTTCCTCCCCAAAACAGAAAACAGCAGAGGGACACCTGCGGACACCTGACGTTTCATGCTCTAATCGTTAGACGTGGCATTCATTATTCTAATCACAAGTTAGTGCAAAACCAACAATTGTAATTCCCCCCCCCCCCCTGTGAAAGGGTGGAAATGTGCAGGTGGATGACAATGTCACCAAGGTGTATGTATTGTAATAGATGGGAATTGAATACACATACACAAATCCGAAACCACAAAGTATCAATAACGGAAGAAAATAATATAATAATATAATAATCAAAATAATCAAACACTAAACAACCGATGAACGAAGCATCACAATGGAATAATTCGTGATACAAATACGCTCAATCTCACCGACGAACCCTGTTCGAGTGGTTGGGGTCTCATGCTGTCAAAGCAGGTTGCCAATTAACAAGCGACCCGGTAGCCCGATGGGTTGCTCCTTCTCCCCCGCGTTTGCCATTAATTTGACTCACGCACCGACTGTCCAAAATTAATTTACTCCAAATCGGACTGTCAAAGCACACTAGCCGTCCGACATAGGCTAGACAGCGGAGGGTGCCAGGAAAAGAGGGTCTAATCAACGGTGATCTTCCCCTTCCCTCAGCACTCCTATCTACCCCCGTGGGAGGGAGGACAGGCACCCGACCCAAGAAAGCATGTTAATGGAACATTTAATGATTAAAGTGAGCAAACCCCAATGAGTCGACCTGGGTTCAGTGCACCATGGCAGCGGCTCCTGTTTCCAGAAATAATTGTTGAATCATGTAGTTTGCATCGCAAACGCACTCTGATGTCTCGGTTGCATCCATTTTTGTCCGTAGATACCCTTATCCTGGGTTGGCCTCGAGCTTGTTCGTGGTCCCACCTCCACCACTGACTTATAATATCTGGAAACTGGGGTCAAAGGTTCAAATCAGATGTTTTGTTCATTGTCTACTCATGTCCTGGTAAGATATGTATATATATATATATATGTATATATATATACATTATTGTTATGGACCTGGGGTTCGAGTTCAACCACGAAGGGAAGCACTTGGATTCCTCCCGAACTCCTAGTCCTGAGGCCGCCGGGCACAGCTAATTCCAGGTGCCGGCGGGTTGCTAAGCAACCACGAATGCCAATTGGTACTGCCAACCCTGGCTGCCAATCTGTACTGCCAATCTGCCAATCCTGTAAGTGTAAATGCTGGATTCCATGATCGGTCTGGCATTCCGCTCACTCAGCGCTCTGCTCCACATTTTTTTCCCGCTGCTGATCAGGCCAGGTATGTTCTCCTCGCCCAGCCCTCCTGCACCCAGAAGAAGACTGTGTGGCTTCTGCAGAAGACTGTGGTAAGACAGGCACGCCAAGACCGAGCTCCTCTTACATATTAAATTGCTGTCTGTCTGTCGGTGCCCCTCCCCACCAGAAACATGGAAATGATCCTCGAAGAGAAACAATTATAAAGGAAAAGTCACTTAAAATGAATCCAAACCTATGGAGAAATTATAGTATAAAAAACAAAGTTGGTAAACAAGAATTGTACACAAAAAAACAAAGTTGTACACAAAAAACAAAGTTGTACACAATTGCATGTTTATGCAAACAAAGTGCAGATAGTGAAACATTTGGAACCGAGATTTACCCATTGGAATGTTTCAAATAAATCAATAAGTTGTTAAACTCGTTTTACTCTTTACCTTTCTTTGTCAGGTGCAGACAATTATTACTCAACACATTGTTTTATATAACCTCCCATTTTAAGCTCTTCTAACCAGCACAGAAATAAAAGTCTAACTTTCTTTTCTTTGTTCTATCGTCATATTTTTACCACGGGATTTTACCCACGCTACTATATCATATTGTATACGAATATTTTGTCTTAAGGCTGGGAAGGGGGGGGGATGAAGGGGAGGAGAGGAGTGAGGGGAGGAGAGAGGAGGGAGAAGGTGGGGGATGATTAAGGAGGGAGGGAGGGTGGAGGAGAGGGGGAGGAAGAGGAGGGAGGAATGGAGGGGGAGAGAGTGGGGGGGGGGGGACAGGTGTGTGTGTGTGGGAAGAGGGGGGGGGTGATAATTGAGATCTTGGTCACCTTTTACATGATTTGGAATTACACATCACAAACTGCATTTCACAAGTACATAGACATGTTCTCCGCAGGTTATGAGCCAGAGGTCAATAGACATTTGGATCAGGTCTGGGGAGTCATGGATTTACTGGATCATGGGGTGTGGTACTGTCGGTACCTGTGCAGGACCGATGTCGGTACCTATCCCATACCTAACCTAACCTATAGACATGTCTTCACATATTATGTGAAGGAAATAAATGGTGTAGTTTACATCATTTCTGGATCAGACGAATTGCCAGTACCAATTTTGTAAAACTCTACATGCAGCATCTAACTCAAGATGTCCAAATGTCATACATATCTATGCCTGTGATTTTCCCACGAATACCCCTCTGGTAGGCTAATGTCTGTTTGTCTATCTGTCTGTCCCAAACATGGAAACACAACTTGGGGAGAAAATTTTTTTATGGAAAAGTTGCTTGAAATTAATCCAAACCGACGGGAATATAATTTTTTCAATCAGACAAAATAATTGAACCCGGGCGGTGTATAGGTAACAGACTGCTTCGATCACTTCCAAATTTGTTTTTACTGTGAAAAAAAATATATAACCTCCCATTATGAGCTATGGGCTTCTGCTAGTATCTACTATAAATGGATGGTGTGTGTGTGTGTGTGTGTGTGTGTGTCATATTTTTTGTGGAGTTCTACTGGAGCTTTCTGATGTGGAATGTGACACACCGAAATGATCTTCATGATCTCCTGAGTTGATTAGACTAATTAACTTCTCTGATACTAGTCCGTGATGGCAGATTCCTCCCATAACTTGTACGGTAGTTACGCTGAACTTGTGTGTCGGATCTCATCTCGATGAACCATTCGACGCAATGAGCTTTCTCCTGTGGAGTCGCCATTTTCTTTTAAATTAAAGCACCAGACCTGAAAATAAAGAAAACTTTATGAGTTTCTGTATCATATAAAACAAAAAGGGTGTCATTGTATCATTTGTGGTACTCGATATATGAACAACCAAAGTTGTCCGGGTCTTTATGGAACACCCTGTATTTACAACAAGAATAATAGTTGTATCACTTAGCAATAATAATAATAATGAATGTATAATCCCCGCCCCAGCCCAAGCTCATCTTGGTGAAAAGGTAAGCTAATTCTCAAGCAGTATGGCAGGCAGGTATGCTACAAGGCTGTGAAGACCAATGGAAATTTGGTCCAATAGACCACTGGGTCCACTAGTATTACTAAAATGAGGTGTGTGTGCGTGTGTGTGTGTGTGTGTGTCGTGCTGCTTGAAAACCTGTTGGAATACGACTGGAAAACAAATAATCGATTTACTTGGAACAAAAAACTGTCCGTTTAATCTCAAAGGTCCCTGTTTTCAAAGCCCTTTTTTCCAGGGTTTAGGAAGAAGAAGCAGGAATTGAAGCTTAACGTAGTGCTTCAAACGGTTTACTGTCCGTTCAAACAGATAGCAGAAACCCCTCAGTAGGCCATGGAAGGAGCACACAAACAACTCGAACAGCACTCGGTAGAGCGCATACCTTCCAGCTAACACTTTACATTTGTTTCCCATGGATAGGTCAAACTACATCTGGACCTTAACCAAAATCTAATCAGCTTGTTTAGTCACCTACCGACCTAACTCCTCCACCAAGCTTCTTTTTTTTTTTGCATACATTGTCGAGGCTCATATGATAACTAACACCACATGCACAGCAAGGGGGGCAGGGACAAGAGGGCAGGAGAGGGAAGGACAAAACAGTGGGGAACAGAGACAGGAGATCTGTGGAAGGGATAGGGATGGGCGAGGAACACGGGCCACAGTGACGCCACAAGCTTTGTCATAATCCATCCACAACTTTTGAGATAACATGCCATATATCGATTTTGCCCCATCTCTCAATGGTGAAGAATCACTATTTTAAAAATAGGGCAATATCCCTGGATGCTCATCTGTAGCGGCTGGACAAGATAACCAGAAAACACTTGTAGGCATGGTGACCGACAAAATATGTGACGAAGAAGAAAGTAAATACCTATGGATTTTTTTTGATGCCATGAACAGACTTTGGCACATCACAGGTGATGAAGGTGCGGTCAATTTTCATCAGAATTGCATGTGTGGTTTCAGAGATGAAAGAAATAACTATTTTGGGGGGTGTGGGGGAAAAATTTATATTAATGTATTCTAATTGTAACAAATGGAGTATTAGAAATGTAACTTTATTGCGCAAGTTGAATGGCTGTCATTTCTGGCCCAAAGACTTTGCCCTAAATGATAAAAATGTGTTGTTCTGGAGCGGAGGACCTGAGCTGATAACAAACGAACCTTTGCCTAGAAATGTACGAAGTGGCTTTTCTGTCTAAAGGACACGTCTGCATCTGGGTTGATAGCCCCCACCACCTCTCATGAAAGATAAAGTGCTTTGAAATGTAAAATGTTCAGTCAAGTACCTGAGGAAGTATTAGAATCCTCAGTGGCTGTTACTCCTTGGAACTGACCAAAGTACCAAGTTAGAATAAAACTCTCTGATGTAATTTGGAAGTGAATTGAATCGGGTTGGTCTAACTGTAACTAAAGTAAGAATAAATGAAATAAGAACCAATAATATTGCAATCAATGGGATTCTTAAGTTCATTGTATGAGGGTGAAAGTTATGTGTATAATTAGAAATAAATTGTTTCACAAGGAAGGACTTGTGGTGACATCGGTTTCAGTGTTAATGGGTTTATGTAGGATTTTATAACAAATCGGACAAACGTTAAACTCTGCCTGAAGTCAAATAGGATTCCACAATTGCCCAGGTTGAATCCTTCAGGAGGACAACGATCACAACAAGGTGGGTTTAAAAAATCCACATCAGGGGCAACCCTCATTAAACCCCCTTAGGACCCGATTTTTCAATGCCATGAACAAACTTTTGTACATACACAGAGATGAACGTTGTGGGAAAGTTTCATCGAAATTGTATGTGGAGTTTCAGAGAAGAAGATGCAAGTATTTTGTAACGGACTGAGGATGGACGACTGACTGACGGACGGACTTCCCGGAACCATCCCAAAGCTTCCCAAAACTAGAACTATGTTCCAGGTGCTAAAAATAAAGAAATTCTCACATCTGGATCCGGATCTTCACCAAAATCTCATCATTTCGGCCTTGTCACAACCCAACATGTCCAACAAATTTCGTCAGAATCTTTCCATAACTTTTTGAGATATCTGCTCACAGACAGACACACAAACACACAAGCAAACAGATCAGGGTGAAAACAACTTCCGTCGACCTTCAGTGCAGACGGAACACTGGTAGTCATGGATGGTATTATTTAAAAAAAAAAAAACTTTTTCACTATTTTACTTCATGTTTCATCCTCATTGAGCCTCATAGATAGGCATGCAATATGTTTGTGAAGTACAACATGCTGTCTTTTGATTAAATGCATTAGCAATATGACGGGTAGGCATGACTAGTTCATATAAAAGTACAGATGTCTACTCCTCTGTCTCTGTCTCTCTCTCTCTCTCTCTCTCTCTCTCTCTCTCGCTATTTTATTATTTTTAGTGATCCTCACCCCTCACTCCCCACCCTCACCACTCCACCCCAACCATGGTACATACATGTTTTGTTTTATTTTATTTATTTGTTGATAACCCTGATATCTTGGCCTCTTTCCCTATCAATCTGGACGTCTTTTTGCACACTGCCATTTACTGACAAGGAAGAAGGAAAAGTCTCCTACACGATTCTCATCACACAAACTTGTAAATTTACATCACGTGACCAGCCTTGCATCGGCAAACCTCACTCTTGTTTGGCATGAAAACGAACCCTTGAGTTTCCATTAACCAATAATAATAATATTAATTATAATAATAATTGTTTTGTTTTTTTTACCAAGTGAATTATTAACTTGAAATATTGCTGAAGTGAAAGCAATTTATGCTGGTTCAAACAGGACTGCTGATAAGGCAATGTTAGTATTCGTTGAACATAATGTTTTGCCTTTTATATAGGTGAACAAGTGTTTGGGAAGGAACCTTCAAAGTTTTTAACATAAGTAGCCCTGCATGAGCCAGATAACATCTGTTCACAACTTGCAACAGTTTAATTACAAGTGTTTTGCATATTAACACTCATGCTTCTCGCAAACATGTGATAATGAGTGCTTGTCAGGTTGGCCGAATGGCTCACAGGGAGCAGACTCCCCTTTGAGCTGCCTCGTCTGGGTTCCATTCTCAACCTGATGATGAAACTCTCACTTTGGGTTTTTACAGGCAGCGTGTTCACCGGTTAGCAACAGGGATCCGTCGGCCTGCATTGCTTACACTGATGGATGTTGAAGATATTTTTGGTGTTGAAGATCCCTTTTCGCAAAGAACGTGGCAGGTAGGAGGCATTCCATGAGTGTTGCAGAAGCCTTGTTCTGCACATGAATGAATGAATGAATAAATTGACTAACGGTGGTGTGTGCTTGGTGTATATTGTTTCTAATTTCTAAGTCCTAAATAACAGCTTCGTTCAGTGTAAAGCAAAATGGACATGCTGGTATAATGTAGGTAAAATCTATAAGAAAGTGCATGATTTAATATATTGTCATATATTAGAATGTGCAATAGATATGAATACTAGTGCATGCCCGTAGTGCGTCGCCTACGTGCAAACAAACAAAAAAAAAAACTTTCAAACCGCGTGCCAGAACACACAACCACACAGCCGTTCTTTCGCTCACTGCCCGTACGTGCAAAAAAAAAAAAAAAAAAAAAAAACTTCAAACCGTGAGCTAGAAACGACAACCACACAGGCCCCAGCCCAAACCTATGGTTTGTAATCCCCACGAAAGGTTCCTTCGCTCTCGCGTTCTCGCGCCAACCACACTTCCACACACAGTTAATTAAAATCCAAATTAAAATCAAGTTTACCCCCTGTCTTTGCTTGCCATGACATTCGCTGCCATGACCGGCACGGCCCGTGACGTCATCAGTCGGCCGGCCGCGCAACGCCAACGCACCACGCCTACGCAGCAATGTGTCATGTCATTGGTTGGTAAATAAATGGCCGCAGCAACGTGTCATGTCATGTTGGTAAATAAAATGGCCATAACTTGAAGGACTTGTCCGATATATAATATCAAACCTGAAAAGGCACATCACTCAGGTCCCCAGCCAATATACCTGGCAAGTTCAATGAGATCGACCAGTGGTTGTCGAGAAACAGCGGACACAGCACACACACACAACACACACACAACCACACACACACCAGACAACACACAGACCACACATCAGACACACATACCACACACACACACACAGATTGCTGGAATTATAGATAGATATGACAATGCATTAAACCCTCCAACAAGAAAGGTAGAAAGTGTGAAGAGTACAATTGAATTTTTGGTTGACTCACTGGACACAGCAGAAGTTGTGGACCTACTGGCGGAGATCCACAGCCCGCAGTTGTGGACCCGCGTTCAGAAAGGTTCTGGGCTAAAAGGGTCGAAATCTCTAGGAAGAACGGAGCCCAAATGATCATCCAGGGAGCCGATAAATCGATCAATTGCTCACAGGTTAATGAAGTTCTTACTTTAGGTGAACAAATATTTCAAGATTTACAAATTAAGTTCAGTAGAGGGTGTTGTAGAATTACTATCATTCAGAACATCCTTTAAATGTTAATATAATGGTTTAGGAATAACTATTCAATAAATGGTCTCACATGTTGAACTTCGAACTTGGATAAGATTGGCAGCCACTCTGGAATCCAGAACATGATGTTGGACCCAGTTCGTTGTACATCTTCACTCCTACTTTACAGATGCACTGCCTGGACAAGCACATGTTGTGATAACCCTACAACGAAATCCAAGACCAGCAATTTGATTGGAATGCACAATACTGTGCAAAGGTTTGGGTTATTTTCACTTTTATAGTGCTAATGCGCTCAGTTGCCATTAGAGTAGTGGGTGTACAGCACTGAGCAGCATGACACATTGACTGCATTGGTGGTTCCATTGGAGCTACGTATCGTGGCAGACAGGCCCGTGATCCAGCTCGGTATGACAGAATCGGTCAGCCGTCGTGACTGCTTTGACACGGCTTGTCGGGATTCAGACAGGGCACCTGGCCGACCCGACGGCTGCAACAATATGATAGGACATCACATGCATTTCAGCGAATCGTATTTGAGGCACAGACATTACTCATGGGAAATTCACATCAGCTATTCTCTTTAAGTATTTCGCATTTCAAATTAAATCAGTTAAGGAATACCAGAGGTAAAGCTGTTGTTGTTTCCTTGCTCGACCAACACATGATTTTATACCGTATGATGTCAAACATGCCCTATAATGAATGATAACGATCATAATATTGGGACAATTTATTATTATTTTTAATCAGTCGTGGGAATGTATTTTATAAATGCTTGTTTCGCATTTACCTCACCACCATTGACATAGTCCAACACCAGGTGCAGGGTGTCTGCTCTTTGGAAGGAGACGTGCCAGGCGCACAAGGGAAGGGTTGCCTGTACTACTTAGCCGCCGAGGTCACATGTTGCCACGGCGGCGTGGGTCGCCAAAATCTACGCGCCACTAGCAATGTATAGGGGCGCCGCAGTATTTCCACGGTCACACAAGTGTAGCAGTCACAACATGTTTTTATTTTTCGGCGGAGCGCACGGCGTATTTTATAATTGTGGAGACCGAAAACGTGGGGGTGCCGGTCACGGTCTTTGATCTTGATTGTCGCATCAGTGACGCTTAGGGCGTTTCCTGCGGAGGCATATAAAAGGCAGACGCAAGGTGCCCGCAAGGCGACCGCAGGGGGACTGCAGGGGGGCCCTAAGGCGAACCTGCGGCCAGACGGACGGTAACGAGTGGGTTAATTTATTTTATTTTTTTTTACCAGTTTATTTTTTTCGGCTTGTCGAATTGCTACGGCGAACGTAGAAATGAAAAAAAGTTATAACTCCGCGTTATAATTGTGCCAAATGTGGTTAGTGTGGCCCAGTGCTTTACAAAAACACGAACTGTGCAAACAGATGCTTTGGACACAAACGACGGACGACAACTTTTACTTTTTGATTAAAGTCTTAAATGTTGCATGAAACAACTGCTTCAGAAATAAACTAACGGTGTCATTTTATTTTAATATTAATCGCAATACTTTGTGTGTCCACCCTTTGCCTTCTTGATGCCTTCATTCTTTGCCCATGCTTCCTGCAGGAGTAGAACTTCAAGCACTCTTACAGAAATATGTTCCAAATTCCTGGAGTAACATTACACAGTTGTGTAAGGTTGTAGTGTTGGGTCCTCATGTAGCACATGCTTGCAAAGGGAAAACAGCCGTGGTAAGCAATTGTTTTTAATTGTGTGTTGTCTGTGTCGCTACAAACGTTATGATGACGAGCTACTTGAGTCAAATGAATGTATATTTGTACACATCGATCGGAAAAAACCTGTTAGATTTAGCAGTACTTTGGCTCTGATTTGACCATTGACACTGTGCCGAGGAATGAGATTTTTTTTTGTCGTCTGCCTGTCTGGCAGTCAGACAAATTGGAAAAAAAAAATCATTCATACAGGTAGCCTACTGTTTTTAGTGATCATAAGAGGACACAAAACCCAGGCACAAATAACATCTGTCATGTTTTATTTAATACGTAGTGTGTATGAAGCATTTGTGTCTATGGCTATCCCGGAATTTAATTCTTATCATTTAATCTTATTTTAACTTCCAAATGATTATATCTTAGCATGTAGACACATCTTATTTATTGTCACTTATTCAAAAACTTTAGCTTAGCAGACTTGGCCAAATCGTATGACTTTTACTCATCTTCGACAATGAAATTCGCTTGCTCGCGAACCAGCCCACGTCCTTTTTTCTCTCAAGCTGCCGTGTTAGGTGTTCTATGATTCTCTTTTTTTATGTTATTTAAATCAGTCTGCACAGTTGCCCAATTAGAACGCTAACTTTAACCACAGGTTTGGACACATCATAGCGGAGCAATGGTATCCTATAGGCCTAAGTCACATTTGCTCTACGGCGGAATACGGCGCCGTACGCCCTCTGATATGAAGAACGTGCGGGGCGCAGAGTTTTTGCCGGTGGCCTAGGGTGCCCTACGCCGTTTGGCTATATTTACAGGTGAAGGTCGCCGTGGATTATATAACGCGGAGTTATAACTTTTTCATTTCTACGTTGCCGTAGCAATTCGACAAGTCGAAAAAAAAAACTGGTAAAAAAAAAAATCACCATTCGTTACGTCCGTCTGGCCGCACGTTCTGCCTTAGGCCCTGCGGTCGCCTTGCGGGGCCTTGGGCTCTTGCGTCTGCCTTGAAAATTATTGGCCGCCGCAGGGCCCCTTTAGGTCACTGTTGCGAACATAATTCAAAAAGGCGTACGGAACCCCCGTTTCAGGTTCCACAATTTGCTAGACCAGGCCTTAAGTCATTTTTGCTTACGGCGAGGATATACGGCGGCGTACGCCCTCTGAATTAGAAGAGTGCGCGGCCAGAGTTTCTGATGGCCTCAGGGTTGCTTACGCCGTATGGCTATATATTACAGGGCGTAGGGTCGCGTGGATTA
>CM068966.1:70633241-70646142 GCA_035128595.1 Eptatretus atami | reverse complement strand
CTTATGAAACAATTTGTCACAGCTCTACATTAGGAATCGGCAGCCTTCAAGTATATTCAAGACTTCTTCCCTAAGCTGTCTGAGGCAAAGGTCAAAGCCGGTGTCTTTGTCGGACCACAGATAAAGAAGATCATGAAGTGCAAGGAGTTTCCCAAGAAGCTCACTAGGGTGGAGAAAGTGGCTTGGAACAGCTTTGTTGCAGAGGTCCGGGGCCTCCTGGGGAATTCCAAGGCCGAAAACTATGTGGAGCTGGTTGAGACTCTGATGAAGAACTATGGCACCATGGGCTGCAGGATGTCCCTCAAAGACCATATCCTTGACGCTCATCTTGATAAATTCAAGGATAACATGGTAGCGTACTCGGAGGAGCAAGGCGAGTGCTTCAACCAGGATATCTTGGACTTTGAACGCCGCTACCAAGGGCAGTATAACCAGAACATGACGGGAGACTAAATTTGAGGGCTGATTCGTGAAAGTGATTTAGTGTATAATCGTAAATCTCGAAAAACTACTCACTGCTAAATCTTTTCTGGTCATTTTTGTATAAATTTAGGATAAATACATGTTAATTTTGATTCATGTTGTTTTTTTCTGACTTTATGTGAACGAAAAGACAAAAATTCGCCCGTTTTCTCATTGATGCACATTTATTTATAAAAGCTTTTAATTTACAATAATAAACAAATAAATATAATTTGATGAATTTACCCGAAGGTATGAATATCATTTGAGTAACTCAAACTTTTGCACAGTACTGTATATGTAATTGTTTTAATTCCCATTGAAAAATAAATATTGTACGTATACAATGGCAGAAAGATAATGAGGGCAGTGCAATTCACATTACATTGTGGTGTGAGGAGCAGAAATAGTAGAATGTTCTTATCAAAAATGTACCAGACTCTTGGTAAAATGCCATTGCTGCAGGCGTTGTCTCTTGGCACGCGATAAGCTGAGTGGTCTGTATGTGCCAGGTGGTCTGGTTGTGCCGGGTGGTCTTGTTGTGCCAGGTGGTCTTGTTGTGCTAGGTGGTGGTGTGCCGGGTGGTCTGTTTGTGGCTAGGTGGTGTGGTGTGCAGGTGGTCTTGTTGTGCTAGGTGGTGTGTGTGGCCGGGTGGTCTGGTGTGCCGGGTGGTCTGGTGTGGCCGGTGGTCTTGTTGTGCTAGGTGGTCTGGTGTGCCAGGTGGTCTTGTGTGCCAGGTGGTCTGTTTGTGCTTGGTGGTCTGGTGTGCCAGGTGGTCTTGTTGTGGCTGGTTGGTCTGGTGTGCCGGGTGGTCTGGTTGTGCTGGGTGGTCTGGTGTGCTGGGTGGCTTGTTGTGCTGGGTGGTCTGGTGTGCCGGGTGGTCTGGTTGTGCTAGGTGGTCTGGTGTGCCGGGTGGTCTGTTTGTGCTAGGTGGTCTGGTGTGCCAGGTGGTTTGATTGTGCTGGGTGGTCTTGTTGTGCTGGGTGGTCTGGTGTGCCGGGTGGTCTGTTGTGCTAGGTGGTCTGGTGTGCCAGGTGTCTAGTTGTGCTAGGTGGTCTGGTGTGCAGGTGGTTTGATTGTGCTGGGTGGTCTGGTTGTGCCGGGTGGTCTGTGCCAGGTGGTCTGATGTGCCAGTGGTCTGATGTGCCAGGTGTCTTTTGTACCGGGTGGTCTTGTTGTGCTAGGTGGTGGTGTGCCGGGTGGTCTGGTTGTGCCGGGTGGTCTTGTTGTGCTAGGTGGTGTGGTGTGCCAGGTGGTCTTGTTGTGCTAGGTGGTCTGGTGTGCCAGGTGGTCTTGTTGTGCTGGGTGGTCTGGTGTGCCGGGTGTTCTGGTTGTGCTGGGTGGTCTGGTGTGCCGGGTGGTCTTGTTGTGCTAGGTGGTCTGGTGTGCCAGGTGGTTTGATTGTGCTGGGTGGTCTGGTTGGTGCCGGGTGGTCTGTGCCAGGTGGTCTGATGTGCAGGTGGCTGATGTGCCAGGTGGTCTGATTGTGCCAGGTGGTCTTTGTTGTACCGGGTGGTCTTGTTGTGCTAGGTGGTGTGGTGTGCCAGGTGGTCTTGTTGTGCTAGGTGGTCTGGTGTGCCAGGTGGTCTTGTTGTGCTGGGTGGTCTGGTGTGCCGGGTGGTCTGGTTGTGCTGGGTGGTCTGGTGTGCCGGGTGGTCTTGTTGTGCTAGGTGGTCTGGTGTGCCAGGTGGTCTAGTGTGCTAGGTGGTCTGGTGTGCAGGTGGTTTGATTGTGCTGGGTGGTCTGGTTGTGCCGGGTGGTCTGTGCCAGGTGGTCTGATTTGCCAGGTGGTCTGTTTGTACCGGGTGGTCTTGTTGTGCCAGGAGGTCTGGTTTGGCCGGGTGGTTTGGTTGTGCCGGGTGGTCTTGTTGTGCGGGTGGTCTTGTTGTGCCGGTGGTCTTGTTGTGCAGGTTCTGTTGTGCCGGGTGGTCTTGTTGTGCCGGGTGGTCTTGTTGTGCAGGTGGTCTTGTTGTGCCGGGTGGTTGTGCCAGGTGGTCTGGTTGTGCTAGGTGGTTCTGATGTGCCAGGTGGTCTTGTTGCGCCGGTGGTCTTGTTGTGCCAGGTGGTCTGGGTGCCGGGTGGTCTGGTGTGCTGGGTGGTCTTGTTGTGCTAGGGTGTCTGGTGTGCCAGGTGGTCTGGTGTGCTCGGTGGACTGGTGTGCTGGGTGTCTGGTTGTGCTAGGTGGTCTGGTTGTGCTAGGTGGTCTGGTGTGCCAGGTAGTTTGATTGTGCTGGGTGGTCTGGTTGTGCCGGGTGGTCTGGTTGTGCCAGGTGGTCTGGTTGTGCCGAGTGGTTTGCTCTTGCCTTTGCAGCAGACAATTATGGCAGGAATTTGTAGCTTGTTCAGGATCCCGGCGATAGCTCTCCTACTCTTAGGGAAAGATGCTATGGGATCCTTAATGTCCACAAAAACGACCAGTGCTAGCAGATGGGTCCCCTGGCCATTCTGTCACAGGCTTCTTCTTCTTGTTTATTTAATGTTCTTTTTTTAATGTTCCTCTCAATATATGCAATCTTATACCATCCCATAACCTATGTATGATGAGTATATCGACCAGGTTAGCAGCATTTGCAGCACCACTCCATCACGGGGTTTTGGGAATAAAGTGAATCAAGAATGAATAAATTAAGAGAGGGTTAATGGAAAGGAGGTTTTGTTTTTCTAAAAACAGACCACTCCAAAAAACAATGGTCTTAAAACAAAGACTGCCCTTTCCCCCAATCCACATCCGTGACAAAGTTAAAGTGAAAACATTCCAATGTCTCTATGTCTATATATTTTTCCATGATGCAGCAAGTGGAGATATGAAACACATTTCAGGAAAATTCCATACCATTCCATCGCCCATTCTTAATAGGTATCTCAGCCCGTTAATAATAAAAAGAGAGAGATAGAGTATGGGACGCAAATATCTCCCAACTTATATTTCATGTTTTTTATGAAACATAATTTACATCTGAGATCACCTTGCATTTGTATAAATCCATGATGAAAGAAGCTTGCGCAAATTAGCTAAAGTTCAATACTCGATTTGATATGCTCTGCTTGCGACTTGAATGTTCTGGGCAGGAAAGCTCATCCATGACATTTGCGTTATTAAGTTGCAGTCGAAGGCAATTCATTTTGTTGGCGAAACATGCTAAACCCAAAAGCCAAGTCCGTCGTAAGGTCACGGCAATTCTGCGCAAAGAATTCCAATGTGGATTCAATTTGAAAAATATAAAAATGAACTTTTAACAAACAGGACAACACTGATCAACGACAGCATGGCCACAATATGGGGGATCAATTTTAAAACGTTCAGTTAATTTGTCTGCATGATCACCGCCGTTATGCAAACACACTTGAAAGCATTGCCATGTCTTCTGAGACATCTTCCTCAGCATGTCATGTGTGCAGCTGTAACAACAGCTTTCAAATCGTTCACTGCTTTTTTTTTTGTATACAGAGTCAAGGCTCATGGAAGAGCTTGAACACAGAATGGACCAGGACGCAACATAACAAAAGGAACAGCAGAAAGAGAAGGGGTGAATGCCAACATTGGGGCTGAGGGAGAAAATAGATGGACAAACAAGGGAAGCCGGCTAACCATGACAGGTTGGGGAGAACGCGAGGGTTGAACAAGATGGACACAGATGCAAGATGTTGGGGGGGGGAGGGGTGGGAGGTTATACCATCTTGCAGCTACTTTCTGTTTAACACTGCCGCACAAACAGTTATCACATGTTGTAAGATCTGCACTTTGAGGCAACCACTCCATCATTGAATCTCTGCTTACCCATTGACCTGAGAAGTTGTCATCCAGATAATGTGAATACCGAACGTGAATAATGTGCTGGAGCATCATGCTGTTGCAGAACTGCTGTGGTGCCAATTCCCAGTCGAACAACACTGACCCCACACTTTGGGGTCCACCATGTATAACGAATGCCTGACGAATTAGAAAATAATTATTGGAAGATACAAAAACAGTGCATTGAAAGATGAAGTCTCATAAAGTTTACTGTACATTAAAATTAGCTTATTAGAGTTAACAGCTTGAGCAATAGGTGCATCGAAGGTACATTGGAGGATTATGGAAACAGACTGTAGGGATGGATTCAAAGGAAACTGTGGAATTCATTCTATATGTTCTCTTGTCAAAAAGATGTATATTGCTGTGATTCATTATTAAAGAGGCCTGGGCAATGTATAGTCGATTCTTACCTCAGGCCCTATTTTTGTACAACGGCTAACAAGTGACAATGCTACAAAGGTGGAATCCTTCAAGTTGCTTTCAGTCTGCTCGAGGCTGAAAACGTGAGAAGCCTTGGAATATTGTGGATGCTACACATATATTTCCCTGATTTGACTTGTTTGTTTTTTTAAACAAAATATGTCAATGATAGTCAGGGTTTTCATGCTTGTGAGATAGAAAGTACAGTACTAGCCAAGAATGGGACTCAGACAGCAGTCATTTTTTGTATTATATGTAATCGGGGCTCGTGGAAGAGCTTGAAAGCCATTTTGACCCGTTTACCTGCACAGGTAACAAAATGGAGTCAATACATTCCAGACAAAGCCAACAACACAAGTTAAATAAACTGCTGATTTGGTATCACAGAATTAAACTACAACGGCACTCGGTAGAGCACATACCTCCACCAGACTGAACAGTTTACATTAGGTATCCTGCTAATAGGCTATATCTGGATCCGGACCTGAGCCAAAATCCAATCAGCTTGTTCTTGTCACCTAACCAACTCACCAACCTAGTTTTGTCAGAATCCATCCATAACTTTTTGAGATATTGCGCTGTATATCGTTTTTGGCCCCGTCTCTCAATGGTGAAGAATCACTTCCAAAATTCTCGTATCCAGATCCGGATCTTCACCAAAATCTAATCAACCCTTCCTTGTCAAACATCCCACCTGTCAACCAAATTTCGTCTGAATACATCGTTAACTTTTTGAGATATCGGGCTATGTATCGTTTTTTGCCCTATATCTCAATGGTGAAGAATCACTGAAAAAATGATACTATCCAGATCCAGATCTGGATCTTCAACAAAATCGAATTATTTTGTCCTTTTCAAACACCCAACCTGCCCACCAAATTTAGTCCGAATCGGCCGACAAATTTTTGAGATATCCTGGTCAAATACAGACAGCCAAACAGACAGGGGTTAAGACATAACATCCGCACACCTTCAGTGGCGGAGCTCACTAGGATGGTACTCAGTAGAGCGGATACCTCTGCCAAGCTGAACAGTTTACATTTTGTATCCCACTGATAGGCTGGATCTGCAACCGATCCTGAACCAAAATGTAATCAATTCGTCCTTGTCACAACCACAACCTGTCCACCACGTTTCTTCCGAATCCGTCCATACCGTTTTGAAATATCCTACTCACAGACAGACAGACAGACAACCAGGGGTGAAAACAAAACCTATGTCCACCTTCGGTAGCAGAGGTAATAATTATCATCATCAATACACCATAAACTGTGGAAAACGTCGTCACTACTAAATCAGTGTCTTTGCGAGGGTTATGCTTTGGGTGGTTTGCCATTGCCTTCTCACAAATCAGTCAGGGCAGGAATTTTTTGATTTGTTCAGCATGCTTACTCTTTGTGAAAGGCACCGTGGGATCTTTAACGTCCATCAATGCTCTCAGTGCTAACCGACGTGTCCTACGGCTTAACATCCTTCTGATGGACGGTGTGCACATTGATGAATCGCCCCGCATGTGATGTGAAACACCAGGATGACAGTTTATAGCTGTGTTGATATTCAAACCCAAGCTAAACAACTGAATGGCTAGAGTGCTTACCTCTAGGGCTTTGGCTATCCAACCAGCCCAAATATTTCAATAGACAGGTCCGATTGGCCTGTCAAGGTGTGCATGATCATGCAATCGTGACACAACGTGAATTAAATATTTTCTCAAACCATTTTGAAGAGGAAAATTGTGGCAGAAATCTGTTTGGAATTTCTAAGTTCATGCTGAAGTTTACATCTGGTGAACCCCCAACTTTTGCTCATACATAACCAGCGATGTATGAATTGACAGATTATGTTGACACGTTCATCCTTGGCATATGCACTTGATGAATAATTTGCAGACAATTCCATAGAGCACGATGTAAATTAAGACACAAACACGTGAACTTAATTTTCACTACATTCATCTTTTAATGTGCAGCGCATCAATGATTCATCACAAAAAGGTGTCGCTCGTCTATTGGTGTGGATGTCACTTTGAGAGAATGTGTACAGGTATGAAAGAAAACAGCAACGGGGTTTGGTCCCGAGGATCCTTCAGCTCACAGATATTAGGCCGCTTGGTAAAGCATGAGTCACATTTGCTCTACGGCTAGTATACGGCGGCCGCAGAGTTTCTGAGGTGGCCTCAGGGTGGCCCTACGCCGTATGGCTATCTTTTACAGCCGTAGGGGTCTCCGTGGAATTAAAGCACGGAGTTATAACTTTTTTCATTTCTAGTTTGGCCGTAGCAATTCGACAAGCCATAGCCTGACGTAGATTGTTCCATGTCGACTGTACGTATGGCGTACGGTGGGCTCCTTATTCATGCGTTTTCCGTAGGCTCTTATCAATGAAAAATGAATTTTGCCAACCCCCAAAAAATTACGGCGGCCGCACTATTTCCACGTTCGCCTTAGGGCCCCCTGCGGTCGCCTTGCGGGCACCTTGAGGCTACCTTGCATCTGCCTTGAAAATTCTATGGCCGCTGCAGACGCCCTAAGGTCACCGTGCGACATCAAATCAAAGACCGTACGGCACCCCCACGTTTTCGGTCTCCACAATTTCTAATTACCCGTGCGTGACATATGTGATAAAAAAAAAACATAAAAACATATGTGACTGCTACATTGTGTGACCGTGGAAATACTGCGGCCACCCTATAATTGCTAGTGGCCATAGATTTTTTTAGACCCTACGGCCGCCGAGCCAAATGTGACTGAAGCATAAGGCTAGCTGTTATTACTGTGGCAAACAAAACATGACAACACAGCTCACCGGGAGAGAAACAAAGAAAGACAATTGTTAATTTGTCCTGGAGATAAAATCCTGGCCTTTCAGTGGCATTGTTAAAAACAAGCTGAACTTCTCAGCCAAAATGAACGATCTCTCATAATGACTCAAAACGACTGGCTAAGAGGGAGTTGGGAGGGGGGTGCGGATGAGATGCAAGATGACGAGGCAAATGGAGCAGTTTGTGTGGATCAGCATTTCGAATCACAAGAGCCTTATTCTCCCGGGAACTCAAATCCAGGGATACCATGAGGTCCTTATTGCTCTTACTGAAAAAAAGAAATGCAGAAGAGACAGCAGGAGAACCACAAGTGCTTTCTGAAGATGGGAGTAAGATCAGTGAGGGTTTGTATTAAGGCCAAGACAAGGGTAGTCCAACAACACTTCACAAGGAAGACCCCTGCTGAACATACTTATTTCATCTCTTTGCTCGGACATTTGATAAATAAATAATGCATGAGCCTCAGCCTATCTTGCTGTTTTATTTATTTATTTATTTATTATTTCCACCGCGCATCGCGGATTACACGAAAGCATGGAAACTCGGCTCAAAGTACAAAGCAGGATTGTGAATCAAAATGACGTCATATAGCGACGTGCGTAACGACAAGGTGGATGGAATATTTGAGCGTTTTGTTGGTGGACTGTTTCATCAACTATTTATTGGAACCATTTATTGTAAACAACTATTAAATTAAGGCGTTGGACGAGTTATAACAGGGCAATCTATAGTTATGAAAAGTTAATCACATTTCTTGATTGGAATGCAAACTAGATGTCACCTGAACCGTTCACACGCATTCACTACATGCTTTTGTTGGCATTGAAGAAAATAAATAATATGTAAAGCTGCATTAAAAAAAAACCACACGGCTTCAAAATATTGTTGGGATTTAGGTTAGGGTTTAAATTTAAATATAAAATTACTAATCGGTTCTTAATCAGAAGCTACACTATGTCTAAAGTCCAATGAAACAGCCAATTTGAATTCTCTCCTATAATATCCACACCACATAATTAATATAACCTCATTAATGAACTAAACTGGGTCAATGCTGAGGTTTTTTTCTTACATCATTTATAAACTTGAACGATAGCAAATCCAACTTGATAGCAAGATCCCACCAAAAGCTTTTGGACATTGTAAAGATTATGGAATGATGGCTAAAATGTAGAAAACTCCACTGTAATTTATTCAGCCGAGTGAGGCGAGGTCAAATCCTTTTAATCCTGATACGTGTAACACCCTGCAACCCATGCCTATAGAAAACAGACTTTTTGGAACGCCGGCCGCATCTTCCATCCGATCATCATATAACTTTATTTAAAAATTCTCCATGGGTTGTCGCTCCTATTTTGAAAGTTTCGCCCCATTTGCTCAAGCGGTTGTGGAGAAAACGGATTTGAAATCGGATGAAGGTGAAAAAAAAATGAGGACAGAAGAAAGAAAATGTGAGGACCTCGGCCGACGTTCCACAACATGGTCAAGGATGGTTGTGGACACCTATTTTACTAGTATATTAAGAAAATAACTCGGCAAGCTAAAAGAGAGTATGAGAAGGACATGGCGAAGAATATTAAGCATCCATTGAGTACAAAAGAAGTAAAGAACAGGTTAGGACAAGTGTGGGACCATTGAGGAATAGCAACGGGAGCGTGGTTAGTGATGAACGTGAGATGGCAGGCTTATTAAATAATTATTTTTCTTCAACATTAACACAAGAATAGTCAGTGTTTTAACCAGTAGCTTAAGGGATCTATCTAGGGGGTGTGAGGATGGGCTTTTAGAGGAATTACAGGCTTGGGTGGAGGAACGAAAGAAACAGCTAGGAAAGCTAAGAGTAGATAGAGCTCTGGGACCAGATGATATATAAAAGGCACACAATCCATTCAGCAAAATACTTGTTTGACATTCCTTAGCTCCTCATGCCATACAAGGCCTTTGTCTTTAATGCAAAAGGGATCTGCTTCCCCACTGTAAGCTCAGGATCCAGGTCTGGGATTCCCCTTATTGTTTAACTCTAACTTTGGTATGTATCTAACAGTTCTGCTGAGAATGTGAATATCAGGCTTCTTCTTATCACCAACTCAACTCATCCACCAAGTTTCGTCATAATCCGTCCATAATGTTTTGAAACATCATGCCATGTATAGTTTTTTTTGTCTTATCTCTCGAATGTGAAAAATCACTTCAGAATTAAAAAAAAATTATCATATGGGCACCCGCATTTGGATCTTCACCAAAATCTAATAAATTCTTCCTTGGCACAGCAAGGGGGGCATGAGACAAGAAAGGCGGGAGAGGGAAGGACAAAACAGTGGGGACCAGACATTAGGAGATCTGTGGAAGGGAGAGGGATGGGGCGGGCAACACAAGATGGACATTACAGGGACTTTCAGGAAGGAAAGCAGGGAATATGAAGTGGGTGAGGTTGGGGTGGATTAACGGGGGGTAGAAAAGATCCAGGTTTTGGTTGGGGGAAGATAAGAGGTGGTGGTGAACAGCAGTTTTGAAGGCTTGGAGGGAAGAATGGGATTGAAGCGAGTGTGGGAGTATATTCCAAAGGCGGGAAAAAAGAGGAATGAAAGGGTGAAGGTGAGCAGTGATTCATAATTTTTTAGTTTTACCAGAAGGGGGTTGTTGGGGGACCTTGAGTGCCCTGCAGAAATAATGGGGGGGGAGGACATATCTCAGACAGAGCAGGGGGGACGAAACCGAGAGGAGACGGTAGAAGACAGAAAGACCACTGACCTGCCTGCGGTGAGAGAGTGAGAGCCCAAAGACTCAGGTTCATCGCGGAAGATAAAATGATCCTGAATGCCTTGGTTTCCACAGAGTGAAGCCGAGCTCGGTGTGAGGCAGGAGCACCAGCCCAGAGAGGAGAGCAGTACTCCATCAGGCTGTGGACGAAAGCTTTGTAAGTGGTGAGGAGCTCAGGTGGGCTGAGGAAGGACTTTGCATGATGGAGGTTTTCCAGTCGGAGACTGGCTTTGGAGGCCAGGTTGGAAATGTGGCTTTCCCAGGAAATATCATAGTAGATAATGAGACCCAGAAGCTTGAATGAAAGGACTTCTTCCAGAGGATTGTTGGAGAAGTAGATTGGGGGGGGGGGGGGCGGTTCTAAACGGTCCTTTTGGAGAGACATAGTCCTTTCAGAGAGACATAGTGAGAGGTTTTGTCCGAACCTGTCCATAACTTTTTGGATATCGTTCTATATATCATTTTTGGCACAATCTCTCAAAGGTGAAGTACCACTTAAAAATTATACTATCCGGATCCAGATCCGGATCTTCACCAAAATCGAATCAATTCATCCTCATCACACACCTAACCCGTCCACCAAATTTAGACTGAATCCGTACGTCCATAACTTTTTGAGGAATCCTGCTCACAGACAGACAGTGGTGAAAACATAACCTCCATCTACCTTCGGTGGCAAAGGTAATGAGCAAAGGCAACTGATTTACACCATGTCTTCCAGGCCACTTGTGACATGGCAGTGTCACATGAAGTTGTGTTTGCACCCAATCCGATTGGTCACCGACGTGTAATGTGGTGAGTCTCACCTGCTCGAACACCCAGAGCTGAACCTCCTTGACTTGAAGTGCCTATGCCACGTCATTACCTCATCACGATTTGGGCTGCATAGAAGCATCCATACCAAGTCATCACACCAGTTGACTCGGAGTAGGAGAAAAAAATGGTGGACATTCCCCGGTCAGTGCAGATGAAGAGTTTGTCTGATGGCAAACCACACAAGTAGAAACTATTACTCTCTCATTTTCACGAAGTAATCATACATTATGTTCCAACCTGCATAGCTCTACGCAAACCATGTGTTATATGCAACAACACCAATATGCAGCCATACATCAATCCATATAAGCCTGGTGTTAGCTTAATGGTTAGGGTGGTGGGCTTGGGATCCTAGGCTCCTGAGTTCAAATCCCACTCAGGTGTAGAATTAATACCAGGTGGGGTTAACTCTGCCTGTCATCCTTCTGAGGTTGGCAAAATGAATGCCAGCTTGCTGATATCTTGTGTCAGAGTGCTGACCTGTCCAGGATTGTGCCCAACAGCCGAGGAGACTGCTTCGGCAGCACCAATGATCTGCAGAGTATGGTCCATCCTGATGGATGGATGGATGGATTAATCCATTCAAAATCTCTACTGAAAAACAAAAGAAAAGTTTTGTGCATATTTTTTGTGTTCCTTCCAGCCATCATGGTCACCCTCTTAGTTGGGCCTGCCAGCTTCAAAGTGGCCTCAAATAAGTGGCTATAAACGAGCCATGCAGGTCTTTCATTGGCTGTGAAAACCATGTGATGCAAATATGCTCTTCACAGCCAATCAGGTCTCCTAATGGTAAGCTATGGCTGCGTCCTCATAAACGAATGCAAAATTCAACCGATTAGCTTCGCTGCATAAATGTGCATTTGTTTTTCCAGGTGAAACGAAAATGAATTTTCGATGTGAAATGAAAAATATAATAATGTTCATTTCCTATATCTTGAAATTCAAGTTCAGTTTCCTTTTCAGGAGAAAATATTTCCATTATTTGACAAAACGAAGTCATAATTCATGAATAAGCATTCATTCTGCTAGTCGTAAGCTGGCTGTTTGATCGAGTGGTTAAATTCACATCTTTTCCTCCAAAGGCTGGTGTGGGCTCGATTACGCATGACTTATCGCTCTCGCCAACACACGCTTAGCAAGGTTGGCGAGCTCTAGCTAACACCCATCGACATAAGCTGAAGGAGGCCTTTGTCTTGCAGTGCACTGAAATAGACTAGTTGAGGAATCTTTTGCAGACTTCAGCCTTCCTGTGGCCTTAAATATTCATACCGCACCAAATATTTTTTTGGTACATTTCCAATCTAATTTGCATGCTTCAGAACAAGTCACACCAACATCATGCAGGAAACTGAAAAAAAAAAAACTGTGCACAATTACCCTGTAATTTGCTGACTTTTGTGGCTGCCCTAAGGGAATGAAACTCTTATATTTCACGTTCAGGGGATGTAGACGTACAATTAAAAAAAAAAATCCAATATATTCCAGGAGGGATTAATGTACGTGATGTGCACATTTACCAGCTGATCACTTCTGCCACTTTTCACTCTTTTCACGTGACAAACATTTGACGTTTATTTTACACCCCCGCCACCACCCCCTATCCCTATCCCCAATCGCCTTCTTGTTTGACGTGGTTCAATTTACAGCCATCCTAGTGGCCTGTAGGCATCCCATTGATCAAGAAAGGCCCAAACTTTTAAATGATCTGTTTGCAGACATCCTTCGGCCTTGCCTCATGGAAAGTTCAAGTCATAACAACATCCAGCGGTTGATTAAAAACAAAGCATGAACATGATTATATATATATATATATATATATATATATA
>CM068966.1:70598816-70613206 GCA_035128595.1 Eptatretus atami | reverse complement strand
GTACGCATGAACAGTGTTGTTTTTTTTCAGTTTTTGGCATATAGTGTTGGATATATGCATAACGTATTAGTAACGTACACAGAAGTTTTGATAACTTATAGATAACTTTATACCAACGAATGCTTTGCGTGTTGTCAGCGTTCACAACTTATGCCCAACGATAGTCTAACTTATGCATAGCGCGCGGCAGCATATCGCCGACGATCACGTGGTGTAGCCTATTAATAGGATGCTGCTCGATGATTAAAATCATAACTGCGCTAGACATCGAAGTGTCAGCATCACCGTCATGCTGAAGAAAACGTACGTCATCACCGTCTAACTCTTGATGTTATTTTTTTAATATTTAATTCAAAACAATAATAAATTATGGCCTTATCCCTTATGTCTTTATCCTTTGTAAATCAATGAAAAGTAGGTTGGTTAAACCTGTTTGCTTCCCTCATCTGTCCATCAGCCTGACAGGGACATCTACTCAACATGGATTCTGGAACACTGGAGGTTCCTCCTGTGAAACCCCATTTTTATATACCAATTCCCTAAACGCTGCCAATACGCCATTATACGGTAGCTGTAAGTTAGAAAACGTTCAGTAAGTTCTGTGGTCGTTCGCAAGACGTCAAATACATCTACATACGTCAATATGCGTTGGAGATACATTACACATAGGTTCAAAGCACGTTACTCATAGGTTAGAAATAAGTTTCGGGTACGCTAGACATTACCTCGACATATTTTGACTTATGAGTAACTTACAAGTAGCTGTGTCGACGTGTTCAAGGATCGATAACGTGCCTACAACTTATGGCCAGCGTATGCGGAACGTGTGAGTCATACGCCGAGCACATCGAGAATTTTGAGCATGCCAAATTTGTCGACGAGCTCGGCATACTACGACGTATGCCAGCGTGCTTCAGCGTGCTCTTAACGAACAAAACTTACCCATAACGTATTCGACGTGTGCCAGCGTATTCGCAAATTTTTCATACGTCGACATACGCTGGCTAAAACGTCAAGGTGTGACAGGGCCTTTACAATGGAAGAAACTGAACGTATTAGAGAAATGTTCAAAGGATTGTTGTTATATATTATTCACGATTGCCATTTTCAGGAAATATCAACACAAGATATTGTATAATAAAAATAATGGATATCTTGAAATTAAACCCGAACTGAGGATAAATATAGGAGTTTCCAAAAAAGCAATAATAAATTAAATAACCTGTTTTCCACAACATAAAGAATGATATGATTTTTTACCAATTTCAGAAAATAAGATAAAATTTAACAACCATAAAAATCTTCCAAATCAATTAAGATGTCTCATAGTTGGTTCAAGCGGATGTGGAAAAACTTGCTTACTTTTAAAGATGCTCCTTACTCCCAACTTTTTAGATTATGAATAATTTAACAATTTTTACAAAGTCAAGTTTTCAACCTTAAATCAAACTACTCTCACAAGGTTTTAATGCTGGTCTTCAAAAGAACATATAACGGTTTTATTTTAAACTTCAAAACAAACTAAAATGATTACAACATTGAAGATAATACAACTATTTTGTTTGATCCAGAGATTAAAAGAATCAAAAGCTGATAACTTTATTTCTTAGTGATTAATACGATGATATACCATCTCCCAAGATTTGGATAAATCAAAAAAGAACTCGTTATCTTTATGATTTGGGTTTACATGAGAGAAACCAAACGGTAATTGAATAGCTACTATATCAGAGTGAGACATTCTTCCTTGTAATTGGTATTTACTCTTAGTCAATTATACTTTCAATTCCTCGGACGCTCAATAATAACAATCTAACTATTTTATTTTATTCAAGTTAAATTTGCATAGATATAAACAATTTTTGGAGAGATAATTGTTTTACAGCTTATGTGTAAAAGGAATTTTGGGATTATTATGAAGCAACACGACCTGAAAATATAAATATATTGTTGTGAAAACAAGATGAGATATTAAGGGATATATTTTTTATTTATAAACAATTAACATTATATAAATGGATAACTATTATTATAAATCTTGTGGGTAAATCTGCTTCTGCGAAAAAAACTTTCATAAATCAAGGATCTTGATAGTACAAATAGGAATATTTTAAAATTTGCTTAAAAAACACCCCATGATACGATTGTATCTACAACACTAGAGCAATAAGACCTGGAGAAGTAGAAGGTGAATATTATCCTTATATTTCAGTGGAGGACCATATGCAATTTGAGGAATGAAGGCCAAATATTTGAGAGTTCTCTTGGACAACCAAAATATTCACCATGTAACGGTGGGTTAAATAAACTTAAAATCTTGTGGTCTGGGATATCAGAAAACAAATCCAGAAGAATACACAAATTATTAAACTCTGAGTTGGTAATTTGAGGTTAAGATTTTCATCATTTCGGTTTTGATGTGATTGAGAAACTCAATGCAACGTATGAAAAGGAGAGATATAATATTAGTGAAGAAGAAATTACAAACTCGCTATTAATGTTAATAAAAAATTTGATGAAATATTAAAATAAAAGGATTTATTTGAACACATCATACTTTAATGATGAAGAAATGGGGATAATTTCCCTGATTGACCTTTATAATTCAGGGAATGATATTTTCCAATAAATAAAGGATGCGAAGAAAGAGCAAGGAAGATTTTAAGGAGCATCAAGGAGTTGGTTTTCAAAAGTGTAAAACAACGGAAGACAAAGTAGAAACAGACAGAAACTAAGGTGAAGAAGCATTTGAAAGAAAAACAAGAGAAATTTTTAAACCACTTAAAAAATTCCCAAGAAAAAATTATAGCATGCTTCCACAGTTCCACAATAGAATATATTCCTAAAAACTTCAAATGTTAAATATTTCAGGCAATGGACGAAGGAAGAATTAGTTGCTTATAGGCAGAATTAAAATAGGATGATAAAGAATTATTTCAATAACTGGAAGAGATTAATCAACCCCTGATTTATATTGTGAATGCCTCTTCAAAACCAATGAATATTCAGGGATTCAAAACCAAAAGCAGGGACTCATTTCCACGAACAACCAGCAATATTCATCTTGTTCATAAAAGGTATTGATATTTTAATGGATGAATTACGTTCTTAGTTTCTGCTCAACCCCTGTAAACTAAACTCCTAGATTAATGGTTCTTTCTCACAAAAGATGGAAGGGAAAAGGTTCAAATGTGAGTGATGAAATTCAAAGTATTTGATCAACCATTGGATATGGAAAATAAGGATGTATAGTAATATATTGATCTGCTGGCTTCTCTTAATAATATAGGGTTGGTCTATCTGTAAAAGTTTAGGAGAAGTGAAGAAGGAGAAACTACATTACTTCAGGCTTTAAGTATCCTTGGTTCAGGTGTGGAGTTTTCCTTCCAATTACCCATCACCAATTAGTTATAGGACTGTTATTGCTGTTAGGTAAGTAAGAGCTGGAAATAACAATTGTTTTAATGAAGCATCAGCATTTTACCGTGATGAACATGAAAAAAAATAATAAATGTCAAAAAAGACATTTTATCTCATGTTAAATAAATGAGAAGCACAATGTTACGTTTTAATTCAAACAACGACCAACACATCTTCATTCCAGAACCCACTACAACTTGAGCAACAAAAGAATATGAGCTTTCTTTTTTGTCCGGACAACTTATAATACCTTATTTAATATCACCGAAGAATGACAAGTTTAGTTATAATCCGGGAAGTGGATACAAAACGATTAAACAGTATTCACCTGGAGCATCTGAGATTTTCTCAAATATCTTCCGAAATTGCTAGTCTTATGAAAGAACAGGGTTGATGAACCAAAAAATATATGTTATAGAATATAGATATTCAAAAACATACTTCAAATAAACATAAACATAAAATCAACCGACAAGTTGATTTTCACAATTGATAATTCATTTAGCAGACGTTATTGGTTTATCCTCAAAAAAGATTGAAACTAATGGGACGTTTTACAGTGATATGTTTATTCAAAATATCCTCAGGCTAAATTCGTAATTAATTCACTGTGATTGATGATGGCGCTTATAATGATGGAATAAGAACAAATACATATTGCATTCAACCATTACTCAACCCCAATTGGATATAAATTCAATATGGAACCAAAAAATCTTGGTTTAGGCTACCTGTTCAGGGAAAACCATATACAGAGGAAATTTTAAGATACCGACGAGATAATCGCATGATTTCTTTGAATGGAAGAAATTTATATGATCAAATTCACCTGCGGTGAAGTTTTCCAATAAATAATACGATGGTTATTGTGAGGAACATGAGTGGAAATATAAAATTAATATACAGGGGATGGATGTTCCCTTCCCATACAAACAAGGGTGATGGTTGTATCTTGGTAGAGGATACTTTATAAAACCTAAGAGACAAGGGTGTCGGGACATCAATTTAGAAAAAAAGGGATGGGTAATGACACTCTAATGGGTATAGGTTCAATATTCCTTAAACATAAACACCTTAATTGGTTCAACTGCCTCTGCTTGGAAATGTAGCAGGTGCTATAAAGAGTATAAAGATGCCCAAAAGGAATCTTTCATAAATTAGAAGCAATAAAAAGAAATTAAGAAAAGCAAAAAACTCAGTTGTCTCCCAAGAACGACAGAAAATAATCAAATACTTGGCCAGGGTTTCAAGTTTTAAACATCTTTTTTCCTAAATTAAAATTACAAGGTATGGAAGCAATTGATAGTATCTGATGATTTGGAGATACCCAGTTTGTCATCTCAAACTCTTACTAACAAAAGAGCTACTTCAAGGTAAAAGCATACCGGACAGACTGGAATGCAAATGGAACAAAGTTTTAAAATAAATTAATCAACACTTAGTTGAATCGAAGCCGAACGTTTTGGTTGGTATACTTTACATTCACTAGGCTGCGACTAACACAAACGCTACACTCGTAAATGATTTCTTCTGGAAATGTTGATAGTGTTTGTTTGTACATTGGAAACAAGAAGTTGAAAGTGCGTTGATTATTCTCTGCTAACCATCTGAAATGATGGAATACACTATATTCATTTCAGTGATATATGGAAAGGGGGCTGTCAAAGGTTTATTCCTGATATGTCAAACCGGAACAAATACAGACCTGATATAGTCAAAGGAAAGGGAAATGTATAATGATGATACAAAACAGATAATAGTTTTACTGTGCAGTTCCTCTTAAAGTATATTTGGATTTTGTGATCAGATAAAAAGTTCGTGTATGTTCTTTAAATTAGATTTCAACATAATATAGATTGATTTTGGCTGTGGCATGCTTTTTGGCTGTTCAGGAATAATTTTTATTTATTAAATTAGTTGTATATTAGTGAATATACTCCTAATCTCTAAAACAGAAGAGATGGTGAATTAGAAGATTCATAAACTCAAAGAACCACTTCAGTGTATCAACCTTAAAAGAAGATGCCAACACGTTAACTTGAACCAAACCACTTACACGTGGGAATTTGGGTGTCTGAAGGAAAGCCACGGATATCTGTGGCTCATTAAAAAAAAAAAACAGATGATGATACTGCTGCCTGATAAATTAATGCATGATTGATAAGCTAAGGTGAAACAACTTCGTGTTTCTCCAGATGGAACATTTTATCCACGAGATAGATTGGAAATTAATTGGGAAAAATGATTATGCTGAAGCATATAAGCTTACCAAAAGGGTGTGAAGCAATGGAAATAAAGAACCCATTTTGGAATGACAGCATTTAAAGTCTGTATACAATCTATGCCGATTGACCGTGAGTGCTCAAAAGGAACTATAAAAGTTAATCAATGTGGATCACTTCCCATATACATTGAAAGAGGAGAGAGTGAGAAGTTGATACAATTGTTTGCTTTTTGAAGAAACCAGAAATAATTAATACAGAAATGGTGTTATGATGACTCTCACATAATTTTGTTAATATAATATGTTAATCAAATCAACTTATAAACTATCATCTGTATTTCAAAATCAAAAGCCTTGTATGATTAACAGTTAATACAATTCAGAGAAAAGGAGCAGCTAAGAATTATGTTTTTGCTCACAAGAGAACAGGTAAATCTTGAACGATACTGGCTCACTAAAAATTAAAATCCAAAACCATGATTGAAGAAATAATTCATAAGAGCAGACGAGTGGAGGATTTCTCCCATTTTCTAATTCCTTTATTTGCTGGTTTAAGTGCGGCTTGGAGCATTGCGGGTGGTATTTCAGCAGCGGTGGAAACTGCCAACGAAAAGAAAGGCTTAACTTCGGGCTCAAAAAATAATTGGGAGACTAACAAAGAGTTGGAGAAACAAATTAGTGGAAGTGTGTAATTGTAGATTTTTGCTGAAAAACTTTGAAAGTCTGCCCCCCCCCCCATGATAAGCGAGAATGTTAGTTGCAGGATATGCTTTCTTCTATCGCACAAGCAGGTGTAAAATTACTAAAAGGGGTAGTGGATATATTCTTTCTAATAAATAATGAGCATTGATGCAGTGGTTTAAGAATTTGGAAAGAATCAACACAAATTTAGAACTTGTCAAAGTATGTAAGAAATTAAAAAAATCTCATAATGTGGTTATTTGTATGCAAAGATGAATTTAACAAACTGCCTAAATGACAAAGAATATTATTATGACTTAGGAAGATAATAAGGGAAACAGTTCTCTTGGTTTTGTATTTTTAATAGTCAAGCCAATGATTATTTTGATAGTTTTGGTCTTCCACCACCTGTTGAAGTAATAAAATATTACAGATTTGTTTTATCAACTTTTCAAGTCCAATAATTAATTCCAAGTGTTGTGGGTCCAATTATGTCATACTGTGTTATTCAACTCAACAAAAATAATTTTCTTAATGACATTATTTTTAATCTACATATAAATGACTTATGTTGAGTAGAGATGTTCTATCTTTGGTTGATCCCAAAAACTGGATATGATTTTTTTCCAAATATATTACACAAAGGCACAGGCTAAACGAACAGAAATATATTTTTTTTTTTTTTTTTTTTTTTTTTTTTTTTTGTATAGCAACGAAATATTAATATGAAAAATGCTTTATAAATAATAAATTATCCAATTCCGACTGATGCGATGACTTTGTGGATTAAGTGATTTATCACATAGAAATCCTTAAATAAAACGGCTGTGTATTCCAAGATACAGAAGTGTGATTTTATCTCCAGGTATACAGAATTCACAGTTCCAATTAAAATAAATTTTTATAAAGAAGGGCGCATGTTTGTGTGAGAATTAGAACAATGGGGATATGATAATGAAATGATTCAGGGTTATAAATTGCGTCATTTAAAATAACCTAGAAGACCTGGGAACAATTAAATCGTCTCAAAAGGAAGAATATTATCCACTTGTGCCAAAGAATGAGTTTTATGGAAGCACGATTCGCAAAACAAACAAATAAAAGAATTTAATAAGGGTAAAATCATAATGGTTTTGCCATAGTGATTATCATGAAAACACAAAGACAGATTTTATTATAATAAGTAAGAAAAACCAAATGATTCACTATGGAAGATGGGGGAGGTATACTGTCATTATTTATCTGTCATATATTTCTAAATTACATAAATGACAGCAAGAAGGCTTTCAGAAAAATGATCATTCTGTGTCCAAGCATACCTTCAAAAAAGGGTATTCGGTATTTAATAAATATGTTCTACAATAAGATTGAGGTATTTCAGATAAAAGATTGGCTTTATACTGAATGTAATAAACCAACAACTTTGGATTTTAATTAAAAACTGTTAAAATAATGAAAAATTTTTAAAGTTAAGAAAATTGCAAGCTCTTTTTAGGAAATCAGGAAGAAATTTTATTGGTTCCTGGATGTAAAAAAATATTTGGATACAGAATAACAAGAAATCCTTGATGAATATATGTATGATATTCTATTGGGGAAAGTAGATGCATATGATAGTAAGGGACGAGGAAGAGTTGAAGGGAAAACTGGACCAAAGGAGGAGCAAGAAGAAGAGAGAGGAAGGGAGAAGGAGAAGAGAGAGAAAGAGGAGAAGGAGAAGAGAGAGAAGGAGGAGGAGAAGAAGAGAGAAGAAGACAAGGGAGAGAGAGAAGGAGTCCAAGGGAGAAGAGAGAGAAGGAGGCAAGGGAGAAGAGAGAGAAGGAGCAAGGAGAGGGAGAAGAGAAGAATAATAAAATATAAAAAATATGGAAACCAGTGAGATTAGAAAAAGATTGGGGTATTTACAGAAATAAATAAGCTCAAGCACCGAGGAGGAAAGTAAGAATGACAAGTCTATGAGAATATTTGCGTCAAGACTATTAACATCGTTTCCTGGTGTTGATTGACTTTAATGAAAGTTTTACATTTTTCCTTAAATAAATGAGGAGAGAGTGAAGACATTTACTGAGGAGCTTTATGCTTTAAAATTAATATTCAATGTGCATTTGGAACTAAAAAGGGCTTCACATTCTGTAGAATTTTTTCTCATAAATAAATAGTTATTGTCTAAATGTTAAAAACGAAAACCAAGAGTAAAACATATCTCGTATGTTCAAAGTAAAATAATAGGGTTATACAAAAAGGTACATGTTCGGTGTGTGGGCTCAAAAAAAAGAGTCAATTCACAAAACACAAACTGGGGGATATTACAAATGTTTTTATCAGAAGGTAAAATTTACAACTACTGGAATACCAGGGGAATTACATCTACCAGGTTTTCTTTTGTGGTCCAGAAACAAACTTGAATAAGATTAGATGAGGCTGACAATCCTAAACCGTGGAGCAAACTATCAATAGGGTGAAGTTGCATGAGCACGATATTGATTATGGAATACCAACAACGTGGGAGAAAACATGAAGCCGAAGAGAAATGTTGTATAATTTGTCTCTGATACAAAATCCAACCTTGAGAGAAAAAGTTGATCGGTCTCGTTGAAGAAGATGATCAGTGCTTAAATGAAACTTGCGCTTGCGAAATTCCAAAAACTTATAGCTCTAAATGTGTATAATTTGTCCTCTGATACAAATCCAAACCTTGATGAGGAAAAAGTTGATCGTTCATCGTGAAGAGATGATCGGCTAAATTGAACTTGGGCTTGGAAAATTCAAAAAAATTATAGGCTCTAATGATGTCATTAAGATTGAAGAGGCAATTAGCTGATGAATTACATAAACCCAATAATCACAAAAGTTTCAGAGAAGGAAAGTTTATTCCAAGAAGTTGATTTAATATCTGGTCCGCTGATTTGATGAACTCAAATAATAATTAAGGGCGTACAAGTATGCTTTAAACCGTTTATTGATTTGAGGAGTAGGATATGTGTGGGTTGTCCCTGTTTTAAAAGAAAACAGGTATACTCTTATGTTAGCCTTTCAACGAATATTTAATAAAGCCAAGAGAAACCTTAAATTGTGGACTGATGGGGTACAGAGTTCACAACAAAAACATTTATGAATTTTTCTTTAAAATAACAACATTACATTTATACAGCCACCTTTAATGAAGAAAAGCGCGTTGTTATTGAGCGTTTTTATCACACTTTAAAAGAGAGACGATATAAAAAAATTCACTCAACTTGGTTCTCAACAATAGCGCTCATCTTAATCAGGATATTGTATAAGTATAATGATACGATTCACACTTCAATGAATTACCAAACCATCAGAAACATTTACAAAATTAGATATGAAAAAGACATTAATGTCCAGAAGCCTAAGTTCAAAGTTGGTTGATATAGTTTAAGAATATACAGGTGGAAATCTCATTTTGAAAAAGGTTATGCAAACCGATGGACAAATGAATTTTTAAAATTGTTGATGTAATAACAGTTCCTTTGGACTTATAAGATATGATTTTAAAGGGGAAGAGTTTTGAGGTTTCAGTTTATTCAAAGGAATGCAAAGACAAAGAGAAATTGAATTTTTTTTGGGACTCCGCCCCTTTTTAACTCCGCCCTTTTGACTCCGCCCACACATACCCCACCCACGCAACCCCCCACCCACACAAGCTCCACCACGCAACACCACCCACATAAGCCACACCCACATCCCATCATAAATCCACTAATTAGTGATTAGTTAATTAGTTCCACACAACCATGTTTATTTAATTAAAAAAATTGCTCCACCCACACAACCACATCACACAAACCCCCATGACACAAAGCTCCACCCACCCCACATGCCCCACCCATCCACACAAGCCTCCACCCACACAAGACCCACCCACACAAGCCAGCCACACAATCCCAGCCCACACAAAGCCCCGCCCACACAAGCCCCACCCCTCCCCTTCCCCTTCCCCTTGTGCGCCCCCACATTTGACCCACCACACCCCTTCATCCCACCCCACCCTTCCCCATACACACAGGAGGGGAGGGGGTGGAGAAGTGTGTGTTGGGGTCATTGGGGAAGCACACCTACCCAACAACCCTAACCCTAACCCCCCTCCTTTATGCATTCTTTATATTAGAATTAAATAATTGAAAAGCAAAGCAAAATAAATTAATTCAGATTGAAAATATTAAGCATTTTCTTTGGGTAAATATTTCATTTGCGAGACTGATGACGATCTCTTCCCAGCAGTGGCTCACTTCCAGATGTCTTTTGATATGAAACTCGGGGACATTATATTCTGTTTAAAACAAGAGAACCCATTTAGAGCAATAAAATGATTATTAGTGATATTAAAAAATAATAAATAAATAAAAATAATAATAAAATATTTACCTCCAGAGATAGAGTGTGTCGGTTCAGATTCCTCACAGAAAGATTAAGTTGTGTGTTGAACGAAAATAAAATTAAAAATAATAGATGAGTCAAGGACAGACAGACACACACACACACACGCATAAACACACCACACGCAACACACCACACATGTATGCACACATATATGCCACAAGACACCACAATGCATATGGCACACACCAAAACATAACACGTGCACACCAACACACACACACACACACACACACACACCACGCATACACCACGCCACACACACACACACACACCACACACGCACACGGGGGCAGAGATAATAGACATAAAAACCACCCACAGAGGCGAATTGATTTCTCACCTTTGACGTCGACTCATTCGGGATCGTAGGGCATGATAAAACTTCTTGCCAACCACAAAATGTTATTCAATTCCCCTCTGAACGATTGAATATCTGAAGGGACACTTCATTCATTTTTTGGAACTCGTTGTGATATGCAAACGCCTCTGTTCCAAATCAGTTATCAACGATGTTCTTATTGGACAACCTGTCAGAATATATTATATATATATAATATATATATATTTTGGTGCGAATTCGCGCCCGCCGCCTGCGAACGGCCACGTGACTCGAAAATGGCTGGCCGCCCGCCCACCGGACGGCCAATTCTGTTCGTGCACCCTCCGCGGACACTATCGCCCGAGCCAAGTCACGGCTGGGCCTTTCAACCTCAACCACAATCGTGCCAATCGGCCACCCGCGTTGGATAGGGTGGTTCGCCAAAAAACTCGACCTACCTAAAGTACCCACGCGGATGGTAAACCGAGCAGATTCGCACCTCGCCGCTGAGTCGGACCTCTCGGCCACGGGCGCTTAAGCGGTCGTTCCGTTGCTATCGGATAACGAGCGGTTCGTTATCGTCGCCTCGACGGTTCCAATTAATTATCGGCGTATCAAGCCCACTACGAAACCCTTTTACGTGAAGCAAGATGGAGATTCAAACGACGGGAAAGGACGCAGCGAAACGGGGAACATTCAACATTAAATGTCACATTTATTTCACACACAGACAACAGACACAAAGGCACACATATTACAGCCAAACCAGAATTAGAATGGCACATATATTCAAGTACAACAAAAAGAAACAATGACGCAGAGATACTACGAATACGCAACACACGCTACACTTATACAGTTCTACTTTGCAAGACACGGCGCCACAAGATCCATACAAAAAAAAACCGAAAAAGAAAAAGGTGACTTCCCTTTTGGGCCGTCCGAGTCCCCTCTCCGACGTCCGTCGACGTGGTCCGCCTGGCCGCGACTCCGTGCCCTGCGTGGTTACGGCGAATCCTCTCCTGCGTGCCTCGCGCCTGCACGTGTTGGGCCGCTCGGACGGACCGAGTGTTTCGGCGCTATCCCAGCGCGTGATAGAGGGGGGAGGGAACGTGGATGCCCGAAGTCGGGAGAGCAATGGCGGGACGCTCCTTCCCGGCCAGCGGGGTCTGGAACTGCCCCACAAAAGACCAGGCCAGCGGGCCTCCAGGACGATGCAGTCCGGAAAGACGGGGCAGCAGCAGAGCAACACGAAACAAGAGCATCCACCCAAACTTCTGCTTCGCCCGTCTCCGACTTTATATCCCAGGTCCGCCCTGCCGGCTCCGCCCGTCTTTGTCCACCCCCCTCGAGGCGCTTCGAGGAAAGGTCTTCGAAGAGGGGCGTTCCTCCTCCCTGCCGCTCTCACACGCGCATCCACAAAAACAATCTGGGCACCAGGCGCCCACCCCGCTTCTCTCTCTCTCACACCAAGCGCGGAGAATAATCGCGCGAAAAGCCACCGAGCCCTTTGTTGGTTTTTGTTTGAAATAAAAAAATAGAAAAAGAAGAACGACTGACTCAAAAGCGTCGCAGCCGAATGAATTCCACATTTATTCCCTCTAAAACAAAATGGGTTTGGTAATACACATGTAACTATATGAGAGATACTCACCCTACGGCCTGAATGGTGTAATGCGATTTCCACAGCCGTAACACTTCCCCCTCCCCTTTTTACAGACTCGCCCCGAGTCCTGTCAAATTTTCGTGTGCCCATTCATGTGTAGTTCTCCCCTAGTTACGTTTTACCTTCGATCCCTGGAGTGCGACTTCAGTATTCGTCCCCAAAATAAAATAACCTGAGGGCTGAGTAACTAACTAAACAAACCCACTCCCGGACGACTTAATAAAATTGCCGGCGCACACATTACATGCCGGGGTGCACTCATAATTTACAGTACAATACATCTTAACCTTATTAAAAAAAAAAATTTTTTTTAACACTTAACCCCATGGCCCGAGGATAATGACTCGCCAGGGAGCAAAACAAAGGTTAACCGTAGAACCGGCGCACGGGCCGCCATGCAGGCCCGTGTTGTAGCTGCCCAACAGGGACAGTTCCCTCGCAGCTTGCCAACTAGTGCAAAATGATATCCCCCCCCATTGGCCGCACATGCAATGGACAAGGGGGGGGGGGAGAAAGCAAAATTGAACGGGCTGAGTGCACATGGGGCAGTGGGCATGCATGGCAAAGGCAGCAGGCAAACACAGCCTGCAGAACAAGGCCGCTGCAGTGCGAACACAGCCGGCGGATGAATGGCCGGCACAGGCCTTGAAGCACAGCAGGCTGCAGACGACCCGGCCAGGTTACAGGCTCGCAGCAAAACAACAGCCGATGAAGTTGGCGGCTCTCGCAGTGTAGTGCAAGGCTTGGTGGGGGAATGCGGTGGTGCTGGGCACACGGAAGGTGGGCTCGACCTACCCACGGTCTCCCTTCCCAACCTATCGCCTTTGCCTGTCACATGTCCATACCCACTTCCCTTATTGTAAAACCCAATTTAGCCCCAACTTAATTTTTTTTGTTGTTTATTTTTATTCCAACCACTATGAAATCGTCCCCTAACCCCCTTTACTGTCTTTGTTCGCTTAACCTATCGTCCTAGCCTACTTCCCAACCCCTACGTTCCCTTCCTGGAGGGGAATGAGGAGAGCTAGCGTCCTGTGCTGAGGCCAATCTAAGCGCTCAGGGATGGCCTCCCCAGCTTCAGCAATCTAACCCAAAGTGGGTCCAGCGGCCACAACGAGAGCGAAGGAGATGGTGCGGAGGGGTATACTTCCTAATCTACCCTAACATTAACCTTTTAAACTACCCCCGGGCTTCCAACAAGCGCCTCTCGCTAAACTATTGGTCTATCAACCAGATTCCCGAATCGCCTGTGTTGGTGTCCTCACAATTTCGGGCCTCGCCCCCCAATTTTCTTTCGTGCCCTTGCTCGGTCTCATGGCGTGGGACGCATGGCTCCCTTGGCAGGGCACGGACCCTCTGCCGATTCCAAACGATGACACCCCCGGGCCACTACACTGCCTGCCGAGCCTACCAGCTCCCTAACACCGGGAGTGCCCTCCCTGGCGACCCCCTGAAAACGCTTCACGTGCAGGCCTGGCTTCCGGGCCCCTTCCGAGGTCACCCGTGCCCACAACACTGCCCACGCGGCTACGGCGCCCCGGGCGCCCCGGGGCTGCATAACGTATTAGTAACGTACACAGAACGTTTTGATAACTTATAGATAACTTATACCAACGAATGCTTTGCGTGTTGTCAGCGTTCACAACTTATGCCCAACGATAGTCTAACTTATGCAT
>CM068966.1:70583148-70598642 GCA_035128595.1 Eptatretus atami | reverse complement strand
CTTGATGTTATCTTTTTTAATATTTAATTCATAAAACAATAATAAATTATGGCCTTATCCCTTATGTCTTTATCCTTTGTAAATCAATGAAAAGTAGGTTGGTTAAACCTGTTTGCTTCCCTCATCTGTCCATCAGCCTGACAGGGACATCTACTCAACATGGATTCTGGAACACTGGAGGTTCCTCCTGTGAAACCCCATTTTTATATACCAATTCCCTAAACGCTGCCAATACGCCATTATACGGTAGCTGTAAGTTAGAAAACGTTCAGTAAGTTCTGTGGTCGTTCGCAAGACGTCAAATACATCTACATACGTCAATATGCGTTGGAGATACATTACACATAGGTTCAAAGCACGTTACTCATAGGTTAGAAATAAGTTTCGGGTACGCTAGACATTACCTCGACATATTTTGACTTATGAGTAACTTACAAGTAGCTGTGTCGACGTGTTCAAGATCGATAACGTGCCTACAACTTATGGCCAGCGTATGCGGAACGTGTGAGTCATACGCCGAGCACATCGAGAATTTTGAGCATGCCAAATTTGTCGACGAGCTCGGCATACTACGACGTATGCCAGCGTGCTTCAGCGTGCTCTTAACGAAAAAACTTACCCATAACGTATTCGACGGTGTGCCAGCGTATTCGCAAATTTTTCATACGTCGACATACGCTGGCTAAAACGTCAAGGGTGACAGGGCCTTTACAATGGAAGAAACTGAACGTATTAGAGAAATGTTCAAAAGGATTGTTGTTATATATTATTCACGATTGCCATTTTCAGGAGAAATATCAACACAAGATATTGTATAATAAAAATAATGGATTATCTTGAAATTAAACCCGAACTGAGGATAAATATAGGAGTTTCCAAAAAAGCAATAATAATTAAATAACCTGTTTTCCACAACATAAAAATGATTGATTTTTTACCAATTTCAGAAAATAAGATAAAATTTAACAACCATAAAAATCTTCCAATCAATTAAGATGTCTCATAGTTGGTTCAAGCGGATGTGGAAAAACTTGCTTACTTTTAAAGAGTGCTCCTTACTCCCAACTTTTTAGATTATGAATAATTTAAATTTTTACAAAGTCAAGTTTTCAACCTTAAATAACTACTCTCAAGGTTTTAATGCTGGTCTTCAAAAGACATATAACGGTTTTATTTTAAACTTCAAACAACTAATGATTACAACATTGAAGATAATACAACTATTTTGTATTATCACAGAGATTAAAAGAATAAAGCTGATAATTTATTCTTAGTGATTAATACGATGACTATACCATCTCCCAAGATTTGATAATCAAAAAAGAACTCGTATCTTTGATGATTTGTGGTTTACATCGAGAGAAACAAACGGTAATTGATAGCTACTATCAGAGGGAGACATTCTTTTGTAATTGGTATTTATTCTTAGTAAATATACTTTCAATTCTCGGACGCTCAATAATAAACAATCTACTACTTTTATTTTATTCAAGTTAAATTTCAATAGATATAAACAATTTTTGGAGAGATAATTGTTTTACACTTATGTGTAAAAGGAATTTTTGGGATTATTATGAAGCACACGACTGAAAATATAAATATATTGTTGTGAAAACAAGATGAGATATTAAGGGATATATTTTTTATTTATAAACAATTAACATTATATAAATGGATAACTATTATTATAAATCTTGTGGGTAAATCTGCTTCTGCGAAAAAAACTTTCATAAATCAAGGATCTTGATAGTACAAATAGGAATATTTTAAAATTTGCTTAAAAAACACCCCATGATACGATTGTATCTACAACACTAGAGCAATAAGACCTGGAGAAGGTGAGAGGTGAAAGTTATCCTATATTTCAGTGAGAGACATATGCAATTGAGGAATAAGGTCAATTTTGAGGAGTTCTCTTGGTACACACAAAATATTCACCATGTAAGAGTGAGTTAAAATAAACTTAAAATCTGGTGGTTGGGATATATTAACATCCAGAAGAATACACAAATTATTAAACTCTGAAGTTGGTAATTAGGTTAAGATTTTATCATTTCGGTTTTGATGTTGATTGAAGAAATCAAGCAACGTATGAAAGCAGAGTATATATTAGTGAAGAAGAAATTACAAACTCGCTATTAGTTAATAGAAATTGATGAAATATTAAATAAAAGGATTTATTTGAACACATCTACTTTAATGATGAAGAAAGGGATAATTTCCCGTGTTGACCTTAATAATTCGAGGTATGATATTTTCCAATAAATAAATGGATGCGAAGAAGAGAGCAAGAAGATTTTAAGGAGCAATCAAGAGTTGGTTTTCAAAAGTGTGAAAACAACAGGAAGACAAAGTAGAAACAGACAGAAACTAAGGTGAAGAAGCATTTGAAAGAAAAACAAGAGAAATTTTTAAACCACTTAAAAAATTCCCAAGAAAAAATTATAGCATGCTTCCACAGTTCCACAATAGAATATATTCCTAAAAACTTCAAATGTTAAATATTTCAGGCAATGGACGAAGGAAGAATTAGTTGCTTATAGGCAGAATTAAAATAGGATGATAAAGAATTATTTCAATAACTGGAAGAGATTAATCAACCCCTGATTTATATTGTGAATGCCTCTTCAAAACCAATGAATATTCAGGGATTCAAAACCAAAAGCAGGGACTCATTTCCACGAACAACCAGCAATATTCATCTTGTTCATAAAAGGTATTGATATTTTAATGGATGAATTACGTTCTTAGTTTCTGCTCAACCCCTGTAAACTAAACTCCTAGATTAATGGTTCTTTCTCACAAAAGATGGAAGGGAAAAGGTTCAAATGTGAGTGATGAAATTCAAAGTATTTGATCAACCATTGGATATGGAAAATAAGGATGTATAGTAATATATTGATCTGCTGGCTTCTCTTAATAATATAGGGTTGGTCTATCTGTAAAAGTTTAGGAGAAGTGAAGAAGGAGAAACTACATTACTTCAGGCTTTAAGTATCCTTGGTTCAGGTGTGGAGTTTTCCTTCCAATTACCCATCACCAATTAGTTATAGGACTGTTATTGCTGTTAGGTAAGTAAGAGCTGGAAATAACAATTGTTTTAATGAAGCATCAGCATTTTACCGTGATGAACATGAAAAAAAATAATAAATGTCAAAAAAGACATTTTATCTCATGTTAAATAAATGAGAAGCACAATGTTACGTTTTAATTCAAACAACGACCAACACATCTTCATTCCAGAACCCACTACAACTTGAGCAACAAAAGAATATGAGCTTTCTTTTTTGTCCGGACAACTTATAATACCTTATTTAATATCACCGAAGAATGACAAGTTTAGTTATAATCCGGGAAGTGGATACAAAACGATTAAACAGTATTCACCTGGAGCATCTGAGATTTTCTCAAATATCTTCCGAAATTGCTAGTCTTATGAAAGAACAGGGTTGATGAACCAAAAAATATATGTTATAGAATATAGATATTCAAAAACATACTTCAAATAAACATAAACATAAAATCAACCGACAAGTTGATTTTCACAATTGATAATTCATTTAGCAGACGTTATTGGTTTATCCTCAAAAAAGATTGAAACTAATGGGACGTTTTACAGTGATATGTTTATTCAAAATATCCTCAGGCTAAATTCGTAATTAATTCACTGTGATTGATGATGGCGCTTATAATGATGGAATAAGAACAAATACATATTGCATTCAACCATTACTCAACCCCAATTGGATATAAATTCAATATGGAACCAAAAAATCTTGGTTTAGGCTACCTGTTCAGGGAAAACCATATACAGAGGAAATTTTAAGATACCGACGAGATAATCGCATGATTTCTTTGAATGGAAGAAATTTATATGATCAAATTCACCTGCGGTGAAGTTTTCCAATAAATAATACGATGGTTATTGTGAGGAACATGAGTGGAAATATAAAATTAATATACAGGGGATGGATGTTCCCTTCCCATACAAACAAGGGTGATGGTTGTATCTTGGTAGAGGATACTTTATAAAACCTAAGAGACAAGGGTGTCGGGACATCAATTTAGAAAAAAAGGGATGGGTAATGACACTCTAATGGGTATAGGTTCAATATTCCTTAAACATAAACACCTTAATTGGTTCAACTGCCTCTGCTTGGAAATGTAGCAGGTGCTATAAAGAGTATAAAGATGCCCAAAAGGAATCTTTCATAAATTAGAAGCAATAAAAAGAAATTAAGAAAAGCAAAAAACTCAGTTGTCTCCCAAGAACGACAGAAAATAATCAAATACTTGGCCAGGGTTTCAAGTTTTAAACATCTTTTTTCCTAAATTAAAATTACAAGGTATGGAAGCAATTGATAGTATCTGATGATTTGGAGATACCCAGTTTGTCATCTCAAACTCTTACTAACAAAAGAGCTACTTCAAGGTAAAAGCATACCGGACAGACTGGAATGCAAATGGAACAAAGTTTTAAAATAAATTAATCAACACTTAGTTGAATCGAAGCCGAACGTTTTGGTTGGTATACTTTACATTCACTAGGCTGCGACTAACACAAACGCTACACTCGTAAATGATTTCTTCTGGAAATGTTGATAGTGTTTGTTTGTACATTGGAAACAAGAAGTTGAAAGTGCGTTGATTATTCTCTGCTAACCATCTGAAATGATGGAATACACTATATTCATTTCAGTGATATATGGAAAGGGGGCTGTCAAAGGTTTATTCCTGATATGTCAAACCGGAACAAATACAGACCTGATATAGTCAAAGGAAAGGGAAATGTATAATGATGATACAAAACAGATAATAGTTTTACTGTGCAGTTCCTCTTAAAGTATATTTGGATTTTGTGATCAGATAAAAAGTTCGTGTATGTTCTTTAAATTAGATTTCAACATAATATAGATTGATTTTGGCTGTGGCATGCTTTTTGGCTGTTCAGGAATAATTTTTATTTATTAAATTAGTTGTATATTAGTGAATATACTCCTAATCTCTAAAACAGAAGAGATGGTGAATTAGAAGATTCATAAACTCAAAGAACCACTTCAGTGTATCAACCTTAAAAGAAGATGCCAACACGTTAACTTGAACCAAACCACTTACACGTGGGAATTTGGGTGTCTGAAGGAAAGCCACGGATATCTGTGGCTCATTAAAAAAAAAAAACAGATGATGATACTGCTGCCTGATAAATTAATGCATGATTGATAAGCTAAGGTGAAACAACTTCGTGTTTCTCCAGATGGAACATTTTATCCACGAGATAGATTGGAAATTAATTGGGAAAAATGATTATGCTGAAGCATATAAGCTTACCAAAAGGGTGTGAAGCAATGGAAATAAAGAACCCATTTTGGAATGACAGCATTTAAAGTCTGTATACAATCTATGCCGATTGACCGTGAGTGCTCAAAAGGAACTATAAAAGTTAATCAATGTGGATCACTTCCCATATACATTGAAAGAGGAGAGAGTGAGAAGTTGATACAATTGTTTGCTTTTTGAAGAAACCAGAAATAATTAATACAGAAATGGTGTTATGATGACTCTCACATAATTTTGTTAATATAATATGTTAATCAAATCAACTTATAAACTATCATCTGTATTTCAAAATCAAAAGCCTTGTATGATTAACAGTTAATACAATTCAGAGAAAAGGAGCAGCTAAGAATTATGTTTTTGCTCACAAGAGAACAGGTAAATCTTGAACGATACTGGCTCACTAAAAATTAAAATCCAAAACCATGATTGAAGAAATAATTCATAAGAGCAGACGAGTGGAGGATTTCTCCCATTTTCTAATTCCTTTATTTGCTGGTTTAAGTGCGGCTTGGAGCATTGCGGGTGGTATTTCAGCAGCGGTGGAAACTGCCAACGAAAAGAAAGGCTTAACTTCGGGCTCAAAAAATAATTGGGAGACTAACAAAGAGTTGGAGAAACAAATTAGTGGAAGTGTGTAATTGTAGATTTTTGCTGAAAAACTTTGAAAGTCTGCCCCCCCCCCCATGATAAGCGAGAATGTTAGTTGCAGGATATGCTTTCTTCTATCGCACAAGCAGGTGTAAAATTACTAAAAGGGGTAGTGGATATATTCTTTCTAATAAATAATGAGCATTGATGCAGTGGTTTAAGAATTTGGAAAGAATCAACACAAATTTAGAACTTGTCAAAGTATGTAAGAAATTAAAAAAATCTCATAATGTGGTTATTTGTATGCAAAGATGAATTTAACAAACTGCCTAAATGACAAAGAATATTATTATGACTTAGGAAGATAATAAGGGAAACAGTTCTCTTGGTTTTGTATTTTTAATAGTCAAGCCAATGATTATTTTGATAGTTTTGGTCTTCCACCACCTGTTGAAGTAATAAAATATTACAGATTTGTTTTATCAACTTTTCAAGTCCAATAATTAATTCCAAGTGTTGTGGGTCCAATTATGTCATACTGTGTTATTCAACTCAACAAAAATAATTTTCTTAATGACATTATTTTTAATCTACATATAAATGACTTATGTTGAGTAGAGATGTTCTATCTTTGGTTGATCCCAAAAACTGGATATGATTTTTTTCCAAATATATTACACAAAGGCACAGGCTAAACGAACAGAAATATATTTTTTTTTTTTTTTTTTTTTTTTTTTTTTTTTGTATAGCAACGAAATATTAATATGAAAAATGCTTTATAAATAATAAATTATCCAATTCCGACTGATGCGATGACTTTGTGGATTAAGTGATTTATCACATAGAAATCCTTAAATAAAACGGCTGTGTATTCCAAGATACAGAAGTGTGATTTTATCTCCAGGTATACAGAATTCACAGTTCCAATTAAAATAAATTTTTATAAAGAAGGGCGCATGTTTGTGTGAGAATTAGAACAATGGGGATATGATAATGAAATGATTCAGGGTTATAAATTGCGTCATTTAAAATAACCTAGAAGACCTGGGAACAATTAAATCGTCTCAAAAGGAAGAATATTATCCACTTGTGCCAAAGAATGAGTTTTATGGAAGCACGATTCGCAAAACAAACAAATAAAAGAATTTAATAAGGGTAAAATCATAATGGTTTTGCCATAGTGATTATCATGAAAACACAAAGACAGATTTTATTATAATAAGTAAGAAAAACCAAATGATTCACTATGGAAGATGGGGGAGGTATACTGTCATTATTTATCTGTCATATATTTCTAAATTACATAAATGACAGCAAGAAGGCTTTCAGAAAAATGATCATTCTGTGTCCAAGCATACCTTCAAAAAAGGGTATTCGGTATTTAATAAATATGTTCTACAATAAGATTGAGGTATTTCAGATAAAAGATTGGCTTTATACTGAATGTAATAAACCAACAACTTTGGATTTTAATTAAAAACTGTTAAAATAATGAAAAATTTTTAAAGTTAAGAAAATTGCAAGCTCTTTTTAGGAAATCAGGAAGAAATTTTATTGGTTCCTGGATGTAAAAAAATATTTGGATACAGAATAACAAGAAATCCTTGATGAATATATGTATGATATTCTATTGGGGAAAGTAGATGCATATGATAGTAAGGGACGAGGAAGAGTTGAAGGGAAAACTGGACCAAAGGAGGAGCAAGAAGAAGAGAGAGGAAGGGAGAAGGAGAAGAGAGAGAAAGAGGAGAAGGAGAAGAGAGAGAAGGAGGAGGAGAAGAAGAGAGAAGAAGACAAGGGAGAGAGAGAAGGAGTCCAAGGGAGAAGAGAGAGAAGGAGGCAAGGGAGAAGAGAGAGAAGGAGCAAGGAGAGGGAGAAGAGAAGAATAATAAAATATAAAAAATATGGAAACCAGTGAGATTAGAAAAAGATTGGGGTATTTACAGAAATAAATAAGCTCAAGCACCGAGGAGGAAAGTAAGAATGACAAGTCTATGAGAATATTTGCGTCAAGACTATTAACATCGTTTCCTGGTGTTGATTGACTTTAATGAAAGTTTTACATTTTTCCTTAAATAAATGAGGAGAGAGTGAAGACATTTACTGAGGAGCTTTATGCTTTAAAATTAATATTCAATGTGCATTTGGAACTAAAAAGGGCTTCACATTCTGTAGAATTTTTTCTCATAAATAAATAGTTATTGTCTAAATGTTAAAAACGAAAACCAAGAGTAAAACATATCTCGTATGTTCAAAGTAAAATAATAGGGTTATACAAAAAGGTACATGTTCGGTGTGTGGGCTCAAAAAAAAGAGTCAATTCACAAAACACAAACTGGGGGATATTACAAATGTTTTTATCAGAAGGTAAAATTTACAACTACTGGAATACCAGGGGAATTACATCTACCAGGTTTTCTTTTGTGGTCCAGAAACAAACTTGAATAAGATTAGATGAGGCTGACAATCCTAAACCGTGGAGCAAACTATCAATAGGGTGAAGTTGCATGAGCACGATATTGATTATGGAATACCAACAACGTGGGAGAAAACATGAAGCCGAAGAGAAATGTTGTATAATTTGTCTCTGATACAAAATCCAACCTTGAGAGAAAAAGTTGATCGGTCTCGTTGAAGAAGATGATCAGTGCTTAAATGAAACTTGCGCTTGCGAAATTCCAAAAACTTATAGCTCTAAATGTGTATAATTTGTCCTCTGATACAAATCCAAACCTTGATGAGGAAAAAGTTGATCGTTCATCGTGAAGAGATGATCGGCTAAATTGAACTTGGGCTTGGAAAATTCAAAAAAATTATAGGCTCTAATGATGTCATTAAGATTGAAGAGGCAATTAGCTGATGAATTACATAAACCCAATAATCACAAAAGTTTCAGAGAAGGAAAGTTTATTCCAAGAAGTTGATTTAATATCTGGTCCGCTGATTTGATGAACTCAAATAATAATTAAGGGCGTACAAGTATGCTTTAAACCGTTTATTGATTTGAGGAGTAGGATATGTGTGGGTTGTCCCTGTTTTAAAAGAAAACAGGTATACTCTTATGTTAGCCTTTCAACGAATATTTAATAAAGCCAAGAGAAACCTTAAATTGTGGACTGATGGGGTACAGAGTTCACAACAAAAACATTTATGAATTTTTCTTTAAAATAACAACATTACATTTATACAGCCACCTTTAATGAAGAAAAGCGCGTTGTTATTGAGCGTTTTTATCACACTTTAAAAGAGAGACGATATAAAAAAATTCACTCAACTTGGTTCTCAACAATAGCGCTCATCTTAATCAGGATATTGTATAAGTATAATGATACGATTCACACTTCAATGAATTACCAAACCATCAGAAACATTTACAAAATTAGATATGAAAAAGACATTAATGTCCAGAAGCCTAAGTTCAAAGTTGGTTGATATAGTTTAAGAATATACAGGTGGAAATCTCATTTTGAAAAAGGTTATGCAAACCGATGGACAAATGAATTTTTAAAATTGTTGATGTAATAACAGTTCCTTTGGACTTATAAGATATGATTTTAAAGGGGAAGAGTTTTGAGGTTTCAGTTTATTCAAAGGAATGCAAAGACAAAGAGAAATTGAATTTTTTTTGGGACTCCGCCCCTTTTTAACTCCGCCCTTTTGACTCCGCCCACACATACCCCACCCACGCAACCCCCCACCCACACAAGCTCCACCACGCAACACCACCCACATAAGCCACACCCACATCCCATCATAAATCCACTAATTAGTGATTAGTTAATTAGTTCCACACAACCATGTTTATTTAATTAAAAAAATTGCTCCACCCACACAACCACATCACACAAACCCCCATGACACAAAGCTCCACCCACCCCACATGCCCCACCCATCCACACAAGCCTCCACCCACACAAGACCCACCCACACAAGCCAGCCACACAATCCCAGCCCACACAAAGCCCCGCCCACACAAGCCCCACCCCTCCCCTTCCCCTTCCCCTTGTGCGCCCCCACATTTGACCCACCACACCCCTTCATCCCACCCCACCCTTCCCCATACACACAGGAGGGGAGGGGGTGGAGAAGTGTGTGTTGGGGTCATTGGGGAAGCACACCTACCCAACAACCCTAACCCTAACCCCCCTCCTTTATGCATTCTTTATATTAGAATTAAATAATTGAAAAGCAAAGCAAAATAAATTAATTCAGATTGAAAATATTAAGCATTTTCTTTGGGTAAATATTTCATTTGCGAGACTGATGACGATCTCTTCCCAGCAGTGGCTCACTTCCAGATGTCTTTTGATATGAAACTCGGGGACATTATATTCTGTTTAAAACAAGAGAACCCATTTAGAGCAATAAAATGATTATTAGTGATATTAAAAAATAATAAATAAATAAAAATAATAATAAAATATTTACCTCCAGAGATAGAGTGTGTCGGTTCAGATTCCTCACAGAAAGATTAAGTTGTGTGTTGAACGAAAATAAAATTAAAAATAATAGATGAGTCAAGGACAGACAGACACACACACACACACGCATAAACACACCACACGCAACACACCACACATGTATGCACACATATATGCCACAAGACACCACAATGCATATGGCACACACCAAAACATAACACGTGCACACCAACACACACACACACACACACACACACACCACGCATACACCACGCCACACACACACACACACACCACACACGCACACGGGGGCAGAGATAATAGACATAAAAACCACCCACAGAGGCGAATTGATTTCTCACCTTTGACGTCGACTCATTCGGGATCGTAGGGCATGATAAAACTTCTTGCCAACCACAAAATGTTATTCAATTCCCCTCTGAACGATTGAATATCTGAAGGGACACTTCATTCATTTTTTGGAACTCGTTGTGATATGCAAACGCCTCTGTTCCAAATCAGTTATCAACGATGTTCTTATTGGACAACCTGTCAGAATATATTATATATATATAATATATATATATTTTGGTGCGAATTCGCGCCCGCCGCCTGCGAACGGCCACGTGACTCGAAAATGGCTGGCCGCCCGCCCACCGGACGGCCAATTCTGTTCGTGCACCCTCCGCGGACACTATCGCCCGAGCCAAGTCACGGCTGGGCCTTTCAACCTCAACCACAATCGTGCCAATCGGCCACCCGCGTTGGATAGGGTGGTTCGCCAAAAAACTCGACCTACCTAAAGTACCCACGCGGATGGTAAACCGAGCAGATTCGCACCTCGCCGCTGAGTCGGACCTCTCGGCCACGGGCGCTTAAGCGGTCGTTCCGTTGCTATCGGATAACGAGCGGTTCGTTATCGTCGCCTCGACGGTTCCAATTAATTATCGGCGTATCAAGCCCACTACGAAACCCTTTTACGTGAAGCAAGATGGAGATTCAAACGACGGGAAAGGACGCAGCGAAACGGGGAACATTCAACATTAAATGTCACATTTATTTCACACACAGACAACAGACACAAAGGCACACATATTACAGCCAAACCAGAATTAGAATGGCACATATATTCAAGTACAACAAAAAGAAACAATGACGCAGAGATACTACGAATACGCAACACACGCTACACTTATACAGTTCTACTTTGCAAGACACGGCGCCACAAGATCCATACAAAAAAAAACCGAAAAAGAAAAAGGTGACTTCCCTTTTGGGCCGTCCGAGTCCCCTCTCCGACGTCCGTCGACGTGGTCCGCCTGGCCGCGACTCCGTGCCCTGCGTGGTTACGGCGAATCCTCTCCTGCGTGCCTCGCGCCTGCACGTGTTGGGCCGCTCGGACGGACCGAGTGTTTCGGCGCTATCCCAGCGCGTGATAGAGGGGGGAGGGAACGTGGATGCCCGAAGTCGGGAGAGCAATGGCGGGACGCTCCTTCCCGGCCAGCGGGGTCTGGAACTGCCCCACAAAAGACCAGGCCAGCGGGCCTCCAGGACGATGCAGTCCGGAAAGACGGGGCAGCAGCAGAGCAACACGAAACAAGAGCATCCACCCAAACTTCTGCTTCGCCCGTCTCCGACTTTATATCCCAGGTCCGCCCTGCCGGCTCCGCCCGTCTTTGTCCACCCCCCTCGAGGCGCTTCGAGGAAAGGTCTTCGAAGAGGGGCGTTCCTCCTCCCTGCCGCTCTCACACGCGCATCCACAAAAACAATCTGGGCACCAGGCGCCCACCCCGCTTCTCTCTCTCTCACACCAAGCGCGGAGAATAATCGCGCGAAAAGCCACCGAGCCCTTTGTTGGTTTTTGTTTGAAATAAAAAAATAGAAAAAGAAGAACGACTGACTCAAAAGCGTCGCAGCCGAATGAATTCCACATTTATTCCCTCTAAAACAAAATGGGTTTGGTAATACACATGTAACTATATGAGAGATACTCACCCTACGGCCTGAATGGTGTAATGCGATTTCCACAGCCGTAACACTTCCCCCTCCCCTTTTTACAGACTCGCCCCGAGTCCTGTCAAATTTTCGTGTGCCCATTCATGTGTAGTTCTCCCCTAGTTACGTTTTACCTTCGATCCCTGGAGTGCGACTTCAGTATTCGTCCCCAAAATAAAATAACCTGAGGGCTGAGTAACTAACTAAACAAACCCACTCCCGGACGACTTAATAAAATTGCCGGCGCACACATTACATGCCGGGGTGCACTCATAATTTACAGTACAATACATCTTAACCTTATTAAAAAAAAAAATTTTTTTTAACACTTAACCCCATGGCCCGAGGATAATGACTCGCCAGGGAGCAAAACAAAGGTTAACCGTAGAACCGGCGCACGGGCCGCCATGCAGGCCCGTGTTGTAGCTGCCCAACAGGGACAGTTCCCTCGCAGCTTGCCAACTAGTGCAAAATGATATCCCCCCCCATTGGCCGCACATGCAATGGACAAGGGGGGGGGGGAGAAAGCAAAATTGAACGGGCTGAGTGCACATGGGGCAGTGGGCATGCATGGCAAAGGCAGCAGGCAAACACAGCCTGCAGAACAAGGCCGCTGCAGTGCGAACACAGCCGGCGGATGAATGGCCGGCACAGGCCTTGAAGCACAGCAGGCTGCAGACGACCCGGCCAGGTTACAGGCTCGCAGCAAAACAACAGCCGATGAAGTTGGCGGCTCTCGCAGTGTAGTGCAAGGCTTGGTGGGGGAATGCGGTGGTGCTGGGCACACGGAAGGTGGGCTCGACCTACCCACGGTCTCCCTTCCCAACCTATCGCCTTTGCCTGTCACATGTCCATACCCACTTCCCTTATTGTAAAACCCAATTTAGCCCCAACTTAATTTTTTTTGTTGTTTATTTTTATTCCAACCACTATGAAATCGTCCCCTAACCCCCTTTACTGTCTTTGTTCGCTTAACCTATCGTCCTAGCCTACTTCCCAACCCCTACGTTCCCTTCCTGGAGGGGAATGAGGAGAGCTAGCGTCCTGTGCTGAGGCCAATCTAAGCGCTCAGGGATGGCCTCCCCAGCTTCAGCAATCTAACCCAAAGTGGGTCCAGCGGCCACAACGAGAGCGAAGGAGATGGTGCGGAGGGGTATACTTCCTAATCTACCCTAACATTAACCTTTTAAACTACCCCCGGGCTTCCAACAAGCGCCTCTCGCTAAACTATTGGTCTATCAACCAGATTCCCGAATCGCCTGTGTTGGTGTCCTCACAATTTCGGGCCTCGCCCCCCAATTTTCTTTCGTGCCCTTGCTCGGTCTCATGGCGTGGGACGCATGGCTCCCTTGGCAGGGCACGGACCCTCTGCCGATTCCAAACGATGACACCCCCGGGCCACTACACTGCCTGCCGAGCCTACCAGCTCCCTAACACCGGGAGTGCCCTCCCTGGCGACCCCCTGAAAACGCTTCACGTGCAGGCCTGGCTTCCGGGCCCCTTCCGAGGTCACCCGTGCCCACAACACTGCCCACGCGGCTACGGCGCCCCGGGCGCCCCGGGGCTAAATGATAACTATTATTATAAATCTTGTGGGTAAATCTGCTTCTGGAAAAAAACTTTCATAAATCAAGGATCTTGAATAGTACAAATGAGAATATTTTAAATTTGCTTAAAAAACACCCCATGATACGCATTGTATCTACAACAACTAGAGCAATAAGACCTGGAGAAGTAGAAGGTGAATATTATTCCTATATTTCAGTGGAGGACCATATGCAATTGAGGAATGAAGGCCAAATATTTGAGGAGGTTTCTCTTGGTACAACAAAATATTCACATTGTAAGAGTGGGTTAAATAAACTAAAATCTGGTGGTCTTGGGATATCAGAAACAAATCCAGAAGGAATAACACAAATTATTAAACATCTGAGTGGTAATGAGGTTAAGATTTCATCATTCGGTTTTGATGTTGATGAAGAAACTCAATGCAAACGTATGAAAAGGAGAGATATAAGTATTAGTGAAGAAGAAATTACAACTCGTATTAATGTTAATAAAAAATTTGATGAAATATTGAAATAAAAGGATTTATTTGAACACATCTACTTTAATGATGAAGAAAGGGGATAATTTCCCTGTTGACCTTTATAATTCAGGGAATGATATTTTCCAATAAATAAATGGATGCGAAAGAAAGAGCAAGAAGATTTAAGGAGCATCAAGAGTTGGTTTCAAAAGTTGTAAAACAACAGGAAGACAAAGTAGAAACAGACAGAAACTAACGGGTGAAGAAGCATTTGAAAGAAAACAAGAGAAATTTTTAAACCACTTTAAAAAAATTCCCAAGAAAAAATTATAGATGCTTCCACAGTTCCCACAATAGAATATATTCCTAAAAAACTTCAAATGTTAAAATATTTCAGTCAAATGACGGAGGAAGAATTAGGGCTTATAGGAGAATTAAAATAGGATGATAAAGAATTATTTCAATAACTGGAAGAGATTAATCAACCCCCTGATTATATTGTGAATGCTCTTCAAAACAACGAATATCCAGCGCGGGATTCAAAACAAAAGCAGGGATCAGCCAACAAATCAGCATATTCATCTTGTCAAAGAAATAGGTATTGATATTAATGATGAATTAATCTGAATCCTGCTCGACCCCGTCAAACTAACCCGATATTAATTGTCTTCTCACAAAAGTGGAAGCAAGGTTCACACCTATGTAGGAATATAAGTACCTGCAAAATTCGATATAGACAAGCATGAGATAAAGTTATATTAAACTCCGTCGAACTCTTATCGGATTATAGGGTCTATTTCTTTCTGGAAAGTGAAGACATGCAAGAAAAGGAAACAACATTATCGGCGCTTTAATCATCCTTGCTCGGCTGGTAGTCTTCAAAATACCATCACAACTTTATAGAACTGTATGGTAGTCAGCTAATAAAGAAGGCGGAAATAAAATTTTAATGAAGCATCAGCCATTTTAGACCAGTTGATGAACATGAAAAAAATTAATAAATGTCAATACAAAGACATTTTATCTCATGTTAAATAAGATGAGAAGCACAATGCTTAGTTTTAATTTCACAACAAGCGACCACACATCTTCATTCCCAGACCCACTACAACTTGACGCAACAA
>CM068966.1:70540354-70557620 GCA_035128595.1 Eptatretus atami | reverse complement strand
TAATGGGTTTTAAAACACCCAGCAACTCATCTAACGTCAGGTCGCGATAAACTCCCGCTGTTATCCCTGTAGCACGAACGAACGTTTAATTGTTTGTGCCGAGTCGACCTTTTTTTTGCGTGGTACAACCCCTCGGTATGTACCCCCTGCAAGTACTAGTTATCGCACTTTCGCGCATTCCCCTATTCGCCGTTAGACGGATGGTTGTGAGTTAACCCCACGTGGACTAGCCTTGCGATGTTACCAGAGCGGTCACGATGAATTGTCCGTTCCTGGGCACCGGTCCCATTCGAGTCAACGCGCCGCAACGCCGACCGCGCAATTCGCAACATATTTTATTTTTTTAACATAATAATTTAATTTATATTATACATATACTGTATATTCAATTAACTTTATGCGTCTATATATAATATAATTATATCTATATAATTAATTATATTAAGCATATATTTAATTTATTATATATTTATATTTAACATAATGTATATTCAATTTAATTTTATGCATACATTCTTAATATAATATATTTTAATTATTAACATTATTTAATTTATCGTATACAAATATACTGTATATTCAATTTTAACTTTATGCATAATATGTACCAAATATAATTTATCTCTATAATATATTTAATTATTTACATATATTTAATTTATCTATATATTATTATTTTAATAATTAGTGTATATTCATTTAAATATTTTGCATAAATATATATAATAATATACATTCTTTATTTTATATATTTATCTTATTTTAACATTGTGCGAATCGCGCCCGTCGGGTACATCAGCACGTGACTCGAACTCGGCGACCTCGCCAGCCGACGCAATCTCTTCCGTACCCTCCCGGCTACGCCGCGATCCAGTCACGGGTGACCTTTCGACTCACACAACAGTCCGCATTCTACCCGCGCGAAAAAATTAGGGTGAACGCCGAAGCGAATCCTAGTACCCGCCGGTACCTACGAGGGATTGTACCTCGCCAGGCCGACTTCGACACGATCGCTTCAAGCGCTCTTCCGGGCTAACGTAAACCCGACGGGATTTATCGTCGCCTGACGGTTCAGATTAATTATCGCGCCCGCCCGACGAACCTGCTACTGAAACAGCATGAAACCCCCAACGAAGGGGGAGGGGACCGCAAAACCGGGAAAAAACACCGGGAGGGGGGGAAAATAAATTTTCAACAACAGCATTTTTTTACAACACACACCAAATAGCACACTAACCACAGAGAATGAACATATCAAATCGAACAAAAGCAAGCTACTACCGCCTACGCGACACCGAATACTTAAAAATACTACTTCACAGAACTTGGCGCCGACCCACACATTCACACCAAACTCCCAAAGAAAGAAGTCGCGACTTCCCTGAGGTTGAGCTCCTTGGCGCCCTCCTGGTCCCGTGGTGACTCCATCGAGCGTGCGTCGGCGAGGCCTCAGCAGCGATCCTCCGCCTGCTCAGTGCTGCCTCCGCCACGACTGGAAGCACGCAGTCACCGAACCACGAGCAGCATGACAGACCAGCAGGACGACAATAAAGCAGACCAGCGCACGAGCACACAACATTGAAAACTCTTAAACACCTCCTGACTTCACCTGCTTATTATACCGCCCGCCCACGCCCATGTTTCAGCCTCCACTCTTCCTTCCGAGGCGCTCAGAAGGGCTTCCCTCTCGTTCCTCCCCTGGTCTTGTGGGACGCATGCGAGCCGTTCGACGCCTTCAATCGGCAAAACCGTCGTTTGCTAACCGCTGAGGATGCATTCAGATGGTGTCATGCGTAGTGAGATTGGTGGTGGTTTGAGTCGGGCTGGCGATTTGTTAGTGTGGTTGTTAGCGTTGTTGTTGTGGTTGCGTGTGACTTTGAAGTTGTTTTTCGAAAATAAGCGAACAGAAAACGCCGTAACTCAAGGATCCAGCCCAATGAATCACATTATCCCTCTAGAAATGTTGGCTTAACTCACATACTTAAGAACTATTTCCACCTCGGACCTGGTGTGTAATAGCGATTCCACAACCTAACACTACCCCTCACCTTTTATACTTCGTCCCGAGTCGTCAAAATTAATGTTGCCATCATGTTAGTATCTCCCCAGTACATTTTGGCTACGATCCCTGAGTGCACATCATGGTATTCGTGTCCCCAAAAAAATAACCTAGGGCTGATACACTAACTAACAACTCACTCATTCAGACGACTTAAATAAAGCGCCCTAAACGACATGCGGGGCGCACTCACTATTTACGAGTACAATACATCTTAACCTTATAATTTCACTAACCATGCCCAGGATCAATGGACTCTCAGAAAAACAGTCAAACGAAACGGTGCACGGGCGCCACGCAGCTGTATGCAGCTTGCAACGAGACAGGTTCCTGCAGCTTTGCAAACTTGTACGACGATCCTGCACACTGGCCATGAACTAAGGGGGGGCAACAAATTAACGGCACTTGACATGGCAGTGCATGAGCATGCAAAGTAAAGGTAAAATAGCTGCAGAAAAGGCCGCTTGCAGCAACCAGCGCGCAAACTGGCGGCACAGCCTTGAAAAACACACGCCGCAGACGATGCGGCCACAGCCTCGCAGCAAACAGCCGTCGGACGATCCGACGCACAAGGCCTTGCAGCAAAACAACACTGCGATGATGGGCCGCCTTTTGCGTGACAGTGCAGGTTGGTGAGATCGCATACGTGTTGCTGCCACTCGCAAAGGCGGCTCGGACCTACCCTACGGTCCTCCCTTCCACTATCGACTTTGCCTTGTCACTTGTCCATACCACTCCTATTTCGTCAAACCAATTTAGCCCAATAATTTTTCTTTGTCTTGCTTTTTATGTTTTACTTCACACTACTATAATTTGTCCCCCTAACCCCCCTTTATCGTCTTGTTCGGCTACCCATCGGTAATCACTTCAGCTACTCCCAAACCCCTCGTTCCCTTCCCGGAGGGATAAGGGAGTAGCTCCGCTAGCCAGAGGCCCAACAAGCCTCCAAATGGCCCCCGATCTCCAGCGATCTAACCCAAAGTGGCAGCGACCCACAACAACCGAAGGGATGGATGGTGCGGAGGGTACACTTCCGATAGATACCCTAACATTTCAACTGTAAAACTCACCCGGGCTTTCACAGCCCCTCTCGCTTAATCTAATATGGTTCTACAAAACCCAGATTCCCGTGCCTTGTCGCGTGTTCCACGTCAACATTCGGGCCTCGCCCTCTAATTTTCCTCGTGCACCTTGCACTGTTCGTGCTGGGACGCGTGGACTCCCCTTGCAGACCGATCCCTCTCCGCATCTCCAACAATGGCACACCCCGGCACTACAACTGCCTCCCGAGCTACCACTCCCAAAACACGGAGTAGCCCCCATGCAACTCCCGTGGAAACGCAACGTGGCAGGACTGCCCCCGGCCCCTTTCCGAGTCACTTGCCCCGCACACTGCCAACGCGGCACCGCGCTCCGGCCCCCCAGAACCAGCGGCGCACCGTCCACTACGCACCGCCCCATGGGCTTAGCCTACCACGGCCGACTACCGGCCCGGTACCCACTCAAGCGTAGTCAACCTTCCGCAGCCCAGCCTCCCCCGTAACAGGCTCCTGCACCCTCCAAACGGTTTCGGAGCCTACACTCCACCCAACAGCAAAAACGACCTCCATTTTACCAATTTGTCCACCAGCTAACATCACTCTACACTGACCACGCGTCCTTGGCGGAAGATCACTCTCCCCCAATCATCATCACCAGCATTCCCCATTCACTCCATACACACAGACCCGCTGCCTCACTCAACTCACCATTGTAACTCTCCTCACAACTTTCCACACACACATCGCTGTCCTGCCATCCTTCTACTACCTCCCTAACTACCTCTGCTCCACGTCGTTCCTTTAAACTATGACTTCCTTTTACACACTACAGCTAGCTACTCCTCTACATCAAAAGTCTTCACCGTCCTCAAATCTTCTAAAAATCATCCCAACCAAAGCTCACTACAATCCCAGGGACACCCTCTACTATCCATTCCACGGCCCCATGAGTGACTTACCCGGCCCCATGGACGTCTAGCTAGCTAACCCCTTCCCCCTGCTAGTTCAATCCTGTGCCAGCAGCGCGTCTTTCCACCCATTACCTGGAATCCTTCACCCAACGAAAGAGAGGCTTCGCTTTGTTTTAATTTTGTATTACAAATAACGCCAAAGCACCAGCGCGCACTCACACGCTCGCGCAACTTTCCCTTCCCGCTGACGTCTACATGCACTCAACGATGTACCTCTCACATCCTTGACAAAGGTAACCTATCCTCAGGATCTCACCCTCTGCGACTCACCCACGTGCAGCCACTCGCACAGATCCACCCTGCGCACCCAAAGACAACCCTCCACTCAAGGTGTTCACCCACGGATCGCGAAACACATTGCCTCTGCCCGAGTTGCAGCCCGACACACGCGTCTGCATCGGCACATGGTCATCGAACCATCTCCCACATCGTTAGTTGCCCGCCTAAACCTTTATCCTCCCGACAGGTCGCACCAAAATCCGCACGTTCGCTTTCCGAACCCCGGCTTCACGTCGCAAAGCACCACGTGGCTTCTAGCGCACTGACACCCGCACGAACTCCGCTCGCTCCTGACGCGAATAACCAGCGCGGTCCCAACAAACACACGCTACCAGCACTCTACTCTCATATCTCGTCCACTCGCTCCCTCTCACTTCTCCACCACACACAACCTCGCCTCCCGCACACAGACTCCACTCCTCCAACAACCCTCAAACCATTCCCACACCGAGGGACGCGTCACATGACTCTCACGCATGGCACGACTGCCATCTCCCCAGTACACACCGCCCTCAACACACACTGTCTCCCTCAACGTACCGCTTCCTACCAGCAACGCCTCTCAGCACACGCGTGCGCCTTCCTGCGCACACGCGCTCACCCACACGTCGTCTTTCCACCCCCCCCGGCGACCCTCCCCAAACCGTGCCTCTCCACTCGTAGCCCACTTTCCACACCGCACTCTGGAACGCCACGAACTCGGCACACATGCAACCCCACACTCCACACGGTCCGCCATCCACACGACCACATCACACTGCGTGCGCAAATGGCGCATGTCGCACACTTCGCAACACACCCCCTCGCCCAACAACCTGCGGGATTCGTGTCCCAGGTTCCCGCGCTCTATCCCCCCAGCGCACGTCCACCTCACACTAGCACTCCTCTTCACCTCCGCTTTTCGAACGACCCACCTCTGTCTATCGCACTCAGTGGCTCATACTCCTCCCTTTCCTGACGCCATCCAATGCTGTCTCAACACCTTCCTACCACGCCCCCCCATTATCACTCCCCTTACCCTGGTTGCGATGATTTGTTCCTTCTTGTCACTATAACCCGTCTTCTATGGCAGTCTCTCTCTATTTTCTACCTCCCGCCGTCTCTGTACATTCTGTTAGTTTCTTTGTCCCCTTCTTGTCTTATTAGGACTTGCTTCTCTGGCGTCTTCCCTTATCTTACGAGAGTAACTTGCTTTCTCCTTAAGTCGCTCCGTCTTTCCTCTCGTTCCACTCCTTGCCTCCTTACAGTATCTCCGCTACCTCATCCTTGCTCCGTCTATTTCTTTCTCTTCCTCCAATTCCTTTCACCTCGGTCTCTTCTTTATTCGTTTCTTTGTTCCGTTGTTCTCTTACTCTCGCATCTTTCGGCGAATCTTTCCTTACTCTTTACCACGCCATGTAAAACTTCGCTCCCCTACCTTAATCGCTCCGATCACTTCCTCTTTTCAACTCCATTCCTCTTTCCAGACTCTCCCTCAGCTATCTCTTGCTTTTCCGTCCTTCATCTACATTCTCTCCCTCCACAATTCCTTCCACTCATGTCTTCCATACACATTATTCATATTACCATATTTCTGCTGAGTCTCCCTACACTCTCTACTGACTCTCAATTCATTCTCCCTTTCAGTCGATCATTAATATCTAACTAGTCACTATTTTCTTTCCTCCACTTTCTCTCTCTCTTTTCCAATCTCGTTGCTGATCATCAATCTCCTGACTTTCTCTTCCGCTCTCATTGTTGCTCTCAACCCTCTACCCGCCTATTCCAACCTTTGTATTTTCCTATTGGTCGTTCAGTTTCATAATTCATCTCTTTCAGTTCTTCATTGTCACTGTCTTTATTGTTCCTCTTCTGCAATCTTCTATTTCTTTCATGACTGATTTCCTTCTCTCTGTTGATCTTTTTCATTACACACTTTTCCTGAATATCTGTATCTCGTCGTTTCCTTACATTGTCCTCTTCCATCTTCTGATAGCTACTTCTTTCTTCCAATCATCGTACCTCTTAGCATACTCTCTTTTACTTTAATACTTGCTCTTCGGTTCCGCTGTTTCGATCTGTAGGCTTACGTTGGTCTCCTTACCTTTCTCTTCTACTTCTCTTCCCTCTCTCTCTCCACCTCTCCTCAGCGTTTTAATCAAGACTCTTCTTTCTAATTCCTTTCTCACTCCTCCTACACCTCTTTTCCATCTCTATCCTTCCTACTTTTATCTTAACTTTAGTCCTTTCCATTATTCTCGCCACTCGGGCCCCGAATTGCGTTGATCACGCCCGGTGTCCATCGCCGAGCCATAAATAACCGCTCGCTCCGTCTGCGGTCGAGGGGCCAGATGCGCCCGCCATGTATCCCGACCCAGTTGCCGGCAAACGTCCGGCTCAGATATGGCTGAGCCTCCCTCGTCCAATTTCAACTACAAAACAATGTATTCCACGGAGCTCATGCTGATCATCACATTACTACACAGTCTCTACATTTCACCCACACGGCACCCGCATCGCCTTAGAAGACGTCATCTTTCTCACTACCAGAGCGTTACATTTAATCGCTCGTAATTTAGAAGAAACGGGACGCCCCTAACCTGGACATTCCTTGTCGAATTTCGCTGGAGGGGATCCTTGAATCCCTCCCTAACAAACAGTTTCGATTCCCCGGACCCCGTCTCTGACGTCTCGCCATCGGACCAGTATCAAAACGCCGCGCTAACCGCGGACTCCCAGCCATGGTCAACGCACCAATCGAGCCGTTCCTGATGCGACAATGTCCGGCTACGCCAGGTGATCCACAGTCACCGCGTCCCTGGCTAGGCTTCTTCGACCATCCACACACAAACCGGTCCGCATTGGTTACATAACTACCGCCGTAATAGACTTCGGACATTCAGCCCTATTCTAGCTGAATCGCCGGGAAAACTAAATGTCCGTGAAAGAAATCAATATACCTATACAACGCAATGACACAATGCCGTAAGGTATCACCTACCGAATCTTACCTCGCACAGCGACTTCGGGCAGGCGGTGGGAGAGCTATCTTCCTTAAGAAATTTAAGATCGACCGATATATGTCAAAAAAAACCCGCTCCCGACAATTTTTCTTTTTTTTCTTCCGCCTGACCCCCCCCCGCGCAGGGTGAGGAAGGCCACGGGGGCTCCCCAGAATCCGGTTATTTCGTGCGCAATACCCAGGTGGGGGCCCCCCCCGCGGGGCCCCATCCCCAAACTTTTCCCCAACCACCCAGATCTTTTTTTTTTCATCCCCCCCGGGGGGCGGGTGATGATCGATAGCTAACGGGATAAATCGCATGTCTATCGTCGCCTTGACGTTAATATTATCTGGCCCCGCTCCCCACGAACCTTTACATAACAGATGAACCACAAGGAAGACGACACGCACGAGGAGAATTTCAACAGACAACATTTTTATTTACAACACGACACAATAGACACACTAAACACAAGAAGAATGCACATATATAAATGGAAAACAGCAGATAGCAGACTACTACGGACTAACGCGCACACGTAACACTTAAACAATACTACTCTTCAGACCTTGCGCACCACTCACGTCACCAACCCCAAAGAATGTAGTCCGATCTGCAGGGTGTCTGAGTCCTTGAACGCCTTCCGTGTCCCGGATGTGTGCTCCGATCACGTGCGTCGGCGGCTCGCCGGCGGCTCGCGCCCTGTCTACTGCGCCTCCCACCCACGGACTGAGCACGCGAGTCCCCGACCACGAGCGCAGGACGAGGGCAGCAACGAGCAGAACGCATCCAGCACGCCGAAGCACCAACGAAACTATAACTTCCTTAACACTCCTGTTCACCGCATATACCGCCCGCCCCGCCCTGTTTCTGCTCCCCTCCTTCGAGGCGCTTCGGAAGGGCCCCTCGTTCCTACCCCTGCGTCTTGTAAGTCGCAGCGAACCGTTCCGACAGCTAATGGCGCAAACCTGTATGCTAGACCAGGTGAGCATGCGTTCGATAGGTGTAGTAGCGTGGTTAATGGTGCTGGTGTAGTGCCGCTGCTTGTTAGCAGTCAGTGCTGGTAGCTTGTAGTTCGTGGTATGCGTGACGTGAGGTTGTTTTTCAAATAAGCAGCACAGAAAAAGCCTAACTCAAAGATCGCAGCCGATGAATCTTAATTCCTCCTAGACACATCGGGATTTGCTAACTAACATGTACTTAGAACTACTTTACCTACGACCTGGTGGTTGTAATCGATTCCCAGCCGGGTAACTTATTTAATTTATTTATATCTACTGTGTAATTCAATTTAAATTTCTATATATTACTAGACTATGTTATTTAATATATTTTTACTTCTATTCTACATTATTTTATATTATCATGTACTGTTATTCAATTTAAATTTTATGCATACATTATTACAAATATATTTATTATTATTTTATTTATTTTACTATTTTAATTTATTATATTTAGTAATTTATAACTATTTTAATACGTATTCAATTTAATTTATGCATAATATTATATTATAATATAATTATTTTTTATATTATTTATTTTAAACATATATTTAATTTATTATATAATATTTGTATTCAATTTATTGATTACATATTACTATATAAATTATTTATTTATATATATTAATTATTTTAATATATTTATTCATCTAATTATTTTATACTTACTGTTGTTCAATTTCAATTTTATACATACATATATATACATTAATATTATTTTAACATATATTGATTTTATTATTTATTATTGTATACTATATTACATACTTATAATCATTTAATATATAATACTAATATATCCTAATTGCATTCATGACTGAACCGACACCTAAAGAACGAGTCAAATCATTTGGTCCATATTATTACGACCAACTCCACAACGGTCACAGACCGCTGCTAATTGATTTCACTGATGCACCACACCCACCAACATCTGTGCTTTAATATATCACAACAGCGTTTTATATCCTTTCGCTGTTTGTTAGTCCGATTTGCCGAGCTTAATCCCATTGCCTTTACCAGCTTACAGAACTGCTGCTGCTTGCGTTTTTGTGCGTCAGTTCGATTTTTGCAGCCCATGCACCATGCCTGATATATCCAAGGCGAGCGATTGTTTAAGGGAGATTTTAAATGCAATGGAGTCCTCCCGTTCACTCCCTAATTTCCTTTTATCCTCCTTTCCTCGTCCACTTCCCCCGCTCAGCCCAGTTTTGCTACCCAACACGTTACGTCGTTAATTTCTTATTTCTTCCCGTCGACTTTGCCGAGTAACACGGGCATATCAGAGAACAGGCGAAGAGTTGCGCTGCCGAGAATTTGGAGATCGAGGACATTTAGTATACAACACCTTTTCAGAACTTGGTGGTTTGTAAGTGGGCGATGAATTGGATCTAGAAGCTTCCGTATGTCTGAGGTCTATAATTCGTCGCACGGTGTCGATCTACATTTGCCTTTCTCTAATCTGACCGAATCGCTGTCTCCCCTCGACAACTTGCTCTTTCATTCGCGCTACTCTGCTTCTCGCTGCTGCTTTACAGCCTCGACTGCACCGACCGCTGCTCGGACCAGCGTATTCGAAAGCAGCACCATTGCGCGTTCGTAACGGCAGAAGGCGGCGTGTTCCGCAGGAAAACCCCTTGACAGCGCGTAACCTCAACCCAGCCCAGAACTTCCCTCATTTGTGCTCGAGGGTTCCACCCCCCTACGGTACGTCCTCACGGCCCTCGCTCAGGCTTGTGCGCCTCCCGAGCTAATGAGACGAGCCGCGATATGACCCGCGGGCGGATAGACGGCATGAGCGGCGGAAGAGGGAATCGAACACTCTGCCACGCGCTATGGGCACACCTGGTAGCGCGCCATCGAGCACACCTCTGGCGAGTTGGACGGCGAGCTAAAGAAGACGAAGACGGATCGGAGGAGATCCGCTGCGAGGCGCGAGGAACTACAGCACGCACAACCAAACGCGCTTCGGGTCCCTCTCTTACGGCCCCAGGACGGAGGATACAGGGTGTCTGCGTCTTTGGGAGCCCACGGCGACGGAGTCAGGGGATCCTTCCACGACCGCCTCCACCGGCAACGGCGAACCTGGACAGACACCGGGCAACGATGGACCACTCCGGCGTAGTCGAGAGGGTCACCGTAGAGGCCCCACGCCGCGCCGAGCCCAGCGTGTCGTCGGCGTGTCGAGCAACCCCTGTTTATGGGACAAGCCGGCTCGCCGAGCGGATTCAGGATAGCGGTGCGACTTCTTCGGCGGAGGTGCGCTCACACGTCCCCACGACGCACCACACAAGATTCGGCTCTTTGTTTGTGCGTTCCCGCCCTTCATTCTGGACGTCGTTAATATACGTATCCCAGCATCACCACGTGTGTCCGTTCACGTAACCGGTCCCCCCGGGACTTCGCTGCCCTCCGCATCCCCATTATATGCTATTTATTATTTATTATTTAAATCTCTCGCGATTTAAAGGTGGTGAGCATTCACAATTCACCAGCCGAAGCGCCGTCGAAGACAACTCAAAACGTTCTGCTCTCGTCTCAACCGTTACCCTTTCACTTCCGTCCGACTTAGAGTCCACACGACCGAGGTCGGCATGCTTGAGCATGGTTTGGCTGAACAACTGTACTTCTACCGTCAGGTTAACACCGGGGGCGATGCAGTATAAAGGAATGAGGAACCGATGTGCATGCGTTACGTGAGCACTCTGTCCAGTGTCCAAGAAAGATACTCGTGTGCTCCATGGTCGAGTGTCTTGTTCTACGCCAGGTAGTGGTCACTACATAGATACCACGGCATTCGAATCGTCCCGGGCATACCTAAGATTCAAAAATGTAACAAAAACCGTTATATTGCAATACCCTGCAACTCTGATGGCCTTCTGGGCACCTGCGTTGAATTTATAAACTCCAATCCCATCTTAGTCCATCTATTCTTGGTCACGAACATTGTGAGAGCCTTTTGTTTGTTTATGGCTTGGGTAAAGATTCTATTGCAGCTCACTACAAGATCTCAAATGCATGACGAGGACATATGGGACAATAATTGTACATTACCATTATTACAAGCGACAAGTCGACATGGAAACGCACGAGCGTATGTGGATTGAACTGGGAAATCGTCTCGCATCACGGTCGCGCAAAGACCTGTGAAAGCAAAGTCTGGTAGCTCAGACGCTGGATGCATCGTTACGGTTGACTTCAAGGGACCAAGCAGAAATGCCAGCTTTTGTTGCGGCAGTCGCATGATGCTTTTTAGAATGTTTCCCAGTTTCTACTCATCAAGAGGACCCAACGACCCGTGAGTTGTGTTGCGCGAAGCATCATATCCCGACCGAGCAGGTGATTTATACATGAAGGTACAGGTTGTTTCCTAATGGCAGATCTTGCTCTCCATATCGTATGAGAATTCAGTTTCATTTCACTTATTGACAAGACTGAGTGCATTCCTGTTTCGAAGGAAGATTCTTCTGTTTCAGACATACATCGAGTTGTCTAGTTCCGTCGTGTGTCCGACTTTGGATGACATTCATGATCAGATTTGCATATATGTACAATGTCAAGATTACATCCTGTTTACATCAGTGCTTCCAATGTAAATGGAAGGTTAATTATTTAATCACGATCTGTTGTTCGTGTCATCCATGGATTAATTATTTACTTCTCTCTCCAAATTCACACTTGTCATAAATGTCAATCTTATTGCTTAACTCTTTCTTATCATCGTTCTACGACTCACATCCATACAATGCATTTGGAGAGTACCGGATCGTTCACACGCCTCCTAATTGGTTTGGTTATTCGTCACATACTCTGCTTCCATCTTTGTCAATCCTGACATTGCTGTTCCACCAATTACAACCCAATCTATTAATTTATCCTCACATTCCTCCCACTTCACCTTCAAACAACACACCAAGGAGATGAACAATTCTAACCATGGTCTCCCAATACTAGCACGTCCATTTTCAATTACACTCTTAGTTGTTTCAGTTTAAATAAAGATCAATTTTTCACTTTCCTTGCTCCACTTTCTGCAGCCAGTTTCATACGAGTCCTCTATTACTTTTCTGCAACACGCAGTGTTCATCAGCTCACCCTTTACGTGTTATACATCTGTTCCTCCATCCTGACTCTAGCCTCCCTGTGTCATCAAGTTTGATTTCCTCATGTTATCTATCCTCACTTAAGATTGAACATGAGGAGAGAATGCAACCCTGTCTAACATCCTTTACATCCAAACCATTCTATTCTCTCCATACACATGTTCTTACTGCAAAGCTTCCTTGTTGTGTGTATTGGACTTTTTATCAACATGTAAACACACTTGTATTGTTTAGTGGCTGAGGTTATCTAAGGTTGTTATCTTTTTAGATATTGAATGTCACACGACATGCATTTTGTTATATGCTCAGGGCTCTGGGGTTGATTTGATTGTGTTTCAGACCATACATGTCTTGATAAGCCTAGTGTTGGACTTATGACGTGTTCGCTTAGATCTTGGGTCTTGCTTTAGACTCTTGTCGTGAACATCCTTGAAATAAACATCCGGCGTTGGTTGACTCAGCCGCTTGTCATCCTTCTGGCGTTCGCGAAAATTTATTATCCAGGCTTCCCAGTAAACAGGGCATACATTCATTAGGCATCCGTGGCGCTCTCCAGTAAAATGGGATGCAAGCAGCAGCACAGATGCATATGCAAACAAGAACTGTGTGTGTTTCACTCTCGAATGCTGGACTGTCGTAATTGTTGTCCATGCACAGAACTTCAGACAAGAATACCCTGTTTCAGGTTGAGAGCGGAATCATTGATTACCTAGTACTAGGCAGTGGGCAGGCTCGAGATTGTATGTTGTGAGACATGACTTATAGCTTTAAGTAAAATGTTAGAAAACGTCAGCTTCTTGTCGGAGGCTCAAACCATCCTTTGCCATGGGTTCTTCCACAGCGCCGCATATCAGCACTCGAACGGACAATGTAGAGCGATTACCGTCCACCTCTGAACAGTTTATGCTTTATGTTCCCATTCAAAGTGTCTGTATCTGATGCACTTTCCCATGTACTCAGGCTTGTTCTTTCGCGACACCAACGTCTCCACCTCATTTATCATCTAGAACCCGAATCGTCTACCCAACTTTTTTAATATCGTTAACTTATATTGTTTTGTAGCCCGATCAACTCAAATGTAAGAATCTCTGAGCAAATTCTCGATACGATTCCTTCACCAAATCGGTCACGATTCTTCTTGCTCAACACCCCACCTGACTACGACACTTTTTGAGATTCTAGTTCCAGCAAAGACAGCGACAACGACAGCCGTGAACGATGTAACCTCTGCCCACTTCGGTGCCGGAAGTAATAAAATCTCCCTATTTCGATTTCATTTACTATGTAAAACACATGTGTCTGGACTGTATGTTAATATACTGTGGAATCCCTTTGACTCATTGCACACTGCGCCTTTTAGGTGGTGTCCCGGTAATTCTCTGTGGAGATCACTCTTCACTTGTTAGCCCTCTGTTCTGTGTTCCGACTTTCTTCAAGTATAAAGTCTCACTATTTACATCAGTTTGCTCTTTTTATCTGTAGTTGTTATATCTTCCCGGACCGTTTCTCCTAACAGACCGCCATGCATTGAGACAGCCCATCGATTTCTCCCAAGAGCGATCAGAGATACCACCACATCAAAAATATATGTGCCATCCCTCTAAAAGCCAAGGCGAAGACACGACAGACACAGCACAACAAGCCAGACCTCGTCCAGGGGACATGAGACAACCGATTGGGCATGACCCAGTGGTTGCGACTTGCCCTGACGAACTCCAAGACAGCAGAAATATGAGAAATTGGCCCCAGAAAGTTTGGCGGATCGGTAGGAGAAGAGATACAAAACTTGAAAACGCATCTGCATAGTTGCACTCAGCTCTTGTTGTTTGTCTGATGTTAACTTAATCAAGTCATATACGCTGACCATTTGATCATTTAAAGTCAGCACTTCAATGTAGATTCTAAGAAAGAATTATTACATCTAACTGGATTGCAATTCTACAATCGATTGACATTAAAAATTTACATGGATTGGGAAATTTTTCAACTATAACTGAGATTGTTTAACAAGGAGTGAATTTGGACAGAATCTTCATAGGAAAACAGTTTGACTTACAACGTTAGTTATTTCAGTACAATACAAGTATTTGACTATGATCAAAAATGTATGGCCGAACAATTGTTCTTTATTTCTAAAATCTCAGGAAGCACACACATGAACAAGACAAAGCACTTCACCGCGCACAGCCCCACTCTTCTTGTGTATTGTCTCCCTCCCAAACATGACCGGTCTTGGAAACCCGGCAACGCTCTGACACCTGGGGGCGCTACTGTTACAGTTGATATTTCGCTTACGTGCTCACACACACACACACACACACACACATCCCACGCTATTCACCACACACACCCACTACTAAGTCTCCTTTGACGTGAAACGTTTGTGTTAGTCTTTTTCTTCTTTCCTTAATGCCCACGCAATTATCCCACTTATTGTGCGAGGTTAGCCCAGGATAGTTTTTTGGTCCCAAGTCCTCTTCCCAAGATGCTTCACGATCTGACATTCGTACAAATAGTTAGTTGCAGGAACTTTGTGAATCTTGTTCAGAAGGTGCATCGTGACAAGAAGTTCGACTACTCACGCCGAAGGACACCTGGACTCTTTGATGTCACAAATTAATACCCTGCAGAGCAGCAATCACGCCCAATGTAACGATCCATCCTAGACGGTTACAACACGATTGAGATTCACTCTAGTGTGAACACCCGAACTGACAGTTTATAGCTGGCGTTGCCAGAATGTTCAAACCAGGCCGAAGCAGCTCTAGAGCGAAAGTTGGAAGATGTACCTTTCGCCTCCTGCCAGCCTCTGTTAGCCAAGACTAAAGCCAAAAATGTTCACAACTTCAGGTAGAGTCTGATATAATCTTTTATTTATTGGTCACGCACTCCACTCTACCACAATTTTGCAAATCTCCAAGGTATAAGAATCTCTTCAATAGTTATCGCCTTGTTACTAAACGTTGCCATAACCTAAAAAAAATTACATTTTGGTGACCTAACAGATAAAGTCAAAGAGCACTATATATGGTAAATTTCACACCACAAAGTGTTGTGAATGGTTCCCGTTTGACGTGTCCAGAAGTATTGCTTCTCCAAAGTTCCTGTGCACAAGCCATTAACCGCTTTTCATCATAAAACATATAAATCGAGTTTGGGTTATGCTTCTAAGCAGAAAGTATCGAAAGAGAAAGTGGTGTCAGTATAAAAAGGTTAAGCTCACTTAAAAAGATGTTCTTAAAACTGAGTTGAAATTGTTTCAAAAATAAAGTCGAAATAAAACGGTTTTCCTTTATTGTGGTAATGTCAGTAGGATGTACTTTTTTTCTTTTGACCCCGTAATTGCTTTCTTTTTTCCCCACACGATCTCTAATCTCTATCTTTCAGTATTGAACTCTATAACTATATCTTGTGTAGCAGATAAGCCGCTTGCCATTGCTTGCAAATAAGATAACACAACTACCAACTACAGACAGGAACATCATAAACAGCTTACAAAAGATTCATGGATCAGTAGCATGATAAAAGAGATAATAACCTGGAACTGAACTTCCGATAGAGCGCATACTTCCTCAGGTGAACAGTTTAAACTTTCATCCACTGATGGCTGGATCCAACCACAATCCAATCACTTGTTCTTGTACTATTCAAACTCATCCCTTGTTTTCATCACTCACCACAACTTTTAGATTACGTATTATTTTAGTTTCTTTCCTATCTATCAATTTCAAATCGCATTGTGTTGACTTTTGTACTTACTTCATTCGTAGCGTTGACCTTCAGCGACCTACATAGAACTTAATGCTCTTCAAATTTTCAAGTCATCGGATGAATTGAGGATTTCTGAAAAAATTGCCAATGGAAATAGGCCGATGTAGATTTGCTTATGTTTAACTCAAAATATTATTGTCTATTTGTGAGCCTTGATATTGCCCTTGCTCCTTATTCTCAATTCAATCGTCATGAAGATTCAGATTTAGAGATTTGGCTATTTGAACGCTTTCTGTGCTCCATGTTTATCCACTGAAATAGCAGATATTCGGATTGGACCAAACAATCGATCGCTATGTTCTTCTACCTACCAATCGCAGTCCTACCAAAGTTTTATGTCATCAACTCGGTCCCACATTTTGATCCATATAGTAATTATATCAATATTGTGCGAATTTCTCTGCCTCCTGGCCGTTCCAAGCTGGGCGAACTGACTGCTCTAATCGCGCCGCCTCTCGACGATAAGCGCGCAATGCGACAAAATCGTCTCCTCTGAAATCTATCGCCAGGAGCAGTCAGGACGAGTGCGCTTATACCTCCCCGATCTGGCCAATACGGCCACCCGCGTGGAGATGGTTTTCGCAACTCGACCTAATTAATACCGAAGTAAGCGTTGTATGGTAAACGCAGCATACGACTTTCGCCTACGCGTAGCGAACCGTACCAGCGCTTAAAGCATCCGTACCGTCGCCTACGTACCCGAGCGGTTTATCATCCAGCCTCACGACGAGTCCAATTAATTATACGAGTTTGCCGATATCAAGCCCACATACAACCCTTACGATGAAGCCAATAGTGGAGATTCAAACGAAGGAAAGGACGCAGCGAAACGGGCAACAATTCAACATAATGCACATTTATTTCACAAACAGACACAGACACAAAGCACACATATACAGCCAAACAGAATTATAATGCACATATATCAAGTACAACAAAAGAAACAATGACGCAGACATACTACCGAATACGCGAACACACGGCTACACTTATACAGTTCTACTTTGCAAGACATGGCGCCACAAGATCCATACAAAAAAAACCCCGAAAAGAAA
>CM068966.1:70527781-70539891 GCA_035128595.1 Eptatretus atami | reverse complement strand
TGGTTTTGCCATAGTTTATATCATGAAAAACACAAGACAGGTTACTATATATATAATTAAGGAATAAAAATGATTTCACATATGGGAGACTGGGAGGTATTTCCTGTCATATATTAATCTGTCATATATTTCTAATACATAAATGACAGCAAGAAGCTTCAAGAAAATTGATCATTTCTGTCGTCCAAGCATACCTTCAAGAGAAAGGGTATTCCGGTATTTTAATAAATATGTCTACAACATAAGATTAGGTAATTTTCAATTAAAAGATTGCTTTATACTGATGTTAATAACCCCACAATTTGGATTTTAATTAAAATGTTAAATAATGAAAAAATTTAAGTTAGAAATGCAAGGCTTCTTTTAGAATTCAAGCAAGAATTTTTATTGGTTTCCTGGTGTAAAAAAATATTTTGGATACAGGAATAACCAAGAATCCCTGATGAAATATTATGTAGAATATTCTTGGGGGTTGTGGAAAGTGAATGCATATGATAGTAAGGGACGAGGAGGAGTTTGAAGAAACTGAGACCAAAGGAGAGAGAAGAAGAGAGAGAGAAGGGGAGAAGGAGAAGACGAGAGAGAAGGAGCGAGAAGGAAAGAAGAGAGGAGCGAGAGAAGAGAGAGAAGAGACAAGGGAGAGAGAAAGGAGTCAGGGAGAAGAGAGAGAAGGACGGCAAGGGAGAAGAGAGAGAAGGAGGCAAAGGGAGAGCGGAGCGAAAGAGACGAGGAATAAATTAATATAAAAATATGCGAAACAGTGAGATTAAGAAAAGATGGCGTATTACAGAAATAAATAAATCGTCAACGCCAGCCGAGGCAGGAAAATAAAGAATTGACAAGTCTGATGCAGAAATATTGCGCAAGACTATTAAATCGTTTTTCCTTGGTGTGATTGATTTAATGAAGTTTTACATTTTTTCTTAGAATAAATGTCGAGGTAGGAGAGAGTGAAGAATTTCTGAGGATGCTTTATGTTTTAAAATTAATATTCAAATGTGCATGTTGGAAACTAAAAAGGCTTTCACATTCTGTTAGAATTTCTCATAATAAATGAGTTATTGTCTACAAATGTTTAAAAACAGAAAACCAAGAGTAAAAATATTGGTATGTTCAAAGTAAAAATAATGAGGTTATAGCAAAAAGGTACATGGTTCGGTGTGTGGCTCAAAAAAAAGGATCATTCACAAACACAACAGTGGGGGAGAACTATACAAATGTTTTTATAGGAAGTAATTTACAACTACTGGAATACCATGGGAATTACATCTACCAGCGTTTTCTTTCTGTGGTCAGGAACAACTTGATAAAGATTAGATGAGGCTGACAATCCATAAACCGTTGAGCAAACCTATCAATTAAGGTTGAAGTTGCATTGAGCACGATATTGATTATGGGAAATACACACGTTGAAGACAAAACCATGAGCCGATAAGAAGAAATGTTGTTAATTGTCTCTGATACAAATCCAACCTGGAGAGAAAAAGTGATCGGTTCATCGTGAAGAGGATGATCAGTGTAAATTAAACTTGGCTTGAATTCAAAAAAACTATAGGCTCTAATGATGTCATTAAGATTGAAGAGATAGTGCAATGAATTACATAAAATAATCACAGTTTAGAGAAGGAAAGTTTATTCCAAGGAAGTTGATTATATCTGGTCCGCGGTGATTTTGAGTTTTGAACTCAATAATGATAAGGGGTACAAGTTGCCTTTAAACCTTATTGACTTTGAGGAAGTAGATATGCGTGGTTTTGTCCCTTTTTAAAGAAACAGGTAATACTCTTATGTTAGCCTTTCAACATGATATTTAATAAAAGCAGAGAAACCTAAAAAATTGTGGACTGATGGGGTGTACAGAGTTCCACAACAAAACATTTATGATTTTCTTTAAAATAACAAATTACATTTATACCAGCACCTTTAATGGAAGGGAAAAGCGGTTGTTTTGAGCGTTTAATCACACCCTTTAAAAGAGAGACGATATAAAAAAATTCACTCAATTTGGTTCTCAACAATGGTCACTTTAATCAGTATTGTAATAAGTATAATGATACGATCACACTTAATGAATACCAAACCATCAGAAACATTTACAAAATGAATATGAAAAAGATTAATGTCAGAAAGCCTAAGTTCAAGTTGTGATATAGTTAAGAATATACAGGTGGAAATCTCATTTTGAAAAAGGTTATGCAAAAGCGATGGACAAATGAACTTTTTCAAAATTGTTGATGTAATAGACAGTTCCTCTGACTTATAAGTATCTGATTTAAAGAGGGCGGAAGAGTTTTAGTTCATTTTATTCAAAGGAATTGCAAAAGACAGAAGAAGAATATTGAATTTTTTTGGACTCCCCCTTTTGACTCCACCCACACATTTACCCCACCCACGCAAACCCCACCCACCACACAAGCTCCACCCACCGCAAACACCACCCACATTAAGCACCCCACATCCATCATATCCACTTAATTAAGTGATTAGTTAATTAGTTCACACAAACATGTTTATTTAATTAAAAAAATTGCCCTCCCACCCACACAACCACATCCACACAAACCCCAGCACACAAGTTCACCACCCACGATGAGCCCCACCATCCACACAAGTCCACCCACACAAGCAGCACACAAACCAGCCCACAAGCCCCGCCCACACAAGCCCCACCCCTCCCCTTCCCCTTCTCCCCTTGTGCGCCCCCACATTTGACCCACCACACCCCCTTCTCCCACCACCCACCCTTCCCATACACACAGGGAGGGGAGGGGTGGATGAAGTCGGTGTTGGTGGCATTGGGGGACACACCTACCCCACAACCCAACCCCTCCCCCCTCTTTGCAATTCCTTTATAACTTAAGAATATAAATAATGAAGCAAAGCAAATATAATTAATCAAGATGAAAATATTAGAATTTTTCTTTGGTAAATATTCAGTTGCGAGAATGGCACGATCTTTCCCAGCAGTCTACTTCAATGTCTTTGGATTTGAAAAACTCGACATTATATGCTGTTTAAAACAAGAGAACCCATTAGAGCATATAAAGAGATTATATACGTGATATTAATAAAATAAATAAATAAATAAATAAATAATAATTAAAAAATATTTACGCTCCCCAGAAGATAGAGTGCTGTGTGTCAGATTCCTCAGAAGATAAGTTGTGTGTTTGAAACTGGAAATAGAATAAAAATATAATAATGAGTCAAGGACAGACAGACACACACACACACATCGTATTAAACACACACACGCACACACACACACACACACACACACACATAATATGCAGCACGACACACAATCATATGCACAACAGCACTATACACACGTGCACACACACACACACAACACATACACATACACACACGCATTACACCACGCGCACCACACGCGGCCAGAGATAAAGACATAAAAACACACATAGGTGATTCTCACCTATTGACTCGACTCAATTCGGGATCGGTAGGCAGATAAAACTTCTGCCAACCAACAAAAAAATGTTATTCAATTCCCTTCTGAAGATTTGAATATCTGAGGAAATCATTCATTTTTTGAACTCGTCGTATATGCAAACGCTCCTGTTCCAAATAGGTTAATCAACGATGTTCTTATTGGGGACAACCTGTCAAGAATATATCATATAATATATTGTGCGAATTCGCGCCCGCCGGCCTGCGAACGGCCACTGACTCGAATGGCGCCGCCTTCGCCCACCGGCGGCCAATTCTGTCGTGACCCTCGGGAACTACGCCCGGAGCCAGTCACGGCTGGGCCTATTCAACCTCACCACGATGTGCAATCGGCCACCCGCGTTGGGTAGGGTTGGTTCGCCCCAAAACTCGACTACTAAGTACCACGCGGATGGTTAACCGGATGCATCGCACCTCGCCGCAGGTCGACCCGGACACGGGCCGCTTAAGCGGTCCGTTCCGTGTTAATCAGACGGATAACCGAGCGGTGTTATCGTCGGCCTCGACGGTTCCAATTAAATTATCGGGCGTATCAAGCCCACTACGAACCCTTACGTGAAGCAAGATGGAGATTTCAAACGAGGGAAGGACGCAGCGAACACTGGGACACAATCTCACAAATGGCAACATTTATTTCACACAAGACAAGCAAACAAAGCCACACAATATACATCCAAACAGAATTAGAATCACATATATCAAGACTACAACAAAAGAAACAATGACGCAGAGATATACCCCCGAATTTAAAACGAAAACACACGGCGTACACTTATTACAGTTCTACTTTGCAAGACACCGGCCGCCAACAAGATCCATAACAAAAAACACCGAAGAAAAAGGTGAACTTCCCTTTTGGGCCGTCGATCCCTCTCTGACGTCCCGTCGACGTGGTCCGCCTGGCCGCGACTCTCGTGCCTGGCATGGTAGGCGAATCCCTCCTGCCGTGCCTCGCGCCTGCCACGTGTTGGCCGCACGGAGGACCGAGTTTTCGGCGCTATCCAGCAGGGATAGAGGGGGGGAGAACGTGGATGCCCGAAGTCGGAGAGGGAATGGCGGACGCTCCTTCCCGCAGCGGGCGTCTTTGGAACTGCCCCTCAAAAACCAGGCCGAGCCGGCCTCCAGACGAGACGATCCGGAAGACGGGCCAGCAAGCCAGAGCAACCACGATGCAAGAGCATCCACCAAACTGCTTCGCCCGTCTCCGACTTTTATATTCCAGAGCTCCCGCCCTGCCGTGCCGCCCCCGTTCTTGCCTCCACCCCCTTCGAGGCGCTTCGAGAAAGGTTCGAAGAGGGGCGTTCTCCTACCGCATGCCCGGTCACACGGCGCACCACCAATCGGGCAACAAGCTTTGCCCCCCACCCCGCTTCTCCTCTCTCTCACACCCAAGCGCGGAGAATAATCGCGCGGAAAGCCACGAAGCCCTTTGTGGTTTGTTGAAATAAAAAAATAGAAAAAAGAAGAACGACTGGACTCAAAGCGTCCGCAGCCCGAATGAATCACATTAAATTCCTCTAAACAATGGGTTTGGGGCCTAACTACAATAGTATTAGAGATACCTACCTACGGCTACCTGAATGGTGTATGCGAATTTCCACAGCCTAACCACTTCCCCCTCCCTTTAAGACTCGTCCCGAGTGTCAAACTTTTCGTGCTGCCATATGTGTAGTTCGCCCTATAGTTTTACCTCGATCCTGAGTGGAATTCACGGTATTCGTGCTCCCCAAAATAAATAACCTGAAGCGGCTGAGTAACTAACTAAACAAGCCCACCACCGACGGACTTAAATAAAATTGCGGCGCCTAAACATAACATGCCGGGGGTGCACTCATATTTACAGTACAGATCATCTTAACCTTTAATTTACACTAAACCATGCCGGAACATCGACTCTGCAGGGAGCAAAACAAAGTTACGGTTGAACCGGCGACGGGCCGCCACTGCAGCCGTGGTGTAGCTGCCACAGGAACAGATTCTCGCAGCTTGCAAACTTGTTTGACCTTGATGATCCTGGCGCACAGGGGCAATTAAAGGGGGGGGGGGAAAGCAAATTCTGAACGGGCTGGTGCACATAGCAGTCGGCATGGCATGGCAAAGGCGAGCAGGCAAACACAGCCTACAGAAAGGCCGCTGCAGGCGACAACAGCCGGCGGATGGACATGCCGGCACAGGCTTGAGCACAGCAGCCTGCAGACGACCGGCGCGGTACGGCTCGCAGCAAAAACACAGCCTGATGAAGTTGGCCGCTCGTTTCGCCAGTGTGTGAGGTTGGTGGATGGGATTGCGGTGGTGTGGCCACACGGAAGGTGCGGCTCGGACCTACCCTACGGTTCCTCCCAACTATCGCCTTTGCCTGTCATGTCATACCCACTCCCTTAATTTGTAAACCAATTTAGCCCAATTATTTTTTTTGGTTGTTTTTTATTTTTATTCCCCACTATAAAGTGTCCCTACCACCCTTTACTGTCTTGGTTCTCGGCCTACCTATCGTCTACGCCTACTCCGCAACCCTGACGTTCCTCTGGAGGGAATGGGGGAGAGCGAAGCGTCTGCTGTGTGAGCCCATTAAGCCTCCAGGATGGCCTCCCAGGCTTCAGCAATCTAACAAAGTGGGTCCAGCGGCCCAAACAGGAGAACGAAGGGAGGATGGTGCGGTAGGGGTATACTTCCTAATTCACGCTAACATTACCTTTAAACTACCGGGGCTTCCAACAAGCGCCTCTTCGCTTAACTATTGTTCTATCAACCCAGATTCCGTTCGCGTGTTAGGTTCCTCACAATTTCGGGCCTCGCCCCAATTTTCTTCGTGCCCTGCTCGGTCTCATGCTGGACGCATTGGCTCCCTTGGCAGGCACGACCTCTGCAATCCAACGATGACACCCCGGCCATACACTGCCTCCGAGCCTACAGTCCCTAAACACCGGGAGTCTTCCCTTCCCTGGCGACCCCTAAACGCTCACGTGGCAGCTGGCTTCCCGGGCCTTTCCGAGGGTCAACCGTGCCAAACACTGCCGCCGCGGCTAACGGCGCGCCCGGCCCGCATCTATGCAGGCGCGCACCCGTGCCACTCGCTACCGGCGCCCTGGCCCTTGGCCTACCACGCGCTAGCCCGGTGCCCGGCGAGTTACCCACTCAGCGATACTCACCTTTCGCAGCCGCTCCCAGCCATCAAACAGGGCTCCTGCACCCCCTCCAAAGGGTTCGAAGACCTACTTCCCACAAACACAAACGATTTTCCCCCATTTTTCTTTAATTCGGCTAACCCACTAACTCACTCTACCCGCTGACCCGGGTCACTTGGGCGGGAATCACTCGCTCCCCACAATCACTCATCGCACCATGATTCACCATTCGCTCCATACACTCAGGCCCCGCTTGCGCCCACTCACGTCACAAGCACATGCTTCACGCATTCACTCACCGCCTGAATCCTGCCATTCCTGTTACTACATCCCTACTAACGTCGTGCTCCACGTCGTCCTTACACTATAGCACGTTCCTTTAACACTACGTAGCTAAGCTCGTCCCACTACGCACTCACAGCCGTCACTGTCTTCTAAATATTATTTCAACATCTTACTTCCTAAATTCACCTAAATCCCTCTACCTATCATTCACGGCCCATGAGGACTTACCCTGCCCTGAGACGGTCTAGCTAGCAACGCTTCCCTAGCTAGTTCAATCCTGTCCCAGGGAGGGTTTCCCACCCCTTACTGCCAGGCAATCCTGTTCACCGGAAGCGAGGCTTTGCTTTTGTTAAAAAAAAAAAATTTCATTCGCCAGCACCAGCCGGAACTCACAGCTGCGCATTTGCACCTGCCCGTGACGCTAATGCAGCTTGCAGTGTAACCTCGTCCCCTCTTGACGGTATCCATCCAGCAGGGATTCACCTCCTGCCGGTCAACCACACGTGCAGGCATGACGTCAGCCGTGCGCACCACAAACAACCTGCGCACTCCGAGGAGGCTCCACGCGAACATCTGTGCTCTTGCCCGTTGAGGCTTAACCACAAGCTCGCCGTGGAGAACCCATGCGTCCAATCCGTATCCTGCCTAAACTTTGTGCCGTCCGCTGGGATCGGCAATCCACCGCTGGCGTTTCCGGACCGGGTTTCACTCCGCAAGCGACCACGTGGGGCCTCGTGCGTTGCACAGCACAGACCTCGCGCTCGCTCTGGGTGAACCCGGTGCGGTCCCATTCCAACTGCGGCGCTCTACCCGGCTTTTGTCCCTCTGTCGCTGCCGTTGTCGCCATTCCACCCACGCACACCTGGTGTCACGACACTCATACACCACGACATTACACTCACCCCGGGAGACGGGCCGCCATGCTCGCACATGCCCACCGTCATCTCCCTTTCGTATCCGCTCTCTCACACACGCGGTCTCCCTCACACTCGGCCGCTCACTCACTCGTGCCATTTCCTCACACAAACCATACCACTCACACACGTGGGGACTCGCCGCGGTGCTCACTCCCACCGTTCCTCACTCCCACACGGCTGTTCGCAACGCATGCCGTTTCCTGCGCGCACGTGCCTCTTCCACCTGCAGTGCCCCTTTTACAACACGGCGTGCTGGAAGCACGCATCCCGGCAACTCCGACCACACCACTCATACACGGGTCGCACCCACACCGGGTCATCCACACACGGGATCCTTGTCACCCACCGGTCGCTCCCACACCGCCCCGCACCCGCGCCATGAGATGCGCCGCAGCACGCACCTCGCCACACTCGTGAAAACACACACCGGGACAATCGCACTGGGGATTAGTGCACCACAAGGGGTTCCGGGCCTCTATACCCCCAAGTCGGCGTGCACCCGTCCGCAGCACTCATCCCTCGAACTCCGCAAGCACGACCGAACTCACCTGGTCGTGACTCGCTCAAGGGGCATACTCCCTCCCCTCGTTCCTGGAGGAGGCCATGCAGCTGCTCACACTGGTCTCGAACCTCGCCAGCTCACCCTATTAAGCTCGCTAACTCTGTGTGTGTGTGTGTCGTCTTCACCCCCGTCCAATTGACCCTCTATCTCCGTGTCTCTATATTAATTCTGCCGTCGTCACCGTGTCTCGTCTCACACGTTTCGGTCACCCAATTAGTTTTTTCCTCTCGGTCACCGTCACTGTTGCTCTCTCCGTCACCTTTACACTTCTCGCCCAACACGTCCCCCAATTACTTTGTCCTCACCGCCTCATTGCGGCCTGACAACCGTTGCACCCCTCCCAGCTCGTTCGCTCCAACGTGGCAATCGCCATTGCTTCATGCCCGCCTGCAGGCTTCGCTTATTTGCTGCATCTCACCCCGCATTTCTCCATTTTGTTTGTTGTTTGTATCCATTTTCGCTTTCATTTCGTTTTTGTTTGTTTCCATTTTGAGTGCGTTTCCATCCATCTTCGCATTCAGTGCCGCCAGCATGGCGCATAGCTGGGCCATGTCGGGCGCACTCGGCTGGGCCGATTCGGCCAGGATCGGGGGTTTTGCGGAGGGGGGGAAGGGAGTGTCATACACCGCGCCGCCGCACCCATTTCGCGGCTCTGGGTTCGGTGGAATTGTTCCTGCACACCAATGTCCTGCTAGGGGTTTCCATCCTGAGCCATGGATTCTAACAATTCTACATCATTTCTATTACCCCGGCTCCGCTCGCCTTGACCTCCTCTTATTTCTCGTAACGGGTTAATTTTTAATCGCTGAGGAGGGAATCGGGGGTCCTCCGGGTTCTCCTCTCACCCCTGGACCGATTCCCGTGAATTTAGCTTGGAGACCGAGAGTTCTTTCCCGCTCTCTGACACCAGTGTTGCGAATTCGCGCCGCCGGCGTGCGAACGGCCACGTGACTCGATGGCGGCGCCTCGCCCCCGGACGGACAATTCTGTCGTGACCCTCCGGGAACTATCGCCCGGAGCCAGTCACGGGTGGGCCTTTCGACCTCACCACGATCGTGCCAATCGGCCACCCGCGTGGGATAGGGTTGTTCGCCAAACGCGACTACCTAAGTACCACGCGGATGGTAAACCGGGCGATCGCACTCGCCGCAGGTCGACTCGGACACGGGCCGCTTAAGCGGTCCGTTCCGTGCTCATGGATAACGAGCGGTGTTATCGTCGGCCTCCACGGTTCCAATTAATTATCGGGCGTATCAAGCCCACTACGAACCCTTTTACGTGAAGCAAGATGGAGATTCAAACGAAGGAAAGGACGCGCGAAAGGGCAACAATTCAACATAATGCACATTTATTTCACAAACAGACACAGACACAAAGCACACATATACAGCCAAACAGAATTATAAGCACATATATCAAGTACAACAAAAGAAACAATGACGCAGACATACTACGAATACGCGAACACACGGCTACACTTATACAGTTCTACTTTGCGCAAGACATGGCGCCACAAGATCCATACAAAAAAACCCGCAAAAGAAAAAGGTGACTCCCTTTTGGGCCGTCGAGTCCCTCTCCGACGTCCGTCGACGTGGTCCGCGCTGGCCGCGACTCCGTGCCCTGGCGCTGGTAGTCGAGTCCTCTCCTGCGTGCCTCGCACCTGCACGTGTTGGCCGCTCGACGCCACGGACCGAGTTTTCGGCGCTATCCCAGCGCGGATAGAGGGGGGGACGTGGATGCCCGAAGTCGGGAGAGGAATGGCGGACGCTCTTCCCACAGCGGGGTCTTGGAACTGCCCCACAAAAGACCAGGCCAGCGGCCTCCAGGACGAGCGAGCCGGAAGACGGGCAGCGAGCCAGAGAACCACGAAGCAAGAGCATCACCAAACTGCTTCGCCCGTCTCCGACTTAATCTTTTATACCCGAGCTACGCCCTGCCCGCTCCGCCCCGTTCTTTGCTCCACCCCCCTTCGAGGCGCTGCGAGAAAGGTCTCGAAGAGGGGCGTCCTCCTCCCTGGCCGCGTCACACCGCGCATCCACAATCGGGCGCCAGCTGCCCCCACCCCACTTCTCCTCCTCACACCAAGCGCGGAGAAGAATCGCGGTGAAAAGCACAGCCTTTGTTGGTTTTTGTTTGAAATAAAAAATAGAAAAAAAGAAGAACGACTGACTCAAAGCGTCGCGCCACCGAATGAATCACATTAATTCCCTCTAAACCAACGGTTTTGGGCTAACTACACATGTACTTAGAGATACCTCACCTAGGGACCTGAATGTGTAATGCGAATTTCCACAGCCGTAACCACATATATATATATATGAAACACAAGGGGAAAACCAGAGATGTAGGATAAGTCAATTTTGAAGAAACTGAAAACAAAGTTTCAAGACTTTGGTGGACTGTTTAATAACTGTCATATAGATTTTTTTCCAGCGAAGGAAGAGTGATCATTGGCCGATCAAATTAAGCATGTAGCATTTGCCAAGCTTCTGTGTTATTTAATTTAAGAGCAAAGAACGAATCAATGTTGCAAACTGACATCACTGGTATTCCTTGTTTAATAATTGCCATGCAATTTAACCAGCATGTGTAGCAAATTCATGCTTGTTGGTTATTAGCATACATTACATGACTTTGGTGATCACAGATTATTTTTTTTAACATTAAACGGTCATTGTTTTTTTGTTTGATTGTGTTCAACGCCATATCAAGGGTATTTCGCTTATATGACGACGGATTCTCCATTTCTTACTCCGTACTACTTAATATGATGGAAAACTGGGAGGAAACCAAGGATAAACACCCCCGCGATAGCGGTCACCTCATGTGACTCCCTCATATACCTAAACAGGTTGATTGGGCGGTGGGTAATCGAATGAGGATGGGTACTCAGACGCGCTAACCATTAAGCCACGGCGTGGGTCCCATAAAAGTCACAATAAAGGTTTGACCAGGCTTGAACCACGATATGCACCAACTACGGAGCCCATGATATAACCAAATAGGCTATTGTAGTGCTCAGAGTTTATGCTGTGAAAGTTTTACAACCTTTCATTTTTTAGTTTCTCAACTCTGAATATTATGGTGGAACAGTTAACATGAATGAAAGGGAGATAACCAGAGAGTAAAGTACTGACAACTCTGGGTTTCTACTTGTTCAGCTTTGACAACACTTGTGTTTTTTCATTGCACGGCTAAACTTTATACCATATAAATTATGTGACACCCCTGTTATTTGTTAAAGTAATATTGTGAGAGGAAACCTTATGTTGCCAACTATGGCAGGTGCAATAACCCTGAAATTTATAAAAAAGTGACATCTCTGGTTTTCCCCTTGTGGTCTTCATATATATACATATATACTGTATATATTAGTCGTATCGTGATTTAATTAATAATCAATTGTTTCACCGTCATTCTCAGAGGAAGCCGGACTTTACAATACACACACACACACACACACACACACACACCACACACACACACACACACACACCAACATTGCGAACGTTATCTTCTTTCAGAAGAAAGATCTCCATGTCTGTTAATTTACCATAGATCAAGATGAGAAAAAATGAAAAAAAAAAACCGTCAGACAGAAGATTTTCGATCGAGAGCTGACTTTTAAAGCTCTTAGAGGAAGTGTGATTGAATAATCTTAGGAATTTTTCGGGCTTGAACACAAAGGGGGCAGATGTTTCAGTTTCAGACAGCTTCCTGTTTTTCAGCTGCACTGTTTTACAG
>CM068966.1:70507616-70525196 GCA_035128595.1 Eptatretus atami | reverse complement strand
AGAAACCTTTGCGGCCTGTTCCAAGTCAAGTCATTGTTGAGCAGGCCAAAAACAATGGTGATAGACCAAAAACAATAAGACCCAAGCAAGAGATAGCAAGGTGACCAAGGATAAACCTTGATGAAGGATAATTAAATAAGGCCCTTAATTATCTTCAAAAGGGGTGTTTAAATTAACCCAAACACCCAATTTTCACTCATGCACGACAATGGAGTTCCCTTAGAATGCATGCAAAGTTTGGGGCCGCTCAGTTTCATGGTTTTGGAGTTATGGAGGAGACACACACACACTGACTGACTGATGGACTGACACACACTGACATTTATTAGTACTAGTACGTGCCCGTACGTGCATGCCTGTACGTGCGTGGCCGTACGTGCAAAAAAAACAAAAAACTTTCAAACCGCGTGCCAGAAACAACAACAACCACACAGGCCGTTCCTTCGCTCTCGCGTGCCCGTACGTGCATGGCCGTACGTGCAAAAACAAACAAACAAAACAAAAAAACTTTCAAACCGCGTGCCAGAAACAACAACCACACAGGCCGTTCGTTCGCTCTCGCGTGCCCGTACGTGCATGGCCGTACGTGCGTGGCCGTACGTGCAAAAAAAATTTTTTCAAACCGCGTGCCAGAAACAACAACCACACAGGCCGTTCCTTCGCTCTCGCGTGCCCGTACATGCATGACCGTACGTGTGTGGCCCGTGTGCCAAAAAAAAAAAAAAACTTTCAAACAAACACACAGGCCGTTCCTTCGCTCTCGTGAACGACGACTGGATTGAGGTATTGTGTTTATCTATAAATCCGCATAAGAAATCGAGAAATTATTAGAATACAGTAAGTGATCACTATCTGGAAGTAGTGTGTGCCCGTACGGAATGTTCACATGCATTCCAGGAATTATAGCTTGCATTGAAGTAACAACTGCTGTGATACTTACACACACAGAGTTAAATAAAATCCAAATTAAAATCTAGTTTACCTCCCTGTCTTTGCCAGCCATGACATTCGCTGCCATTGACCATTGCCACTCCTCCGCCCCGGTTACTAAGACGCCCTTTCCCCATCGGCCACGCCTACGCAGCAACTTGTCCTGTCATTGGTTTGGTAAATAAATGGCCGCAGCAATGTGTCCTGTCATTGGTAACTAAGGCACCCTTTCCCCATAGGCCATGCCTACGCAGCAACGTGTCCTGTCATTGGTTTGGTAAATAAATGGCCGCAACAACGTGTCCTGTCATTGGTTTGGTAAATAAATGGCCATAACTTGGGAAGCACTTTTCCGATTAATATCAAACCTTGAAAAGGCACATCCACAGGGCACCAGCAATATACCTGGCAAGTTTCAATTAGATCGGACCAGTGGTTGTCGAGAAACAGCGGTCACACACACACACACACACACACACACACACACACACACATTGCTGGAATTATAGATAGATTAGTATTAGACGCAGTGCCAAAGGATATGCATTACCTCTCCCACTCATTAAACTCCCTGCATTATCCACAACCCTTACCCATTGCCTTTCACGATTCAATTCTCCACCGCCTTAACCCGCACTCAACCCCCTTTCAACCTCACCTCGCCTCCAATACAATCATCAACAGCTCCCCAAAGCATGTGCACTCCAAAATGTGATCAATGTCGCAGAAGAATGTTTAATAGATACAAGATGCAAATACTTTATCCTCCCCGAGCTGAAGCTTCAACGGTGCCTTTCACATGGAGCATAATTTTTGAAAAACTGTCCCATACCTTTTTGAGATATTGTGTTATAATATCGTTTTGGGTCCAATCACGCAATGATAAAGAATCACTTTTAAAATTCTTGCATCCAGATACGGATCTTCAACAAAATCTAATCAATTCTTCCTTGTCACACGTCCAACCTGTCCACTAGGTTTCTTCCGAATCCATCCACAACTTTTTGAGATATCATGCTACATATAACGTTTTGTCTCATCTCTCAATGGTGAAGAAACATTTAAAAAAAAAATTTAATTCTAGTATCTGTTTCTGGATCCAGATCTTCACCAAAATAAAGTAAATTTTTATTTGTCACACACCGAACATGCCCATCAAGTTTCAGCAGATTCCATCCCAACTTTTTGAGATATCGTGCTCTATATTGTTTTGGCCCGATCTCTCAATGGTGAAGAATCCCTTTAAAAACTCTCATATCCGGATCAAGATCTTCACCAAAATCTAATAAATTCGTGCTTGTCCATCCAACTTGATGGACAGGTTCGTTGGACACAACCTGTCCACCAAATTTCGTCCGAATCCGTCCATATATTTTGAGATATCATGCTCACAAACAAACAGACAGACAGACAGACCCCGATGGAAACATAACCTACGTCTACTTTCAGTAGCGGAGATAACTACAAAACTAAAATGTTTCATCAGTTAGGAAATTGAGGTATAGATAGGGTGCAGGCACAAGGTGGCCTACCTTCTCTCGAGATGTGTCTTTTGACTGCTCACATCCACCATGTAAATGCATGCAGACAGGACAGCCGGATTTGTGACCACGTTCGAACCAGCGCATGCTGCGAGATGCAGCACCCCCCACCGGAACTGCATCAGGAGTCTCAGGACGGACAGTTCTTAGTGGGATTTAAAGGAACAAATGAATGAGGAGACAAGAACTTAAACCGGTTCAATCATGCCTGGTGTCTGAGACGTAAACGGATCGGACACATATTAATCATCATACGCTAGATGGGCGATAGGGGCCTGGGGGTTACTTTTAGCCTCAGCTTTTGGGGATCGGGATGTCTCACTCTGATGTGGTCTCGAAGGCACTTTGATCGTTTTTTCTTCTGATCAAAGTGATCACGCCTCCAGTGAATTGCTTTCTTCAGCATCAAACGCTTCTCACGGTTCCCTGCATGAGCACAATGAGCATCCAGTAATTATTATACCGAAGAAACCGCCAAATGGCCGATGTGTCTTGGGTGTCCACGCCGGATGTGGAATTCCTTTGAACTCCGCAAGACCGTCATTTATAATTGCTTTCTGCCACGATGTGCTGCATTATTCAGACCCGGACTACCCACGGTCATTTACACCTGTCGGGGTCACTTACATCTTATGATGGAAGCCGGGGTTGGGGTTATTGTTGCAGACATAGTCAAGGCTCGTGGAAGAGATACAGAACAAAGAATGGATCAGGAAGCAACAGAACAAATGGAACAGCAGTAAGAGAAGGTGGAAATGCCAACAGCAGGGTGGAGGGAGAAAACAGACGGAGACAAAGTACGAGGGATGCGGTAACGATGAGGGGTAGACAAGGCGGACACAGAAGCAAATTTTTGGGAGGGATAGGGAGTGTTTCAATGGGTGTAGAAAAGATAATGGTTTAGGATGGTGGTCGATTTGAGATGATGGAAATCAGCTGTCTTGAACCACCTGCAGGGAAGAAAGAGAATGAAGAGAGTGTGGAAGTTGATCCTCAGGTGGGGGGGGGGAAGAAGAGGTGAGCAATACTTCTGGAGAGTATCTCATTTCGGACACCACTTGTATGGTTGGGGCTAAAATGAGAAAAATAATTTAGAGGCGACGATGATGACGAGAGGAGGATACAAGCGCAGAGCGGTGTTCGAAACGAGATGCCCGCAATAGACCACGAAACGCCAATGTTGACCCAGGGTACACAAAGTGAAAAACGGGATTAAACAATTGGTTCATGCCTGTCTGTCTGTCTACTCTGTCTCCAAACGTTAGTTTATCATCGACAAACAACTTATTTAAATTGAATGCTATGTTTTAAACATGAATCGGAACACTAATCGGACCGTGAATCGGAAAATGAACCTGTAGTTTTATGGTACTTTGGTTCTGTGTCTGTTTGTGGTGAGGATGTTGAGGTCGTGAGGATTGCATTACTCTTGGCAGTGATATTCAGGTCTCTGCTGGCTGTGAGTCAGAGGTCAATAGATGTCTGGGTAGGGCCTGGGGAGTCATGGATTCACTGGACCATGGGGTGTGCGCTGCGCGGTACCTGTGGGAGGTGAAAGTCCGAGTGTTCAGGTACTTGGTGCTTCCAGTTTTGCTCTATGGATGCGAGACTTGGCTCTGACCAAGGATCTGAGTGGAGACTTAATTCCTTCGGTACCAGGTCTCTTCGGAGAATCCTTGACTATCGCTGGTCGGATTTTGTGTCCAACGCGGTGCTGAGAGAGACTCGGATGAGATTTGTTAGCTGCATAGTTCATGAGATCAGTTGCGGCTGTATGGAAATGTGGCTCGTTTTTCCTGACGCTGATCTGCTCACCAATATCTCAGCGAGGGAGTCTCGTGAGTGGAGGAGGCCAATGGGCCGACCACGTGCCTCGTGGTTGCAGCGGTTGACGGCGATCTCAAGGAGATGGGGATGGGCCTGGCATTTGCCTGGGGGATGGCCAGCAGAGGCCCCTCGAGTACCGGTGGAAAGTGACGACCAGCAACGCTGCTGTTCTGGCACATGTCCCATCACTGACCTGACTTGGTTCAGAATTTATCCCGATGCACGTGGCAGAGAGGAGTGCGATAATATCCTACCCTGTCTGCCTGCCTGGCAGTCAAAAAAAATTAAAATCATTCCAAACAGTAATCTTAATGTTTTTATGGATGTTATAAAGGACACAAACAACAGAGATGACTATCTAATGTAAAGGGTTAGACAGGGTGATGTAATCGACACTGCGTCAACGGCGGTAAATTCTGGAATTAATTTTTTGTATGACTTTTAAAATCTTTATTTTATATAAATTGAATTATATGCTTGAACACTGTAGAACACAAATCACCTTTTTGGCACTTTCAAAACCCTTCCGTTTGGCAGTATTCATCAAAATGTGATGGCATCACGACCAATCAAGTTTTCCGCTCTCAGACCCTGCTTTTGTTTTTGTTTCTCAACACTGTGTGCGGTAAGATGTTATATGAACTCTCTTGTTTTTGAACAGTAATCTCTCTCGTTCCTGAAATTTGACTGAAAGAGTAATTTGGCTGAAGCGATGGTTCATAAGTTGTGGACTCGCCTCATAAGCGAAATTGTTGGGGTTTGATTCCCAACCTGACAATAAACTATCATCTTGGTGCTTTGCAAGCAGGGTGTTGCATTGAAGTCATTGTCCCTTCTGTTCAACATTCGCTGATGAGTGTTAAAAGTCAGACCGTATCGATCACAAGAGTAGCCTCAACAGGGAGAGGGGATGAAAGGAATTTTTTTGGCAAACCACATTTCAAAGTTGGCTTCCAATGCCAGTCGCAAACTGGGCATTCTGTGACATACAAAATCATTTCTTAGCACACCTGAACTCCGATCCACCGCCAATGCCTTCATCCGCAGCTTGATGGAGTACTGCTCCCCCCCTCTGGGCTGTCTCCCCTGCCTCACATCTTGCTCAGCTCAACGGTGTGGAAACCAAGGCCTTTAAGATTACTGGAATGTCCCTTGATGAAGCTGTGTCAATGGGTTTATCACTTTCCTATCACATACATGTCGATGGTCTCTCTGTCTTCTTCCACTTAGTTTCTAGTCTTGCACCCTTTGCTCTTTCAGTGCTTTGTTTTCCCCCAAGCCCCCTCCCCACCCCCAGGTGTCTGCAGGGTGAACACGGTTCACCACAAACCCCCTTCTGGTGAAACTCCCAAAATCCAGAATCAGTCCTCACCTCCACTCATTAGTTCCTCTTTTTTTCCCACCTGTGGAATAAACTTCCACATTCTCTTTAATCTCATTCTTCTCTCCAGGTGTTCAAGACAGTTGATCACCATTCCATTAATTTCAGTTACGGCATTATGTTTCGCAAAATACCAATGACATTACATATTACCATTTTTTGATTAATGACAGTTACATTCAAGTACACATACATATTAAAAAAAAAAAACAATTACCAGACATTTATGTAATATATAAAGCGCTTTCTAACCACTGACTCACCAATCCTCCATCCATTGGGATCATACTCTGTACAGAGCGTTGGTGCTGCTTAAGCAGTCTCCTTGGCTATTGGGCACAATCCTGGATGGGTCACCACTCCAATACAGGATACCAGCAAGCTGGCTCTCATTTTGCCAACCTCAGAAGGATGACAGGCAGAGTCAACCCGACCTGGTATTAATTCAACAGCAGACTGGGATTGTGAACTCAGGATCTGAGGATCACAAGCCCACCACCCTAACCATTAACCCAACACCAGGCATACTCACTGACTGATATTAAAGATCAGTGCTTTCCCCGTGATGTAGAAAGCTGAAATATTTCGTGCCAATGGACATCGAATCCAGTACACCGGGAAAAATCACAGAACCATCGAAAAACATCCGAAAATGAAAATATAAATAAATGAAAAAAAATTAATGAAAACAAATAAATGAAATGAACAAATCAAATACAGGTGAGTGACCCGAGACAATGGGGAAACACGGTTGGTATGCTGACACAATGTGTAAGCACACCCCACGAGTATAAAAATAAACCTCTTCCGGAAGCGGTCAAATGTCTTCTTCTACCTCCTTTCATGAACATCGGCATATTTATAGATTGGAGGAAAACTTAATAACCTGGCAACATCAACAGAACATTCACCAACATCAGTTCAACAAATATTATCAAATTTCACTTCCAAGGTAACACTCTTATTTCTAACTGTTAGCCACTCTACAGTACAGTTCATTTCTTTATGTGCAAAGCAAAATACAGTCGTTATTTCAGCGATTTCAGCAATTTTCGTACTTTAGGGATGTATTCTGGCATCTTTATCAGTCTTGAAATCTCTGAAAACCCTCGATAATAAAAGGTACGGCTTTTAAAATGGACGTAAGTGTGAGTTGAGATGACAGCTATTGAGAAGTGGTATTAATAACGTTACGATGTGTTTGCATGCTTGGTGTTGGCTTAATGGTTAGGGTAGTGAGCATGGGATCTTTGGATGCTGAGTTCAAATCCCACTCGGCTGTTGAATTAATATCAGGTGGGGTTGACTCTGTCTGTCATCTTTCTGAGGTTGGCAAAATGAGAGCCAGCATGCTGGTATCCTGTGTTGGAGTGGTGACCTGTCCAGGATTGTACCCAATAGCTAAGAAGACTGCTTAGGCAGCACCAATGCTCTGCACAGATTATGGTCCCAAAGGATGGATGGATGTGTTTGTGAAGTTACATAAAATGGGGTGAAGTAAACTGGGGTATAACTATACTTCAATTTAAATAAAACATTGATTTTAAAGATCATTTAAAAAATATTCCAGAAGTTTAGGGCAGCTGAAGTAGTCTTACATCTTACACACCACCCTATTTAACATGTCCAGGTACTGCTAAACAAAAGGGTTTTGAAAGTGCAAAGAAGGTGATTTGTGTTCCAAGTACAGCTGATAATTCAATTTCAATAAAATAAAGATTGTAGAAGTTGGATGAATAAATTGATTCCGGAATTTACCGCCCTTTTACCGAATTGCGGCAAGAGATTGGAGACATTGTAAAAGAAGAGGCCAAAAACAACATCTCAAAAGCAAACAGAATGAAGAAAGCTCAATGGCTGCCAGAAGAGACAATAACTATTACAGACAGAAAAAGAGATGAAAACCAAAGGTGCGTCACGAGAGGACATTCAATGGTTAAATGCTGACTTCCAATGACAAGCTAGGAAAAACAAAGAGATATTTCAAAGAGACATGCAAAGACATATAAAGTGACAACAGAATGGGAAAAACAAGAGATCTTTTAAAAAAAGAGATCAGAGAGATCACAAAAAAGTTTACGACTAAGATCGAGGTCCTTAAGAGTAGAACAGGAAAGGATCTGACAGAAGAAACACAGGTGAAATAAAGATGGAAGGACTATACCGAAACTCTATACAAACGAGATAGCAATATGATGGTAACATTCGAAGAAAGAGAATATTAGCAAGAGCCAATAGTGATAGAATCTGAGGTACGGAGAGCCTCAAAAAAGCTGGAAGATGGAAAAGCACCAGATGCTGACAAAATTCCAATCGACCTCTTTAAGGTAGTTTGCGGGAGGGAATTAGAATTTTCACAGCTATCTGTACACATATCTGAAGCAGGATCGTATGGCCTAAAAGGTGGAAGTAGTCAGTGTACATACCATTGCCAAAGAAAACGGATGCAAGAGAATGTTCGAATAACCAAACCATTGCCTCGATTTCACGTGCGACCAAGACATTACTAAAGATCATTCTACATGAAACAGATTTTATTAAGGGAGAAATACTGGTCGAGCAAGCAGGTTCCAGAAGAGGAAGGGATACGAGAGATCAAATTCCAAATCTGAGGTGGATCATGGAAAAACAAAGGAATATGTGTCTCTGTTATATAGATTATAGCAAAGCTTTCAATTGTGTTGGTCATGAATTGATGTGGATGATGGTGAGAGAAATGGGGATGTCAGAGAACCTGGTACGTGTGATAAGAAACCCGCTGTGCACCAAACAAGAAGCTGCAGGAAGAACAGTGTATGGAGAGACGGAATGGTTTGGAATTGGAAAAGAGGCATCATCATGGCTAACAGTCATCACAAACATCCATCTTGCCTCTTACTTGTTCAACCTGTACAGTGAGTACATCATGAGGAAATCAAAGTTGGATGACATAAAGGTTGGAGTCAGGGATTGAAGGAAGATGTATCAACAACCAAAGGTATGCTGACGATGCCACTCTGTTGGGAGAAAGTAAAGAGGACTTGATGAGGATGCTACAGGAGTGATAAAGGAAAGTGAAAAAGCTGGTCTTTATTTAAACCTAAAAAAGGTGAAAATATTGTCAACTGAGAAGATCGATTGTGTTCAGATTGGGAGATGATCACGTGGAAATAGTGAAAGTTTCATCTTCCTGGGTTATAAGATTGAAGTGAGTGGATAATGTAAAGGATAAATTAATTGACGATTAGCGTTGGGGAGAACAGAAAAGTCAGGATTGACAAAGTTCTGGAAAGATAAAGATGTGACAAAACAAACCAAGAGGAGCCCGGTGAATGATCTGGAATTTCCAAGTTACAATATATGGATGTGAGTCATGAACAGTGAAAAATAAACAAAGGAAGAAGATTGACAGTTTTTAAATCTGGTGTTCGAGACAAATGATAAAAAAAATCCCATGGACTGCAAGAAGAACAAACAAATCAGTGCTTGAAGAATTTAGAACACCATGTTCGAGAGTAAGTCAAAAAGTGTCTGCAATGTTTCATTTGTATTTCACATTTACGTGTTGCAAGATTGGAAAAGGTCTCATATTTCCATTTACTCATCCTGCTTTTCAATACACATGGTCCAGCAGTGTACAAGATTTGGTAAACCATCATTAAAAAAAAAAAATGTCAACGGCTGCACGCGAAGCTGTTCACAGCCTACTGCATTCACCTCGTCATGGTTTGGCTTCCATAGTGTGGCGAGCAGTATGAGGCTGGGCGTTATCATGCAGCAAATGAACATCTGATGTCTGATGACAGCCTTCATCTGCATTTTGTTTGAATCGCTGATTTCAGATTGTTACGCAGCATATCACTATAACCTTCCACTAGTTAGCGTGATTCCCCTTTCTTGATAATGTTCAAGGATTGGACCTTGAGAATCCCAGAACACCATAAGCACACCTTTACCAGCTGATGGCGAACGAACGATAGCACGATGCTCTTCCTTGGTGCACGTAGAAAGTGACGCAGCGAGGTTTGCAGCACGATTACACCTGAACAAATGAGTGTCAGGTTATCATGCCCACGAAGCAGCGATTTGCACGCTCAGTGATTGCAGCACCACCAATGGTTAGCAGTGTATACAATTCCAGGGGAAAAAAGACAGACAAATTGTGCACACCTTATGACTTACCTTCGTACATTAGAAGGGAAGCGCTGAAACTGTCATGCTCTGAACACGTAATGCATGCAGAAAATGAAAGTCTGGAGAAGTCAACCAAGCAGGGTATGGTTGAAGGAAGAAGAGGAAGAATCAGACCTTGTATGTGCTGGATGGATGGGGTAAATGCTGCAACCAAGCTGTCTCAGCCAGAGCTTCGGGAAGCAGAGCCGAGGATAGGGATGTTTGGAGAAATCTGATCATGAATGTTACCAGAAGTCGGCCACGACTTGATGGAACGAGATAACTAGATAATTAGTAACCTACACTCTGCCATAATATAATGTATTAACCCAAACTATGATGTACTGTATAAACTGACACTATGCCATATTATGATATATTAATCCTTACTATGATGTATTATGCTATATCATGATATATTAACCAACACTATGCCATATTATGATATATTAATCCTTACTATGATGTAATATGCCATATCATGATATATTAACCCACACTCTGCCATATTGTGATATATTCACCTCCACCATGCTGCACTGACCTGCACTGACCTAGGATGTATTGCATGTTATAATGTCGAATGTGCTGTGCTGTGCTCAGTTAAAACAGTCTGTAAGGTTTACTTATCCACTTAAACGGACACACTCACCCCCACGCAATCACGATGCCTTCCATAAAACACGCTCCACATGGACACACGACCATCTCATAAGACATGCAGAAAAAGATCAATGAGATGGATGGCGGTCAATCAAAGAATGTAATATTACATTAACCAAACTTTAACCTATTCGAAGTTCAAACTGCACAGCTGTAATTAAAATGGGTATGAGCGGGACGAACGAAGGGAGGGGGTGGGGTGTCATGAATATGGAGTAGGGATGGTGTAATGATGACAGGAGGTAAACGGTTGTGGGTGTACTGAGCACGTGATCAGAATGGAAGCATGCACGAGGTGATCTGCTCGTAAAAAGTTCCTGTCGGTGAGAAACAAGAAACAGTTAGGGCAAAGAGTTGTAATAAAAACGACATTTTAAATTATCACAACTGCACGGATGTTTGTGTTGCTTTTCCCCTTGTTCTCCGGAACGAGTGGGGATGCAAACCTGCAAGGTGTTGGAAGCCGAATCCGACGATGATACTGCAACATATGCAGACAAATCGAGGATATAGCGCACCACACCACACCACACCACACCACAACACAGCAGGTGTGTTGTTTAAAATGGATCTGGAAGCCTTGGCGTTACCAAGTAAGGTGCCTGTGAAAGATAACAAGGCTGTACAATTTGCACCATCATTAGGGTTAATGAACTCGGGTTGTTGTTGGGCCTACGGCCCTCGAGTTGCCCTCATGGTTCTTAGTGGATAACCACCAAAATGAAGTGGTGGGAGGCAGTGCCGGATTAAGCCTCGGCTGGCCCTAAGGCACATTTTGAAATTTTAGATAATGGCCTGAAAATTTTAAATTAGATCTCGGGCTCATGGAAATGGACCCCAGACAAAACATGAACTGATTCAAGAACAAAATATTTAATACAAAAAAAGACAAATATTTAATGTGAAAATAATTTTTGGCCCGAATTTTTGGCTGGCCCTAAGGCACATGGCCTTGTCTGCCTCATGGTTAATCCAGCACTGGTGGGAGGGTGTCACGCTCCTCTCGACAAGCCATGCAGGCCCGTTCACTAACAGGAATCACAAACGTCCATTTTCAGCCAAAGGGGACCCTTTTATCCTCCTACTCCAGTGCTTTGTGCATCGCATGTGCTCGCAAAACACCCTGACCTTAAATTCTTGACTCCAAGAAAGAGGCAGCAGTCTCTTGGGAGTGGGGTGGTGGGTGGTAGGAGAGGGAGAGGGAGGAGGTTGGGGGGACCATCTCAAACCCTTTGCATCGGACGAGCTCATCCCACTAAAAGCGATAGATCGGACAATACAGGAAACGGTTGTATGAGATAATGGCGATGGAATGCCTAAACAAAACGCCTTGCACACGGGAGAGCTGGTTTTCCCAGCATGCCCTGGGGGGACAGACATCGCTGCATCCTGGAGAGTAACAGTACCAGCGTCGGCTTTATGAAATGCGTGTTATTGCTCCCAGCGCTACCTTCCTCCAGATCGTTCGGATACACACAGTTGGTTCATTGCTTAATCAAACCTGCTCCTGTAAATACTGCACAGCGATGTTTTTCCTTTTCCCCTCTTGAACCAGTTATAAACGTGCATCGATTATCCAAAACAATATAATTGTACTTATTTCAAATCACCATGTTGCTCGATCGTACATCCCTGTTAAGCAATCGGATCCTGGGTTCGATTCCCGACGGAATTGGATCATGCTAAAACTGCTGTCGAATTAAGTACCACGAGGAGTGTTGCATCTCAGAGCACTCCCTGGGTTTTTTTGTTTTTTTTAAAAGCCATCAGGCTCAATCAATATCATATACAGTAGTATCAATATCATATAGTACTAGAATATATGACCCATCACTTTACTGACAGAAATACCAATCTTTGCTGTCCATCCCTCCATCAGGACCATACTCTGTGCAGAGCGTTGATGCTGCCGAAGGAGTCTCCTTGGCTATTGGGCACAATCCTGGACGGGTTGCCACTCCGCCACAGGATACCAGCAAGCTGGCATTCATTTTTACCAACCTCAGAAGGATGACAGGCAGAGTCAACCCCACCTGATATTAATTCAACAGCCAAGCAGGATTTCAACTCCGGATTCTCACATCCCAAATCCAACTCCCTAACCATTAAGCCAACACCAGGCATAATCTTTGCTGTGATGGCTAATCAATAGGGCAAGAAGAAAAAGGATTCCTGAGAGTGCGGAGATAACCAGCATCACAAGTTGGCATTTACAGTTTCGCCACGTGTGCCCATGTAACCATGAAAAAAAAAATGAAGAATTTTTTTTATTATTTTTTGCCACAAACCTTCCTGGGAGTTTTTAAGTCCACCGTAGTTCAATTTATTGAAATCCGTTAATCCGTTCTCAAGTTATAACATGACAAACAAACAAACAGACAGACACGGCTCCTTTTATAATATAGATCAATATCATATACTACCAATATCATGTAGTATCAATATCATGTAGTTTCAATGTCATACAGAATCGATATCATTTCGAATCAATATCATATAGTATCACTATCATATAGAAAAAACATTATATAGAATCAATAAAATATAGTATCAATATCATATAGTACCAATATCAGACAGAATCAATATCATATCATATCAATATCATATAGGATCAATTTCATATCGTATCCATATCATATAGAATCAATATCATGTATTATCAATATCATATAGTATCAATATCATATATAGAATCAATATCATATAGTATCAATATCATATAGAATCAATATCATATATAGAATCAATATCATATAGTATCAATATCATGTAGAATAAATATTGTGTATTATCAATATCATATACTATCAATATCATATAGAATAAATATCATGTAGAAAAAATATTATATAGAATCAATAAAATATAGTATCAATATCATATAGTACCAATATCATACAGAATCAATATCATATAAAATCAATTTCATATAGTATCCATTTCATATAGAATCAATATAGTGTATTATCAATATCATATCGTATCAATATCATTTAGAATCAATATCATATAAAATCAATATAATACAGCAATATCATATAGTACCAATATCACACAGAATCAATATCATATCGTATCAATATCATATAAAATCAATTTCATTTCGTATCCATTTCATATAGAATCAATATCGTGTATTATCAATATCATATCATATCAATATCATATCGTATCAATATCATATAAAATCAATATAATACAGAATCAATCTAATATAGTATCAATGTCATACAGAATCAATACCATATAGTACCAATATCATATGGAACTTTTCCACATGCTTTTCACTTTCCACATATGAACTTTCTAAACTGAACAATGGCAGAGCATGTCTCCTCCTTAGTTAGGCCACAAACTTACAAATCAACTGCAACACCAAAGAACAGACAATTCATACACGTACATCAACATTTTGTGAAATAATTATTCATCATCAGTGTGTTTCATCTCATGGTCTTTAAAAGCCTTAGCCCTTGGATTGACCTGCCCTTTTGAAAGGGTCTATATTTCAGTCTAAACACTGCCCAATGATGGCCATCCCGCTAACAAAACTGAAAACTAAACATTTGTCTTTTTCGATTATATTGTGTTTCAATCAGTGGTGCTCCATTATACACATGCATTGACTTGAAAGGTTTATTGGAATTAGTGGTCATGGAAGCTCATGCTTTTGAAAGAACGCTCGGGGTTGGCAGGTTGTGAACGTTTCTGTAGCTAAGAACCAATCCTGCCTGGACAGGTCATCGCTCCATCGCAAGGTGTGGACGTTTTCACTGAGTAGCCATGGCATTTAAACCAGTGAGGGACAAGCTAAATGGCTCTACGCACTCCACCACGTAACCAGTCATTCTATCTTGATATTATCAGCAAAACATTTTTTTATCTTTTTTTCTCCACTAATGAGACTCCAGTTGATTCTGCGCCGGGAGGCCAATGTGTTTCATCTAAGCAAGAAGACAGCAGGCATATGTCAGGCCGACATGCCTGTCATGGCAGCCGGCATTCTGGAACACATTTCTAGCCAAGCTCTGTCGCTTTTGCATTTTTACTACAAGGCCCAATGGCACTACCCTCTTTGTCCTTGTCCTCACATCACTCCCTTCGCCTTCTCTTGCTTCAGTAATTATGGGCTTCGAGCTTTTACTTCTGCGAGCATGTCTCCAATGTCCTTGGAGGCGTATTGGGAATGCTGCACGTCGAAACTTCAGCTTCTACGGCATGTTATGGGACGGCAAGGTCTCCTTTTCAAGACCCTTCAAGACAACCGATGGCAAGATACTCGACCCAACATGTTTCGAAACATGATTTCCAACCAGAAGTAATAAGGAGCAGAGATTCAGAAGCTCGAATAACAGTTTGTGTGTTTTTATGGCAACCAATTTGGCAAACCCTACATCAGTGCAATCTGATAAGTCTTCCGAGATAACTCATTGTCACATTTGTTTTTGTAGCCCTAAATCAGCAGAATCACAAGATGAAGAAACTTGAAAACAAGGTGAATTATTGTCCAAAAGCTTGTGCCCAGATCGTATTTGCAATGGCCAGCTGTCCTGTCATTTTTGCTCACTCAATATGGCTCACATGCTCAAGTTTTTCAGAGTGAGGAGGAAGTGACTTGAGAATTACACCAGCAAGGCGAGTGAAGAAGGAAGGTCAAGATGGGCCAGTCTCAAACTTCAAAAAACAAGACCTCTGATTTAAGGAACACACACATCTCACGTGAAGTTTCTGCCGATGTGTGGCCATCTTCAGGTGTTAACAAACTACAAGGTCAATATTATGAGGAGGTTCCCTCCATCCCCTATCCCCCCCCCCCAACCCTCCCAGCCTACAAAATGGAGGCTCATACAGGGGTTCCACTGGTGCTCATATAATTTACTAAATGATTAATTTAAATCCATCTGGCACATAAAAATAAAATTTTGGGAAAAATTTGGTGGAAATATTTTTTGAGATTGAACTATCATTTTAAATAAATATCCCATGCACAAATGAGTTATGCCAAACTCGAATCAACGCATGGTTATAAATACACACACACACACACACATATATTATCAGTATCTTGTACCCACCTCATTAATATACATTGGTAATAACGCAATAATATATATTTATCTCCAATACATTGGCATCGGTTAAGTCTTTGGTGGTTTGTAAGATACCCTTTTCCCCTTGAGAAGTTATGAACCTGCTACCTTTTGTTGTTCAATTCCTACATGAGACTACACCTTTACAGAGACAAAACAACAAGCAGATCTCATTTTTCTCGATTCATCACTGAACAAGAGGACTGTTTGTTGGTCTAAATTCAGGAACAATTTGATAATTCAATGGACTATGTATGGGAACATGTGCTGGAGCAGCGTGATCTACCACATCCCCAATCTACCATTGGATTAGATGCAGCAACCAGAGGATCATTTATTGGCCGAGCTTCAAGTGCATCATTCATTGGCCAAGTTTCAGCAACCGAAGGATAATTCATCGGCCACGATTCTGCAACAAGCGGATTGTTCATTGGCTTCAATTGAGTAACAAGCTCATCATTCATTGGCCTAGATTCAACAAGAAGTGTATCGTTCAGTGGCATAGAGCCCTAGATTCAGCAAGAAGTAGATCGTTCATTGGCATAGATTAATCACTCAACAAGTAGTAAACAATCATACTTGGTGGAGTCTGCATTGCTGTTTCTCCGAAAATACTTTTTGACTGGAATAATTTTCACATTTTTGCATTCAATCCTCAGTTCGTGATAGGATTTTCACATTCACGCTGGCACACACCATCAGTGACTGTAAAATTATTCACTATCCATGGGACGCCAGTGTAAAACTGTGAGCAAATTGCAAGATTCATCAAAGCCTGACTTCGGGGTTCTTCAAAGGAACTAATTCCAGACATTATTTTGTGGATCGTTTGGAATAAAAAGACTCCACCCATCAACTGAAAACGAAATTTAACAAAATGAGATGAAGAAATTCAAATGTCAGAAAGCATTTAAAAAAAAAAATCGTACCTGTGAAGGAAGGGCTGGGTGACAGAGTAGAAAAAGGGAGCACAGCAACAATGTGCCAGAGGGGCAATAAGCAGGGGAATTAACAAACATGAAAAGGAGGAAGGGAAGGAAACACCGCAACTGACCCGAACGAGGCCCACAAGAGCACGTCGGTAAGACTTGGGGACACACAAACCCAGTACAAAACATACCTGGAGGCACTCAACGAAACGTGCAAACACAGTACATTATATAAACAAATTAACAACAATGAGCAAAAACTGTTATTACAATTACAAAACAGGTATCCTCACCTCAGCTTTCGAAGATGGCATCTCAGAGCAGAGAAGATTGCGTCTGGCCATGAAGGAACTGAAATCCAGTGAGACAACTACAAATGCACCGGTTTGCTTCTCGATACATCCCTGATCTACCATGTTACTAAATCACTTGCAAAGCACTTTTCATTCCACAAAATACATTCTTACTGGTGATTGGAAGAAACTATTCATGGCAATTTGCCAATGAGCTGCCGGGTTCTTTCTTTGATGCCTGCTATTCATTCTGCCTCAAAGCATCATGACCTCCACCACCGAAGGTGGACAGAGGTTATGTTTTCACCCCTGTCTGTCTGTTTGTTTGTGAGCAGGATATCTCCAAAAGTTATGGACCGATTCAGACGAAACTTGGTGGACAGGTTGGGTATGTGACTTTTTTAAGTTTTTAAAGTGATTCTTCACCATTGAGAGAGAAAGGCCCAAAATGATATAGAGCATGATAGTTAAAAAGTTGTGGACAGATTATGACATAACTCGGTGGATGAGTTGGATAGGTGACAAGAACAAGCCAATTAGATTTTAGTTCAGGTACAGATGCAGATCAGGCCTATCAGTGGGGTACAAAGTGTAAACTGTTCAGCCTGGTGGAGGTATGCTCTTGACTGAGTACTTGTTCTCACATGTTGCAATCAGAAGGGCATACATTACATGTCAGCTTACCCCATCTGCAATCACGAGGGCATATAACATTCTTGTATGGTTTCTTTAAAAAAAATAAAAGATCTTTGGATAGTACTAATGAATGTG
>CM068966.1:70450349-70469742 GCA_035128595.1 Eptatretus atami | reverse complement strand
TGAGTGTGAACTCCTACCATGCACAGACAAAAGCAAGCTGATGGCTGTACTTGAGGACCTCCCAAACAAAATTAGTGTTGATTCGCAGCCAGAGGATGTCACCAATGACCTGTTCCCTTGACACCAAGGAAGGCAACTGTAATTGATGGAATGGCAATTGTCCAGGCAATGGGTAAGCCACCTTGGGTCAAGACATGTGCTCAATGGGCTGACCACTTCATAGCTACACGGACAGCAAGTGCAGAGAATAGTATGAGCTCCATCTAGTCTTTGACCGTTATGATCTTCCCACTTCACTGAAAGAGGCCACAAGGGAGAGACGCCAGGGTCGTAAGCCAGCAACTGCTTACCTCGTCACAGACAATACACAAATTGGCAAGGTGTCAGCAAAGCAGTTCCTATCCAGTACCGCAACCAAAGATGAACTGACAGTTTATCTTGCAAAGAAAGCTCTCCACCACTTTGAGGGTAAGCCCAAGGTCTTCATAGTGACTTCGCGGCAAGAGGTCCTCTCAAACTCCATGGATGTTCAACATCTCTGCAGCTCCAAGAAAGAAGCTGACACGAGACTTATCCTGCACAGTCTGGATGCTGTTCGAAGAGGAGCAACAGAACTCTACATTCAGTCACCTGACACTGACGTTTTGTCCTTGCAATCCACCGTTACCATCAGCTCTGCAGGAACACATACTTTGTCACTGGTGTGTGGGAACAAGAAGCGAGTAATCTCACTGGGACCAATCGTGAATGCACTTGGTGATGCAAAGGCTGAAGCCTTACCAGGATTTCATGCCTTCTCTGGAGCTGACGTAACAGGTCGATTTGCAGGCAAGGGAAGCTGACCTGTTGGCAAGCACTTAGCAGATGCTCCATGGAGGTGGTATCTGCATTTGCTGCCTTAGGGACGTCCGAGAAGCTGGAAGTTGACACTGAACGAGCCATTGAGACATTTGTTTGCCAGCTCTATGAGCCTGGTAGCACTGTGGGGATGTTGGTGATCTCAGATGGAAGCTTTCACCAAGAAACAACTGGAGGCTCAAAAGCTACCTCCGACACGAGGAGCCTTACATGAAGCCATTGCCCGGGCACATTACCAGGCCATGGTGTGGCGTCAGGATAACATTCCTCACCTCAGCTACCACCAGCAACAACCTACGGGTGGAAGGAAGAGGGGATACGCTAGTACCAGTACCAACAAGGGATCCTCCAGCTCCAGCCACAGTTACTCACCCTCATCAAATGTGGGTGCAAGAAGACCAGTTGCACATCACACTGTTCCTGTCGGTCGCAGGGCCTCAACTGCTCCGAGATGTGTTTTGTGGAGCCGATGAGAGGTGTGCAGTAATGTCAACCAGGCACTCTTAGGAATTGAAGAGGATGAAGAAAAGGAGATCCTTCCATCTAACTATGAACACAAACACTAAATGAACATTGAAGTTCTATCCTACATTAGCTGACCAGAACCAGCCAGATGGTGGACCGAAAGAACTAAATAAAACATGTTTGAGCTGTGAGATTATCACTGTATTAAAATTTAGAAGTCAAAAACCCAAAAAAGTTTGAGTTGTTGAAAGGAGTGTTTTTTCTTAATTATTATATTACTTTTAGCAATATATTGGGTGTTTGCTTTGCATACAGAATGTATTTTGGGGTAATATAATGAAATTATTTAGCACGATTTGGGCCGTAATTTGAAATTGAGAGAAAAGTAAAGAAATCACCAAAAAAATGGCGACATCATTTTTTGGTAAGTTAAATCTTCCAGAACAGTCCAACCAGTGGCCAAAAATTAACATTTGAAACCAACGGGAAAACACTGCCCCCCCCCCCACTATTGGTGGAACTTCGCCTTTTTGCAAAAGCAGAACTTGTTAAATGTTAAACATTCATCGAATTGACCATAACGATTTAGTTGCATGATTAAAGAGCTTTTATAACTTTATTTAAAACATATATATATATTATATATAATCAAATAATTTATATAAAATATATATGCGCCTGTTTGCTGCAGCTGGCTTTGGATTTCACATTGAATGTTGAGAAAGGTTTGTTGCTTTCGAATTTGTTGAGTTCATCATGACAGACAGTTTTTATCTTGTATTGCTCAAATCGTCTCATTGCTTCATTTTTGCTTGAGTGTATAAAGAGACACTCAGAGCACTTCGTCAGACGAGGACTCCACAATGATCGAGTGCCTCACTCCATCTACAAATATATAGATGTATCAATACCCACCAACATCTCTCACCTGTGAATGGGGGGAATAGCCAATCAGCTCTCAACTGATCAACTAACCAGGGGGCTGGGATTAATGAAACAATTGTCACCCTCCCACACTCCTCTGTGCGAAGAAGCTGCATAAAGCAACCCAAGAAGGCCTACACAAGGTAAGGCTTTGCTGTTTCGAACTCTTCCAGATTGTCCTTAAGTTGTGTTGTGAGAATCATATGGATGGTTGTTCTGTGCGTATTATGTGGTTTTACCGTGTGAGACTTAATCCGCGGCGATGCTCACCATAACAGTCAGGTGTGTCTGATGTGTATGTAATACATATTATACATGTTTGAGTGATTCAACTCTTAAATAATTGTTCAAGAACCTGTGAGTGAATTTTCTTCCGCCACCGCACACCTGCGTCTCCTTTCCTCGTCGCTTCTCCAGTTTGTGGAACCTACTTCCAGAGGCTGTTCAACCCCACCCTCTTCCAGGGCTTCAAGCATGTGGACACCACCATCTCATGTCAGCACAAATCCCTGCACATGGTCTTCATTAACCCCATTAGCCTGACTAACCAACTCAACCCTCTTAATTGCAGTCGTGCGTTTCATTCGCTCATCTTCTTCTCTTTTCCTTGTTCTTTCATTCTCTTGCTTGATCTGTCCATCGTTTACTCCACTGCACATTGCTTTTTACATTTACCTCCTCGCTATTCCATTAGTTCGATCATGCCAAGTATACAGGTGAGTGCAGGTGCACCGCACATCGCTTACCGCACAATGTTGGATGCTCAAACGACTCGAGATGGCGCCAGCAGAGAACTTTTCGGAGGTGTGCAGGGCTGGAACCCCTTCCCCGTTGGTGGGCAGACGCATCTTCTTGATCGCCACAACTGTCCATCCACAAGTCCTGGGACTTGAAGACCGTGCCCTGTGCACCGTGTCGATCACGGCAACACGCTGTAGCGTTTCTGTTTACCTCCGACTCTCCATCAATCCTTATTCGCACCTGCAACATTACAGGTGGGAGACATGACAACAAGGTCAGGCAAAGTACCAAGACGTGTTTGGCTCATTAAACACTTTGATCAGTCCTTAAGGGTCTTGGTGATTATTAACAAAGGCTCCTGGTGTGCCGAGGTTACAGCTGCAAAGATCAAAGATTTAACCTTGAAATACAGTCGGGTTTGACCCCAAAACGTTTGGTCCCATTTACACCCAAACAAATGATTTTTAATCCAGAAAACCATAAAAGATGGACAACCCGACCAAATAGTTTGGTGGACATAACCATGAAAAAGATGGTCAAGATGACCAAATATTGTTGGTTCAAAAATACCCTGAAGATATTAATATATTTATTATTATTTATTGTTGTAACATTGTCGAGGCTCATATAAGAGTTAACTCACAGAAACATATAATAAAGGGAGCAGGAGACAAGAGCGGGACGGGAGAGAGAAGGACAAAACTTTACGTGTAAAGAAGATGGTCTACAAAACTACAGGGACTTTCAGGAAGGAAAACACGGGGATTTGAAAGGAAAAAAAAAAGGAAAGAAAGGAAAAAAACAGTTCAGCCTGGAGAGGTATGCACCCTACCGAGAGTCGTTCTATTGTAATGGATAGGATGTGACTCGAGCCTGTTTCAGCCTGCGAGGTAGGATGCACTCTACGAGAGTCGTTCTAGTTAACTGTGGTAGGATGACTAGGCCTTGTTCACGCCTGAAGGAGGTATGACACTCTAACTCGACGTCCGTTCTAGTTAATGTGGTAGATATGACGAGGCCTGTCACCCAAGAGGAGGATGCACTCTCCCAGAGTCGTTCTAGTTTAATGTGTAGGATGACTGAGGCCTGTCAGCCTGGAGAGGGTATGCACTCACCGAGAAGTCGTTCTAGATGTTTAATGTGGTGAAGCATACGAGGCCCTGTTCAGCTGAGAGGATCGCACTCTACCGAGAGTAACGTTTCAGTTTAATGTGGGTAGGATGCAACGAGGCCTTTCAGCTGGAGAGGAGATATGCACTCTAATCCGGATGCGTTCTAGTTTAATGTGTAGGGATTGACGAGGCCTTTCACCTGGAGGAGGAGTGCCTCTACCGAGAGGCGTTGCTAGTTGTAATGTGGTAATGGATGCAGGCCTGTTCAGCCTGGAGAGGATTGCACCTCTAACCGAGAGTCGTTCTACGTTTACAGTGTAGGATACTTGCCGTTCAGCCTGGGAAGGAATCACTCACCGAAGTTCAGTAGTTAATGTGGAGGATAGACTAGGCCTGTTCAGCCTTGGAAGGAGGTATGCAACTCTACCTGAAGAGTCGTTCTAAGTTATATGTAGGAAGGCTGTCATGAAGTACTCAGAGAGCGCTCGTGTGGATCGACAGGCCTGACCAGGAGGTATGCACTCTAACCGAGATGTTCTAGTTAATGTGTAGGATGACTAGGCCTGTTTCACCCTGGAGGAGGTATGCACGTCTACCGAGAGTCGTTCTAGTTTAATGTGGATAGGATGACTAGGCCTGTTCACCCAAGAGAGGATGCACTCTACCCGAGAGTCGTTTAGTTTAATGTGGTAGGATGACTAGCCTGTTCCACCCTGAGGAGGGATGCACTCTACCGAGAGTCGTTCTAGTTTAAATGTGGTAGGATGACGCGGCCTGTTCACCAAAGGAGGGATGCCACTCTACCGAGAGTCTTCTAGTTTAATGTGGTAGGATGACTAGGCCTGTTTTCATCCTGGAGAGGGATGCCACTCTACGAGAGTCGTTCTAGTTTTAATGTGTTAGGACGACTCGCGCCTGTTCACCCTAGAGGAGGGATGCACTCTACCGAGGAGTCGTTCTAGTTTAATGTGGTAGATGATGAGCCTGTTCAGCCTGGAGGAGGATACACTCTACCGCAGAGTCGTTCTAGTTTAATGTGGAAGGATGACTTGCCTGTTCAGCCTGGAGGAGGTATACACTCTACCGAGACTTCTAGTATAATGTGGGAGGATGGACGAGGCCTGTTCAGCCTGGAGGAGGTATTGCACTCTACGGAGAGTCGTTCGTAGTTAATGGAAAGGCATGACTAGGCCTGTTCACCCTGAAGGAGGTATGCACTCTACCAGAGTCGTTCTAGTTTAATGGGGTAGGATGACGAGGCCTATTTCAGCCTGGCATAAGGTATGTCCTCTACGGGAGAGTCGTTCTAGTTTTAATTGGTAGGATTACTAGGCCTGTTAACCCCTGAAGGAGGATGCACTCTTACCGAGAGTCGTTACTGCGTTTAATGTGGTAGGATGCACGAGCCCATGTTCACCCTGAAGGAGGGATGCACTCCACCGAGAGTCGTTCTAGCTTGAATGTGGTAGGATGACTGGGCCTGTTCACCCCTTGAAGGAGGGATGCCACCCACCGAGGTCGTTCTAGTTTAATGTGTAGGATGACGAGGCCTGTTCACCCTAGAGGAGGGATACACTCTACCGGAGTCGTTCTAGTTTAATGTGGTAGGATGACTAGGCCTGTTCACCCTGAAGGAGTATGCACTCGTACCGAGAGTCGTTCTAGTTTAATGTGGTAGGATGACGAGGCCTGTTCAGCCTGGATACGGTATGTACTCTACCGAGAGTCTTTGACTAGTTTAATGTGTAGGATGACTAGGCACTGTTTCACCTGAAGGAGTTATGCACTCTACCGTAGAGTCGTTCTAGTTTAATGTGTAGGATACGAGGGCCTGTTCAGCCTGGAGGACGGTATGGACTCTACCGGAGGAGTCGTTCTAGTTTATGGGCTAGGATGACTAGGCCTGTTCACCCTGGAAGGCAGTATGTTACTCTACCGAGCAGTCCGTTCTAGTTTAATGTGGTTAGGATGACTAGGCCTGTTCAGCCTGGAGGAGGTATGCACGTCTACCGAGAGGTCGTTCTATCTATTAATGTGGTAGGATGACTAGACACTGTTCATCCTGGAGGAGGGATGCACTCTACCGAGAGGTCGTTCAGTTTAATGTGTAGGATGACGAGGCCTGTTAAGCCTCGAGAGAGGTATGCCACTCTACCGAGAGTCGTTTCTAGTTTAAATGTAGTTAGGATGACGAGGCCTGTTCACCCTGAAAGAGGGATGACTCCACCGAGAGTCGTTCTAGCTTAATGCTGTAGGATGACTGGGGCCTGTTCACCCTGAAGGAGGGATTGCACTCCACGAGAGTCGTTCTAAGATTTAATGCTGGTAGGATGACGAGGCCTGTTCACCCTAGAGGAGGGATACACTCTACAGGTCGTTCTATTTTTTAATGTAGGTAGGATAACTAGGCCTGTTCACCCTGAAGGAGTATGCCACACTACCGAGAGTCGTTCTAGTTAATGTGTAGGATGACGCAGGCCTGTTCAGCCTGGATAAGGTATGTACTCTTACGGAGAGTCGATTTCTAGTTTAATGTGGTAGGATGACCTAGGCCTGTTCCACCCTGAAGGAGGGATGCACTCTACCGAGAGTCGTTCTAGTTTAATTGTATGGATGACGAGGCCTGTTCAGCCTGGAGAGGGATACACTCTACCGGAGAGTCGTTTCTAGTTTAATGGTGGTAGGATGACGAGGGCCTGTTCAGCCTGGAGAGGTATACTCTCACTGAGAGTCGTTCTAGTTTAATGTGGTAGGGATTGACTGGGCCTGTTCAGCCTGGAGAGGCATGCACTCTACGAGAAGTCGTTCTAGTTTTAATGTGGTAGGATGACTAGGCCTGTTCAGCCTGGAGGAGGGTATGCACTCTACCGAGGAGCGTTCTATTTTAATTGTGGTTAGGATGACTAGACCGTTCATCCTGGAGAGGATGCACTCTACCGAGAGTCGTTTCTAGTTTAATTGGTTTAGGATGACGAGGGCCTGTTCAGCCTGGAGGAGGTATGCACCCCTCTACGAGAGTCGTTTGTTTAATGTGGTGGATGACTAGGCCTTGTTCACCCTGAGGACGTACACTCTACGGAGAGTCGTTCTAGTTCTAATGCTGGTAGGATGACTAGGCCTGTTCAACCCTAAGAGGTATGCACATCTACCGAGAGTGTTCTAGTTTAATGTGGAGGGACTAGCCTTTCAGCCTGGAGGAGCGTATGCACTCTACGAGAGTCGCCTCATACTTAATGTGGTAGGATAACTAGGCCTGTTCAGCCTGGAGAGCGAGGTATGCACTCTACGAGAGTCGTTCCTACTTTAATGTGGTAGCGATGACGAGGCCTGTTCACCCTAGAGGGGGATGCACTCTACCGAGAGTCGTTCTAGTTTAATGTGGTTAGATGACGAGGCCTGTTCAAGGCCTGGAGGAGTATTGCACTCTACCGTAGAGTTCGTTCGTAGGTTTAATGTGGTAGGATGACTAGGCCTTTCCCCTGAAGGAGGTATGCACTCTTACCGAGAGTCGTTCTAGTTTAATGTGGTAGGATGACGAGGGCCTGTTTCACCCTGAAGGGAGGGTTATGCCACTCTACCTGAGAGTCGTTCTAGTTTTAATGTGTTAGGAGTTGTACTAGGCCTTGTTCACCCTGAAGGAGGGATGCACTCTACGCAGAGTCGTCTAGTTTAAGTTGGTAGGGGATGACGAGGCACTGTTCACCCTAGAGAGGGGATACACTCTACGAGAGTCGTTCTAGTTTAATGTAGGTAGGACGACCGGCCTGTTCACCTGGAGGAGGATGCACTCTACCGAGAGTCGTTCTAGTTTAATGTGTAGGATGATGCAGGCCTTTGTTCAGCCTTGGAGGAGGGGATACACTCTACGAGAGTCGTTCTGTTTAATGGTGGAAGGATGACTTGGCCTGTTCAGCCTGGAGCGAGGTATTACACTCTACGAGAGTCGTTCTTAGTCTTATGTAGGCTAGGATGACTAAGGCCTGTTCAGCCTGGCAGGAGCTATGCCACTCACTACGAAGTCGTTTCTAGTTTAATGTGCGGTAGGATGACTCGCGCCTGTTCAAACTGCGAGAGGTATGCACTCCACCAGCAGAGTCTTCTAGTTTATGTGTTAGGATGACTAGGCCTGTTCAGCCTGGGAGCGAGGTATGCACTCTACCGAGAGCTCGTTTCTAGTTCAATGTAAGGTAGGAATGACTAGGCCTGTTCAGCCCTGGCAGAGGTATCGCACCTCTACGAGAGCTCGTTCTACGCTTTTAATATAGGTGGCCGATGACTAGGCCTGCTTTCATCCTGGAGGAGGTATGCACTCATACCGAGAGTCGTTCAGTTTTAATGGTGGTAAGGATGACTCGGCCTGTTCACCCTGAGAGGGGGAATGCACTCTACCGAGAGCTCGTTTTCTAGTTTAATGTGGCTAGGGATGATGAGCCTGCTTCAGCCTGAAGGAGGGATACACTCACCGCAGAGGTCGTCTCTAGTTTAATGTGGTTGGATGAGTTTGCCCTGTTCCAGCCTGGAGGCAGGTATACACTCTACCGCAAGAGTCGTTTCTAGTTTAACTGGGTAGGCAATGACTTAGGCTGTTCCAGCCAGATGGAGGTATACACTCTACGAGGAGTCGTTCTAGTTAATGTGGGAGGCATGACTAGGCCTGTTCAGCCTGGAGGAGGTATGCACTCTACCGAGAGTCGTTCTAGTTTAATGTGGTAGGTAGGATGACTAGGCCTGTTCAGCCTGGAGAGCGTATGCACTCTACCGAGAGTCGTATATAGTTTAATAGTGGACTAGGATGACTAGCCTGTTCAGCCTGGGAGGAGCCGTATAGCACTCTACCGAAAAATCCTTCTAGTTAATGTGCTAGGCATGACTAGGCCTTTTCATCCCTGGAGGGAGTGTGATGCACTCTACCGAAGATTCGTTCTAGTTTAATGTGGTAGGATGACGAGGCCTGTTCAGCCTGGAGGAGGTATGCACTCTACGAGATCAGTCGTTCTAGTTAAGGGTAGGATTGACTAAGGCAACTGTTCACCCTGAAGGAGGTATGCACTCTACCGAGAAGTCGCTTCTAGTTAATGTGGTAGCGAATGACGTACCTGTTCACCCTGGAGGAGGGATGCACGTCTACGAGATCTTCTCGCTTTTAATGTGGTAGGATGACTGGGCCTGTTCACCCTGAAGGAGGGATGCACTCTACCGAGAGTCGTTCTAGTTGAATGTTGGTAGGGATGACGAGGGCCTGTTCACCTAGAGGAGGGAATACACTCTACCGAGAGCGTTCTAGTTAATGTTGTTAGGATGACTAGGCTGTTTCACCCTGAAGGAGCGTATGCCACTCTACGAAGGTCGTTCTTAGATTTAATGTGGAAGATGACTAGGCCTGTGCACCCTTGAAGAGGTATGCACTCTACCGAGAGTCGTTCTAGTTTAATGTAGGTAGGTGACTTGCTAGCCTGATCACCTGGAGGGGGATGCACTCTACCGAGAGTCGTTCTTAGTTTAAGTGTGGTAGATGACTCGCCCTGTTCACCTAGAGGAGGGATGCACTCTACGAGAGTCTTCTAGTTTAAATGTGGTGAATGACTAGGCCTGTTCACCCTAGAGGAGCGGATTGCACTCTACGAGTAGTCGTTCTAGTTTAATGTGGTAGGTATGACGAGGCCTGTTCATCCTTGGAGGGAGGTATTTTACACTCTACCGGAGAGTCGTTATAGTTTAATGTGGTAGGATGACTAGGCCTGTTCAGCCTGGGAGGAGGGATACACTCTACCGAGAGTCGTTATAGTTTAAAGGTGGTAGGATGACTAGGCCCTGTTCAGCCTGGAGGGAGTATACACTCTACCGAGATTCGTTTCTAGTTTAATGGTAGGATTGACTAGGCCTGTTCATCCTGGAGGAAGGGATGCACTCCACCGAGAGTTCGCTTCTAGTTTAATGGGGAGGATGAGTCGGGGCCTGTTTCACCCTGAAGGAGGTATGGCACTCTACGAGAGTCGTTCTAGTTTAATGTGGTTAGGATGACTAGGCCGTTCATCCTTGAGGAGGGATGCCACTCTACGAGAGTCCGTTCTAGCTTTAATGTGGTAGATGCATGAGGCCTGTTTCAGGCCTGGAGGAGTATGCACTTCTACCGAGAGTCGGTTGTCTAAGTTTAATGTGGTAGGATGACTAGCCTGCTTCATCCTGGAGGAGGATTGCCACTCACCGAGAGTCGTTCTATTAATGTGGGAGGATTGAGTCGGCCTGTTCACCTGAAGGAGGTATCACTCTACCGAGAGATCGTTTTAGTTTTATGTGGTTAGGATGACTAGGCCTGTTCATCCTGGAGGAGGGATCACTCTACGAGAGTCGTTCTAGTTTAATGTGGTAGGATGTATCAGGCCTGTTCAGCCCGGAGGAGGGATGCACTCTACCGAGAGTCGTTCTAGTTTAATGTGGTAGGGATGATGAGGCCTGTTTCAGCCTGGAGGAGGGATACACTCTACAGAGGTCGATTCTAGTTTTAAGTTGTTGCGTAGGATGACAGGCTTATCAGTGGAGGAGGTATTGCACTCGACCGAGAGTCGTTCTAGTTTAATGGTGGGTAGGATGAACTAGGCCTGTTCAGCCTGGAGGAGGTATGCACTCTACGAGAGTCGTTCTAGGTTTATGTTGGTAGGAATGACTAGGCCTGTTCAGCCTGGATAAGGTATGTACTCTACGAGAGTCGTTTAGTTTAATGTGGTAGGATGACTAGCCTGTTCACCCTGAAGGAGGGAATAGCACTCTACCGCAGAGTCGTTCTAGTATGGTTAATGTGGTAGGATGACGAGCCTGTTCAGCTGCGAGGAGGGCATACACCTACCGAGAGTCTTCTAGTTTAATTGTGTAGATGACGCAAGCCTGTTCAGCCTGGGAGAGCGTTATTACACTCTACCGAGAGTCGTTCTAGTTTAATGTGTAGGTCATGACTGGGCCTGTTCAGCCTGGAGGAGTATGCATTCTACCGAGCAGTCGTTCTAGTTTAATGTGGTAGGATGACTAGGCCTGTTCAGCCTGGAGGGAGTATGCACTCTACCGAGAGTCGTTCTAGTTTAAATGTGGTAGGGGATTTGGGGGGGGGAAACCGAGGCCTGTTCAGCCTGGAAGGAGGTATGGACCCTACCGAGAGTCATTCTAGTTTAATGTGGTTAGGATGTACTAGGGCCTGTTCACCCTGAAGGAGGTATGCACTCTACCGAGAGTTCGTTCTAGTTTAATCTGTGGAGTAGGATGACGCAGGCCTGTTCAGCCTGGAGGAGTATGGACTTCTACCGAGAGTCGTTCTAGTTAATGTGGATTAGCGATGGACTAGCCTGTTCAGCCTGGAGGAGGGATGGACTTCTAACGAGAGTTCGTTTCTATTTAATGTTGTAGGATGACAGGCCTGTTTCAGCCTGGAGGGAGGTATGGACTCTTACCGAGATGTCTTCTAGTTTTACATGTGTAGAGACTAGGCCTGTTCAGCCTGGAGGAGGATGCATTCTACCGAGGAGTCGTTCTAGTTTAATGTGAATAGGATGACTAGGCCTGTTCAGCCTGGAGGAGCGTATGCACTCTACGAGAGTTCGTCTCTAAGTTTAATGTGGTAGGGATGACGAGCCTGTTCAGCCTGGAGAGTATGACCTACGAGAGTCGTTCTAGTTTAATTGTGTTAGGATGACTAGGCCTGTTTACCCTGAAGGAAGGTATGCCACTCTACCGAGAGTCGTTCTAGTTTAATGTCTGGTGAGGATGACAGGCCTGGTTCAGCCTGGAGGAGTTATGGACTCTACCGAGAGTCGTTCTAGTTTAATGTGGTAGGAATGAACTTAGGCCGTTCACCTCTGAAGGAGAGTATGGTACTCTACGAGAGTCGTTTCTAGTTTAATGTGTTAGGAGACTAGGCCTGTTCAGCCTGGAGGAGTATTGCACTCTACGAGAGTCGTCTCTATTTTAATGTAGTAGGATGACTAGACCTGTTCATCCTGAGGAGGATTGCACTCTAACCGAGAGTCGTTCTGTTTAATGTGGTAGGATGACGAGCCGTGTTCAGCCTGGAGGAGGTATGCACTCTACCGAGAGTCGTTCTAGTTTAATGTGGGATTAGGATGACGAGGCCTGTTCACCCTGAAGGAGGATGCCACTTCCACCGAGAGTCGTTCTAGCTTAATGTGGTAGGATGACTGCCATGTCACCCTGAAGGAAGGGATGCACTCCAGAGAGTCGTTGCTGTTTAATGTGGTAGGATGCACGAGGCACTGTTCACCCTAGCAGGAGGGAACACTCTACCGAGATCGTTTAGTTTAATGTGGTGGTAACTAGGCCTGTTTCACCCTGGAAGGAGGTATGCACCACTCGAGAGTCGTTCTAGTTTAATGTGGTGTGATGACGGAGGCCTGTTCAGCCTGGATAAGGTTATTGTACTCTACCGAGAGTCGTTCTTAGTTTATGTGGTAGATGACTAGGCTGTTCACCCTGAAGGAGGGATGCACTCTTACGAGAGTCGTCTGCGTTTAATGTGGGTAGGATGACGAGGCCTGTTCAGCCTGAGGAGGGATAACACCTCTACCGAGAGCGTTCTAGTTTAATGTGGTAGGATGACGAGCCTGGTTCAGCCTGGAGGACGCGCTATACAACTCTACTGAGAGCGTTCTAGATTTAATTGGAGGATGACTGGGCCTGTTCAGCCTGGAGGAGGTATGCACTCTTACGAGAGCTCTGTTCTAGTTTAATTGGTTAGGGATGGACTAGGCCTGTTCAGCCTTGGAGGAGCTATGCACTCTACGAGAGTCGTTCCTATTTTTAATGTGGGTAGGTGACTAACCTTTTCATCCTGGAGGAGGGATGCACTCTACCGAGAGTCGTTCTAGTTTAATGTGTAGGATGACGAGGCCTGTTCAGCCTGGAGGAGGCTATGCACACTCTACGAGAGTCGTTCTAGTTTAATGTGGTAGGATGACTAGCCTGTTCACCCTGAAGGAGGTATGCACTTCTACCGAGAGTCGTGTTCTAGTTTAATGGTGTAGGATGACTAGCCTGTTCACCCTGAAGGAGGTATGCACTCTACCGAGAGTCAAGCGTTTAGTTTAATTTGTGGGAGGGTGACTAGGCCTGTTCAGCCTGGAGGCAGGTATGCACTCTACCGAGAGTCGCTCTACTTTAATGTGGAGGTGATAACTAGGCCTGTTCAGCCTGAGGCAGAGCGAGGTATGCACTCTACCTGAGCAGTCGTTCTAGTTTAATGTTGGTAGGTATGACGAGCTGTTCACCCCTAGAGGAGGGATGCATTCTACCGAGAGTCGTTTCTTAGTTTAATGCTGTAGGATGACGAGCCTTTCAGCCTGGAGGAGGTATGCACTCTTACCGAAGTCGTTCTAGTTTAATTGTGGTAGGTAACTAGGCCTGTTCAACCACTTGAAAGGAGGTATGCACTTACCCGAGAGTCGTTCTAGTTTAATGTGGATAGGATGACGAGGCCTGTTCACCCTGAAGGAGCGGACTGCACCTATACCGAGAGTCTTCTAGGTTTTAATGTGTTAGGTATGACTAGGCCTGCTTCACCCTGAAGGAGGGATGCACTCTACCGAGATCGTTCAGTTTAATGTGGTTAGGATGACAGAGGCCTGTTCACCCTAGAGAGGGATACAACTCTACCGAGGAGTCGTTCTAGTTAATGTGGTTATGGACGACTCGGCCTGTTCACCCTGGAGGGGGATGCACTCTACCGAGAGTCGTTCTAGTATTAATGTGGTAGGATATGAGGCCTGTTCAGCCTGAGAGGATGGAGATACACTCTACGAGAGTCGTTCTAGATATTAATGTGGAAGGATGACTTGGCCTGGTTCAGCCTGGAGGAGGTAATAAACACTCTACGAGAGCGTCTAGTTTAATTGGTAGGATGACTAGGCCTGTTCAGCCCTGGCAGGAGGGTATGCACTCTACGAGAGTCGTTCTAGTTTTAATGTGGTAGGATGACTCGGCCTGTTCAAACTGGAGAGAGGTATGCAACTCCACGAGAAGTCGTTCTAGTTTAAGTGTGGTAGGATGACTAGGCCTGTTCAGCCTCGCCGAGGAAGGTATGGCACTCTACGAGGTTCGTTCTAGTCAATGTTGGTAGGATTGACTAGGCCTGTTCCAGCCTGGAGGAGGTATGACACTTAAACCGAGAGTCGTTCTAGTTTAATTGAGGTGGTGATGACTACCGGCCCTAAGTTCCATCCTGAGGAGGTATGCACTCTACGAGAGTCGTTCTAGTTTAATGCCTGGCTCTTAGGATGACTCGGCCTGTTCACCCTAGAGGAGGGATGCACTCTACGAGGAGTTCGTTCTAGTTTAACGTGGTACCAGAAGATGATGCAGCCTGTTCAGCCTGAAAGGAGGGACTAACAACTCTAACAGCAGAGTCGATCTCCTAGTTTAATGTAGGTCAGGAGGAGTATGGCCTGTTCAGCCACTGGCGAGGAGGCCTACTTACACTCTACTAGAGTCGTTCTAGTTTAATGTCGGTAAAGGAAATGACTAAGCCAGTCAAGCCAAGGAGGAGGTATACACTCTACCAGAGTCCGTCTCTGTCTTTTAATGTGGAGGATGACATAGGACCTTCAGCATCGAGGAGGTATTGCACTCTACCGCAGAGTCCGTTCTAGTTTAATGTGGGTAGGATGACTAGGCCTGTTCAGCCTGGAGGAGGTATGCACTCTAGCCGAGAGTCGTTCTAGTTTAAATGTGAGTAGATGACTAGGGCCTGTTTCAGCCTGGAGGAGGTATGCACTTCTACCGAAAAGTCGTTCTGAGTTTAATGTGGTAGGATGACTAGGCCTGTTCATCCTGAGGAGGATGCACTCTACCGAGAGGTCTTCTTAGTTTAATGTGGTAGGATGACGCAGGCCTGTTCAGCCTGGAGGAGTATGCACTCTACCGAGAGTCGTTCTAGTTTAATGTGTAGGATACTAGGCCTGTTCACCCTGAGAAAGGCAGGTATGCCCACTTCTACCGAGAGTCGTTCTAGTTTAATGTGTTAGGCATGACGTACTGTTCACCCTGCGAGGAGGGATGCACTCTACCGAGAGTCGGTTCTCGCTTAATGTGGTAGGCATGACTGGGCCTGTTCACCCTGAAGGAGGGATGCACTCTACCGAGAGTCGTTCTAGTTTAATGTGGTTAAGGATGACGAGCCTGCTTCACCCAGAGGAGGGATACACTCTACGAGAAGTCGTTCTAGTTTAATTGTAGGTAGGCCATGACTAGGCTGCTTCACCCTGAAGGAGGTATGCACTCTACGAGAGTCTGTTCTAGTTTAATGTCTGTAAGATGACTTGCCTGGTTCACCCTGAAGGCAGGTATTGCAACTCTACCGAGATTCGCTCTAGTTTAATGTGGTAGGATGACTAGGCCTGTTCAATCCTGGAGGAGGGATTGCACTCTACCGAGAGTCGTTCTAGTTTAATGTAAGGTAGGATGGACTCGACCCTGTTCACCCTAGAGGAGGGATGCACGTCTAACGAGAGTCGTTCTAGTTTAATGTGGTGGAATGACTAGGCTGGTTCACCCTAGCAGGAGGGATGCACTCTACCGCAGAGTCGTTCTAGTTTAATGTGGATAGGATGCCGAGGCCTGTTCATCCTGGGAGGAGTATACACTCTACGAGAGTCGTTATAGTTTAATGTGCGTAGGATGACTAGGCCTGTGAGCCTGGAGGAGGGATACACTCTACCGAGAGTCATTATTAGTTTAAGGTGGTAGGGATGACTAGGCCTGTTCAAGCCTAGAGGATGGTATACACTTCCTACCTGAGAGTGCGTTCTAGTTTAATGATGTAGATGACTAGGAGACTGTTCAATCCTGGAGGAGGGATGCCACTCACGAGGAGTCGTTCTAGTTTATGTGCGGATGAGTCGGCCTGTTTCACCCTGAAAAGGAGGTATGCACTCTACCGAGAGTCGTTCTAGTTTATTGTGGTAGGATGACTAGGCCTGTTCATCCTGATGAGGAGGATGCACGTCTACCGAGAGTCGTTCTAGTTTAATGTGGGTAGGATGATGAGGCCTGTTCAGCCTGCGAGGCAGAGTATTGCACTCTACCGAGAGTCGTCTAGTTTAATGTGGTAGGGATGGACTAGGCCTGTTCATCCTGGGAGGAGGGATGCACACTCCACCGAGGTCCGTTCTAGTTTTAAATGTGGGAGGATGAGTCGGCCTGTTCACCCTGAAGGAGGTATGCACTCTACGAGAGTCGTTCTAGTTTAATGTTGTAGGATGACTAGGCCTGTTCATCCTGAGAAGGAGGACTTGCACTCTACCGAGAGTGTTTCTAGTTTAATGTCGCGTAGATGATGAGCGCCTGTTCAAAGCCTGGAGGAGGGATGCACTCTACCGAGAGTCGATTCTAGTTTAATGTGGTAGGATGATGAGGGCCTGTTCAGCCTGGAGAGGGATACACTCTACAGAGAGTCGTTCTAGTTAATGTGTTAGGATGACTAGGCCTGTCAGCCTGGCAGGAGGTATGCACTCTACCGAGAGTCGTTCTAGTTTAATGTAAAGGTTTAGGATGAACTAGGCCTGTTTCAGCCTGGATAAGGTATGTTACTCTACCGAGAGTCGTACTAGTTTAATGTGGTAGGATGACTAGGCCTGTTCAGCCTGGAGGAGGGATCACTCTACCGAGAGTCGTTCTAGGTTTAATGTGGTAGGATGACGAAGCCTGTTTCAGCCTGGAGGAGGTAACACTCTACCGAGAGTCGTTTTCTAGTTTAATTGGTAGGATGACTGGGCCTGTTCAGCTGGAGGAGGTATGCATTCTACCGAAGAGTCGTTCTAGTTTTTAATGCTAGGTAGGTGATATGCCTGTTCAGCCTGGAGGAGGTATTGCACTCTACGAGAGTCGTTTCTAGTTTTAATGTGGGTTTAGGATGCGAGGCCTGTTCCCTGCGAGGAGTATGGACACCTACGAGAGTCGTTCTAGTTTAATGTGGTAGGATGACTTGGCCTGTTCAGCCTGGAGGAAGGATATACACTCTACCAGAAGAGTCGTTCTAGGTTTAATTGTTACGGATGACTAGGGCCTGTTCAGCTGGAGCGAGCGTATCGCACGCTCTACCGAGAGTCGTTCTAGTTTAATGTGGACTAGGATGACTCGGCCTGTTCAAACTGGAGGAGGTATGCACTCCACCGAGAGTCGTTCTAGTTAATTGTAGATGACTAGGCCTTCAGCCTGGAGGAGTATGCAACTCTACGCAGAGTCGTTCTAGTTTAATGTGGTAGGATGACTCGGCTGTTCAAACTGGAGGAGGTATGCACCCTCCACCGCAGAGTCGTTCTAGTTAATGTGTAGGATGACTAGGGCCTGTTCAGCCTGGAGGAGGCTATGCACTCACCGAGAGTCTTCTAAGTTCAATGTGGATTAGGATTGGGGGGGGGGGGGGGAAAACTAAAGGGGGCCGTTTTTGCAACAAGGCCCTTTTGGAGGAGGTATGCACTCTACCGAGAGTCGTTCTAGTTTAAATATGGTGGGATGACTAGGGCCTGATTCACCTGGAGGGAGCGTATGCACTCTACCGAGCAGTCGTTATTCTAGCTTTAATGTGGTAGAGGACTCGGCCTGTTCACCCTAGAGGAGGGGATGCACCTACCGAGAGTCGTTCTGCTTAACTGTGGTAGGATGATGAGCCTGTTCAGCCTGAAGGGAGGGATACACCTCTACCGAGAGCGGTTCTAGTTAATGTGGTTAGGTATGAGTTGGCCTGTTTCAGCCTGGAGAGCCGTATATCTCTCTCGAAGAGGAGCAACAGAACTCTACATTCAGTCACCTGACACTGACGTTTTTGTCCTTGCAATCCACCGTTAACATCAGCTCTGCAGGAACACATACTTTGTCACTGATGTGGGGAACAAGAAGCGAGTATTCTCACTGGGACCAATCGTGAATGCACTTGGTGATGCAAAGGCTGAAGCCTTACCAGGATTTCATGCCTTGCAAAATTTTAGTACAAATTGGAATGATATTTTAGAGGTTTGCACACTCTATCATCTTTGTATGGCGCTGGTATAGTGGTGGCTGGCGGGGGGGGGGCGGGGGCATGTTGTGTTTCCCGTTGGTTTCTAATTAATGTTAATTTTTGGCCAATCTGGTTGGTACTGCTGTCTGGAAGGATTTAACGCTTTACCATAAAAATGCATGTGCGCCATGTTTTTTTGGTGATATGTTCTTTATACGTTTCTCGTCAATTTTCAAATTATCGTGCCGAAATCTTGTGTCTAAATTAATGTTTGCATTATATTTACGCCAATATACATTTCTGGATGCAAATGGTCAGAACACGCTCTAATTATATTTGCTAGAAAGAGTAATATAGATAATTTTAGAAGATAAAATATCTACTCTCTCTTTCAATCAACTTCAAAACTTTTTTTGGTTTTTGACTTGCTATAATTTTAAATACAGTGATGAATGCTGCACAGGCTCAAGATCTATGTTTTATAGTTCTTTCGTTCCACCAGTCTGGCTGGTCTGGTCTATCTAATGTTAGGATAGAATTATCTTCGAATGTTCATGTAGTGTTTGTGTTCATAGGTTAGGATGGTAAGGATCTCCTTCTTCGTTCTATTTCCTCTTCAATTCGCTAAAAGAGTTGCCTGGTTGACATTTACTTGCACACCTTCATTCTGATCGGGCTCCTACTCAAACATCATCTCGTTAGCAGTTTGAGGCCCTGCGATCGGACAGGTAATCTAGTGTGATGTCGTGTTAATCATGTCTTCTGCCACCCACATTTTGATGAGATGTAAACTGCTGCGCTGGTAGCTGGAGATCGCCGTTGTTGGTACTGGCGTACCAGGCGTAAGTCCCGCCTTTCCTTCCATCCCGTTAGGTTTGTTTGCTGGGGGTGTAGCTGAGTGTGAGGAATTGTGGTATCCCTGGACGCCGCAGCACCATGGTCCTGTTAATTGTTGCCCGGGGCAATGGCTTCATGTAAGGCTCCTCGTATCGAGAGGTAGCTTTTGAGCCTGTCGCAGTGCGTCTTTGGGTGTAAGAGCTTCTCTATTCTGTAGATCATGCCAGACAGATCCACACAGTGCTATCCAGGCCCTCATAGAGCTGGCAAATCTCAAAATGTATCTCAATTGGCGTCGTTTCAGTGTCAACTTCCAGATTCTCGGACGGTCTCCTAAGGCATGCAAAGGTGCAGATACCGACCTCCATGGCAGCATCTGTCTTAATGTGCTTGCCAACAGGCGTCATGCTGTCCCGCTTTGTCGCTGGCAATATTCGATCCTGTTACGTGCAGCTTCCTAGAG
>CM068966.1:70426518-70442070 GCA_035128595.1 Eptatretus atami | reverse complement strand
AGTTTTGTATATGTTAAGAGCACGCTGAAGCACGCTGGCATACGTCGTAGTCCACCGAGCTCGTCGACAAATTTTGGGCATGCTGAAAATTTATCGACGTGCTCGGCGTATGACTCACACGTTCCACATATGCTGGCCATAAGTTGTAGGCACGTTATGCGATCGTTGACACACGTTACTTGTAAGTTACTCATAAGTCGAAACACGTCGAGGTAATGTTTAGCGTACCGAAACTATTTCTAACCTATGAGTAACGTGCTTTGAACCTATGTGTAACATATCTCCAACGCACATTGACGTACGTAGACGTATTGATTGACGTCTTCCGGACGACCACAGAACTTACTGAACGCGTTTCTAACTTACAGCTACCGTATAATGGCGTATTGGCAGCGTTTAGGGGAATTGGTATATAAAAATGGGGTTCACAGGAGGAACCCGTCAGTGTTCCAGACTCCCTGTTGAGTAGATGTCCATGTCAGTAGTATCAGTAGTAGTAGTAGGTGAGCGTGTCAGTAGTAGTAGTAGTAGTAGTAGGTCCATGTCAGTAGTAGTAGGTGAGCGTGATGGGGAGGGTGTGGGGAATGATCGATCCTCCTTGCGTCCGCGTCCATGGCCACGGCCAGGAGACTTCTTTGCAGCATTCTTCGAAGTTTTCTTCGGCATGACGGTGATGTTGACACTTCGATGTCTAGTGCGGTTATGATTTGAATCGTCGAGCGGCAGCCTTTTAATAGGCTACGCCACATGATCGTCGGCGATACGCTGCCACGCGCTATGCAAAGTTAGACTATCGTTGGGCATAAGTTGTGAACGCCGACAACACGCTAAGCATTTGTTGGTATAAGTTATCTATAAGTTATCGAAACGTTCTGTGTACGTTATTAATACGTTATGCATACGTCCAACACGTTATTATACGCCCAAAACTGAAAAAAACAACAATAGTTCAGCGTACGCCAGCGTTTTAGATCAATTTTGATATGTTGCCATACGCTGGCTAAATCGTCAAGGTGTGACAGGGCCTTGAACAATGTCGGTGCTTTTACCAAATTAAAAAAACTGCCAGTAACGCTAAACGTTGAAGAAAACATTACTGTTTTTCATCAGCTACCAGGCTATGTGGCACAAGTCTTGCTATGGAAAATTCAACACAGGTAAATTAGAAAGAGCAGAAAGAAAGAGAAAGAGAGAGAGGTGATGGAGAGGGAAACAGTGCTGGTGCAGACGAGAAGCGACGCACAGATGGCCAGCCCTCAGCAAAGAACATCTGTATTGTCTGTGGAAACAAGAAAGGCCATCATCATGACTTTAAAACACTAGATGGAGATGAGAATGTGAGGCGCATGACCACTGACCGACAAGATACTGCATTGTTGTCAAGGAGTGCAGGTGGCGACCTTGTTGCATGAGATGAAAAAATATCACCTGACTTGCCTTGCTGGACTTAGAAATCGCCACCGTTCACTAATGAGACAAAATCAGGGCTCTTCAGAAGTTCACACTAAGGGGAAGAGGATTTAGGCAAGAGCCTGTATAGGGACTCATCAGTCATGTAGAGAACTCAGTTGAGGATGGAATCTTCTACTTCAGGTTTTCTGACATACGTCAACTTTATGAAGGATATTTTCAGGACCTTGGTATCTCAAGAAGGAAATTAACATGATCCGCTTCAACAAAGAGGTCCTTGAATACTTCCCTCAAGCCCAAAAGCAATGTGATGGAAAGAATGTGGTTCTTGTCTTCCAACAGGGAATTCAGCAAATGTTGAAGCAAGCCTTGAAATTTGACGATGAGGGAGATGCTGTGGTTCTTGAAAAGGCTGCCAAAATAGTACATTAAGATATCTTTAAGTCAGATGGGTTCCACGTTGATGCTTCATTGCCTTACGAATGTCAACAAAATTCTGTGCCTACTACTATGAAGATGCTCATGTCTATGCTGCTGAATGAAGGAGATCTAAATCACCAAGATGCAACAGAATCATGAAAATGCCTTACCATCTCCCAGACCATTCTCTTCAACTGCAGGAAAAAAGCTCCCATTGCTGCCAAGTCTCAACACTCCTTGGACCGTGAACCACCACTGCTTCTGTTCAAAGGACTAAATGTTCATCCACAGATAAGATCAAATCAGCGGCTGAATTTGAGATGGCCCAATATCCAAATCTGTTCATAATATGTTAGGCTACCAGTGTGCCAAATTTGGTGCTTTCCTCACAAAATGCACAATTGTTATGCTAAGCTGCCCCACTATATCTATATAGGAGGAAACAGAGATGAGTTAGGAAAATAACTCGGCAGGCCAAAAGGGAATATGAAAGGGACATAGCTAAAAATACTGAACATCCCCACAAGACATTCTTTAAGTCTATAAGAGGTAAGGAAAGGGTTAAAAGGAGTGTGGGCCCATTGAAGAATAGCACGAGAGAATTGGTTGACAATGATGGTGAGATGGCAGCTTTTTTGCTTCGACATTTACACAGGAAGATCAATGAAGGAATGGAGAGGGAACCACTTGAATAATTTCAAACTATTTTACGATAGTCAGCATGGATTTACCAAAGGGAGATCCTGTTTAACAAATTTGTTGGAGTTCTATGAAGCAGTTTCTGATTGGTTGGATGAGGGAAGTGCAGTGGATGTAGTGTATCTTGATGCCTCGTTGGCATGGAGATTGTTAGCTCTGGTGAGGACTTGCAGTGTGGCAGATCAGGTAGTGAGCTGAATTAGAAACTGGCTTAGTGATAGGAAGCAAAGTGTGGCTGCAGGTGCGAGGATGTCTGCCTGGGAGGATGGAAGTTGTGGGGTACTTCAGGATCAGTACTGGGCCCATTATTATTTCATTTTACATCAACGATTTGGATTGTGGGGAAAAGAGTCAACTTTCTAAAGTTACAGATGATACAAAGCTTAGAAGTAATGTAAACAGCACAGAGGGTGGTAATCAGATTCAGGAAAGCTCGTCTGGATACTTTAATAGACTGGGTAAAACATAAAGATTGTCAGATGCAGCTTAACATAATGTAATGTAAGGTGCTGGGGATGGGTAAGAACAATAAAAAAATTGGGATTATATGATGCAAGAGGCAGTTTTGGAACGTGTCACACTGGAGAAGGATCTGAGGGTGGTAATGGATACGTTGGTAATGGGGTGGTCATGGATGTCACACAGGAGAAGGAGGAGGCGGGGATGGGGGGGGGGATAAGAAGACAACACAGTGCCAGTCAGCTATAGGTAAAGCTAACAGGGTTTTAAGTTGTATTCGTAGGGGGATAAATCATAAATCAAAAGAGGGCGTGTTACCATTGTCTAGGAACTGAATGAAGCTCATCTAGAATATCGTGTACCGTTTTGGTCACCACATCTGAGGAAGGCTCTATCTCCCATAGAGAGGGTTCAGCATCGAGTTAATAGATTGATTACAGGGCGAACTAGAGTGAAGTCGATGTTGCGCCATCACAAATCCCCACACTTCCCATCTAAAGCAAAGTTGAAAGATGGCAAAAAGTTCCACCAGGAATGATCCAATATCAAATTTTGAGTTAAATTATTTTTTCGTTTCGACCCCTGTGACCGCAAGTCATTGGGGTGTGGGGGGGGGTGGTAATGAGGGTAGAAAAGATCATGGTTTTGGATTGGGGCCAATCTGAGATGGTGGTGAACAGCTGTCTTGAAGACCTGAAGTGAAGAATGGGATTGAAGTGAATGTGGAAGTTGATTCCACAGGTGGGAAAAAAGAAAAGGAACAAATGAGTGGAGGTGAGCAGTGACTCCCCCTGGGGCATGAACTGGAGGTCAAAGCCACCAAAATCGTCACATATTTCATGCATCCCCCAATGTTGATTGCAATTACAAAGTTTCATTAAAAAAAGGTTTTATAATGTTCCCCAAATTGCATTTTTTCGTCTTTGACCTTTTGACCCCACTCCAGAGGGTGGAGGCAAAAATGGTACTGTTCTTGCACATTCGTGTCATGTGGTGATCATAACTACCAAGTTTGGTGATTTTTTGCACAACCGTTTAGGAGATAGCGTGATGGACGGACAGACAGACAGACAGATGGAGCCGATAACAATATCCCCCCCATTTTTTTTTTTTTAAGTGTGGGGATAATTAAAGGAAGTCATGCTAGCTAGACCAAGCTATGATGAATGGATGAAGGAGACATGACTTTAAACATTAGAAAGGATGCGATTACGAAGAGATACAATAGAGATGTTTAAGATAATGAAGGATATGGACAAGATAGCTGTAGTGGAGTTTTTCAGCAGATTTTACAATGTTAGGACCAGGAGCCATATATTGGGGGTAAAGAAGATGAGTTAGGACAATTTTTAGGCAGGGGGTTTTTCAGTCAGAGATTAGTTAATGCATGGTATGGTGTCCCCAGAAAGGTCGTGGTGGTGGAGGTGTCGATACGTTTAAATAGGAATTAAATAGATACTTGAATCCATCGGAGATAGGTATGAGGATATTGGCAGGATCTTTTTTGGAAACATAGTCGACGCTCGTGTAAGAGTCAGTATTAGTACACTGAACGGATCAGGATACAACAGGACAAAAGGAACAGCAGAGAGAGGGGGGAAACACCAACAGCAGAGCTGAAGACCATGACAGAGGGAGGGGGACAAACAATTGATGTGGGGAGGAATGGGGGCAGGAGAGGATGCATGGGGTGGACAAGATGGTGACAGAAGGGAACTCTCAAGATGGAAAACTAGAAATTTGGAAGGTCGGATTGGAGTCGGTTGGGGGGGGGGTTGGGTGGTTAACAAGGGTCGAAAAGATCATGGATTTTGTTTGGAGAGATGGTGGTAAACAGCTGTCTTGAAGACTTGGAGGAAAGAATGAGATTGAAGAGGATGTGATAGTTGATTCCACAGGTGGGAAAATAAAGAGGAGCAAATGGGTGGAGGTGAGCAGTGATGCTGGATTTAGGAAGTTTCACGAGAAGGTGGTTGATGGTGATGCCTGGTGTTGGCTTAATGGTTAGGGTGGTGGGTTTGGGATCCTAGAGTCGTGAGTTCAAATCCTGCTTCACCATTGAATTAATACTAGGTGGGGTTGACAGTCTGTCATCCTTCCGAGGTCGGAAAAATGAGTACCAGCTTGCTGGGATGATCGAGCCATGCGAGTGACCTTTGGCGGAGTGGAGACCCGTCTCGGATTGTTCTCAATAGCCCAGGAGACTGCTTCGGCAGCACCAATGCTCTCCACAGAGTATGGTCCCAATGGAATGGATCGGGTTGATGGTGGACTGTGTGAGCACTGTGGAAAACGTGGGGGGGGGGGCATAAAGCACAGAAAGAGCATAGGGTGCAAGACCAGAAAGGAGGAGGTAGCAGACAGAGAGACCACCGACCTGTCTACTATGGCGAAGTGATAGACCCATAGATTCAGCTTCCTTGTGGGAGATTCTAATAATATTGAAGACCTTGGTTTCCATGGTGTCAAGCTGAGCAAGATGTGAGGCAGGGGAGCCAACCCAGAGCAGAGAGCAGTACTCCATCAAGGTGAGGATGAAGGCCTTGTAGGTGGGTAGGAGTTCAGGTGTGCCAAGGAAGGAACTTTGCACAACGGAGGATGACCGGTCAACAGCTGGCTTTGGAGGCATGTTTTTGGATGGATGATGATACCGTGGTTGGTGCAGCGCTGACATGATGGGCCAAATGACCTCCTCCTGCACCAAGGTTCCTGATGCATCTTGTGTGTTTATAGAGCTATAAACATTTTCAACCTAACCTTCAGGATAAAGCTACGAGGGGTGTTATTGTTGACCTTTGCTGTTGAGAGTATAAAAATTATCGCTTCTCAAGTCTCTTCAGGCTAAGATCAAGTGCAGTATCTTTTCTTATTGATTTAAAGCTCATGTCGCACATTGTGGAATTATCTATAAAATTAATTTTTGATTCTGGGTGTTGAATTATGAGTATTCTTTGTTCTTCATGCTTTTCTATGTCCTGGTATTGTCATGTCTCCAGTATCAGTACCAACTGTGTGTTTTGAATGGTTGTTACCCTCGCCGAAGGAGAGGGTATTGCATTTGGGTCCATTTGTTTGTCTGTCTGTCTGTCTGTCTGTCTGTCTGTCTGTCTGTCTGTCTGTCTGTTTGTCCATACAGAACTTTCGTGTTTTTCTCTGCAACCGCTTGGCAGATTGCGACGAAATTTTCACCATTTGTGCAACTACTCATGTAGAATGTTTGAATGATAATTATGACGTCATGGGTCACGTGATGTGGCAGCCACATTGGAAAAAGGAAAAACTTTGGACCTCCGTATCTCTGAAACCGCACGAAGGAAAAATTTGAAACTTGGCACATAGCAAGTACTCCTAATGTGGAATGAATGTCATTTTTATGACGTCATATGTGCCCTCATTATGACGTCATAATTGTACATAGAGAACGTCATATCCGATCAGTATGAAAATTTTTGAGGGTCATCTAGGGATAAAATGGTCCACAGCAAAAAACAAACATGACGTCATCGGTCACGTGATTCGGAAGCCATATTGTTTTTTTTTAATAAAAACCTTCAAAAATCTTCATCTCTGAAGTAGCTGAACAGATCGATAGTCATCCTTCAAGGTTGGCAAAATGAGGACCATGCAGCTTAATGGACACAAGGGGCACTGCATCACCAACACAGCTGTGCTCCCAGCAATGATGCAACCAGCAGACACAGGCTGTATACAACATTATAATAATAATAATTCCCTTTTTCACTTTTCAATCCATTTATTGCCAATCTGGATGGACCTCCAGATGTGGGCTTAAGGCTTTCATTGGTAAGATCGGTCAAATCCCGGTCACGTAAGGATCTGAAAGTCCCTGTAGTGTTAATCTTGTTTACCTTGTGTACCCCACCACGCCATGTAGTCCGAGGTTCCCTGCCACTTCCTTCTCAATTCCACAAATCTCCTAATGTCTCTGTTCCCCACTGTTTGTCATTCTCTCTACCACGCCTCTTATCTCCTGCTCCCCTTGTTGTACATTCTGTGTTCGCTCTCATTTGACCCTCGACATTGGATACAATATATATATATATATATATATATATATATATATATATATATATATATATATATATATATATCGCTTATTTGGGGTGATGGTTCTTTCTTTCCCTTAAATTTTATGCAATTCCATTTCACTCTTCTTCTACCCCTCCCTTTGTTTGCCTAATCTGGAAATAGCTTATAAGCGAAACTATGATCTGCAAAGAACAGGTAAGAGAAAAGAGGTGTGCGCCAATCTCGATGGACCTCCCTCCATATGTGGGCTTAAGGCTTCCATTGAAAGATCGGTCAAATCCGACAAACAAATTTCAATAATTAACACAACCATCGTTTTTGGTTAAAGAGTAATGAAGCTTTTTGTAAATCAGGAAGCAAGACAGCAACCAAACAACTTTAACAGGATGTTTACCTGGCAGTGGCAAAGTCAAAAGGTGTACATTGGGAGTTATGCACTCATATTACCATTTTCATATTAACGGAACACTGCATTATTTACAGTTACCAATGATAAGATGAAATGAGAATTGACAAAAAGGATATACGTCATGAACTCAATGCTTAAGGCAATGATTGCAAACATCCGTAGTGAGCTTCCGACTCCCACATCGCATGAAGTATTTATCGTTAAAATCATTTGGATTGGAAAAAAGAAATCGACAAAGTTATCTGGGGTGGTTTATTATCATTTGAGATAACGTTATGGAATAAACAAATCAGTTTTGCACTCGAAAATTTAACCCGTTGCACGCTTTTAAGACACTTTGGGGGGAAATGAGGAAACCTGCTTGTTTAATTGTAGCATTCATAACAGCAGTCATGGTGTTTGGAAGACAGAACTAAGAAGTGCACAATCCCACAATGATATGATATGTCAGGCATACCTGTGATAAAGCTTTGAGATGCAATGCAATTTCGTTTCTGCATTGTTGTCACTGCACGCTCGTATACGAGCACGAGCTTTCCCCTACTGTCTTGTGGTCCATTTTTGACAATTCCTGCACGGTTCGACAAGGACTTGATGAGTCGAACTGCATGGAAGAGCTTGTAAAAAAAAATCTCGTGCATGACAAACACTTGGTAATCAACAATGTACCTTTACATGCATTACAAGGGCATTTGTAGACAATGGAAAAGCATGTTTGGTATATGAGATTTGATCATCAGCCAGGGGTTCTAATGGGAATGTTAAACAGGCTGACTCAAACAACAGTTGTTAATATCCTTGCATATCGGAATGCTAAATCCAAGCATCCCTTTCACATATTGACGAATTCAAACTGTTATAGCCTGCTGGGCTTTTGAAATATTCCTGCCTGACACGCAGGTTTCTCTCAGCAGTGTATTCGTGTTGCACAGCATGCAACATGAATGATCAGTCACAAATTCCTGTCCATTATCTTCTTAACAATAATACGCTTGTTCATTCGTGTGTGTGTCTGTCTGTCTGTAACATTCCAGTACACCTATTGGTTTGACGGCTTGCCTGACTCCACCAATCCACAATTTCATCCCAAGGAGAAATCTTACAGCCGCCATATTGGTGCTCACTACCTTCCAAAGCCATATCCTTGGAGCTGTCACATTCACAATCGTCATGCACTCCCTATAGTTTCCCTTCATTGTAAAACTACCAAAGTGACAGTTAAAAGGATTTTGAGGCAATAGGTGTCATGGTCCTTGTGAAGATCGGCCTCAGCGATCGAGACAGTGATCTGTTAACTTATGCACCACCCATGTGGCATTCTCAAAAGCAGGGATTAAACCCATGTGATTAGAAATTTGTCCGAGGTCATTATTTCCTTTTAACCATGTGTGTATTATTATGTGTCCACCTCGAGGCACCGAAGTGAGTGCACCAGTTATCTGGAGGATGTCACGGCAGAAAATAAATAAGGATACTAATGTGCCCTGTTTGTTGTTTTACGGGTGAAACCAGCATACGGCAAGAGACAGAAAGATATTTTATAAGTAATATTTATTAATCCCCACTGTCTACCTTTAAAACAATAATACTGTTGCGGAAATGGCCCTTAGTGTGTTATTAAATATAGGATTAGCCCAGATCCCCCCATTAAATGCATGTTTAGCCAGGTTGTTCGGTAATTGGACGTTACATGTGTGTCGGGAGGTGTAGCAGGCTGTTCATTGTTCGTGCAGTGGTGGTGTACCAAGAGGTTCTTCTTCTTCCTTCCCCTTTCCGGACAATAGTCCCCGCCCAGCGCTCTGAGAGTGGCAGTCGAGTTCGAGAAGAGCGAGCGCAGGAAAGGCAGGGGTGGATCTGCCTGAGCCTCGACACGGGCAATCGGCAGTAAGAGGAACTGCCTGAGCCATGATACGGGCGATCGGCAGTAAGAGTGACTGCCTGCTTTGTCGAGTCTGCCTTCTGCTGGATGAGAAACGACTGTGAGAGTCTGCCTTCTGCTGGATGAGAGGCTGCTAGAGTCGAGTCTGGGATCGGCTTTCGTGAAAAGAGGGAGCCTCGTGAAAGAGGCAGGATAAACGACTAGTGGGAGTCGGCGATCGACTTTTATGAGGAGGTCCTCGACAGGTTCATCCGGAGCCCAGTGATGGAGCCTCTGACTCTCCCTACTCACGACACGTCTCGACACGTCTTGTGGTCCCATCGATCCGCCTGCGGAGCCAAACACCCCGATTTGGCCTAACCTGGTGAACAGGCCAGGCCCGTACTTGTATATTGGACCTTGTGAAAAGCCAGCTGGAGCATACCATAGATCTTTCGTCTTGTGCTGTCGACCTTACGGGGGCTGAACGCGCTGAGGCTGCGTGCGTGGGCGGTGTGAAAAAAGGAGGACGACGCCGCCATTTTGCCACGCGGGGTGTTCGAGCTGAGTGCTCGAATCCGTTGACATCGGCTTGTCATGAGCCGCATTTGTGCCTTTGACACTTTTCCTCGTCCATGAAGCATCACCAAGTACTCTGTGTGGATGTCTGCATGCTGTCCGTGTCTTGTCTGCATGTTGTCTAAGGTATATCTCGCTAGGGTTCCCTTCGAAACCCGTAATCCATAGCTCCCTAGTTAAGAATGGGTTATAGATTAATTATAACATTGTCGTGAATGCTTTGCTTGTGTTGTGTTCCCCGATGTGTCCCCAATAAATCTGGCTGAGTTATACGAGATTTGCCACCTTGAATTTATTCGTGCCACACCGAGGAACGATCCGCTCGATTTGGATATAAAACCCAAAATGGTTACGGACTGGTAGACTCCGCTCGGTCTCTGACAAATCCAGTCTGTAACTGGGGTCTATTTCCCCAACTGGCAAGGCACAGGTGTACGTTGGTATCGTGATCCGAGGCACGTGACCCGTGGCCTGTGCCGAGCTAGCCGGCATTATAAAACCCAAACTGGTTACGGACTGTGATTGACATCACTCGTCCGAATCCTTAACAATACTAATTAAAAGCAACCCATAATGACTTTCCTAAGAATCCACAAATTAATAAAGTACAAACATCACAGATAAAAAGGCAGCTATGAATGAACTCAACTTATGAGGTGGCAACTTATCTCAGGTAACCAGTTTGTAAAATAAACCTGAGCAGGTTGGAAATGGGTGAAGGGTCAGCTGTGAGTATGTTCAAAAGGATCTTGTCCAGTGGGTGCACACAGGATGAATCTGACAGGCCAGTTGCTTCGTAAAAGTCCTCAGAGGGTGAAAGCCTTGTCACACCGGAGCATGGAGAAGAACCCAAGTCCACAGGTCTCACCGAGAGGTTGAATTCGGGAGCTCCACACTGTGAAGGACAATGCATACTGGAAGCAGGAATGGAGAGAGTGAAGGAACAGGCAGGCTGCCATCTCAATGCAGCCAGCGAGGAGATGCCTGCTTTGAAGTTGTCTCTGAGACAACAGCAGAACAGTAGATTTGACAAGTAGACCGACTACTAAATTAGAGCGACCAATGTACAGTGGGGTGAAGTTGGGTCATTGCAGTCAGGGAACTGGGTTGCTGAATCATTCCAGATTCGCATACAGCAGACTCACGATTCCACCTTTACTGTTTGAATCAGTTTTTCACCACATTAAATTCAGTACAGCAGCTATTCCTTCTCCCTCAACATGTTCCCTCTCTCCTGTCTGTTGAGACAAAGTGTTGGTATTTTATATCTTCCTCAAACTGTCAGTAAGCCTTTGGTCTTCGTTTTGTTGTGGATTCTCGAGGCCACGGCAGTCCTTGGTGCATTTCTTATGTCGTTTTGTTGCCACTACCTGAGATGCTGTTGCCTTTTCTCTCATGGTGTTGGTCTTTCCGATGCTAATTCAGCCTTGGCAAGGTTCATTGTGACAATCAACAACCCATTAGGACATTAAACAGCCAAAACAACTTTCTTTGCCCCAAAGCACTGAATTATTTTTTTCTGTAAACAATTATTTTACCAAAGTGCCAAACACTTTCATCCACAGCACAATTAAATGTTAATACTGTAGTGGTTTATAAAACTCTGGTGAAATAATACAATTAATATGTCCATAACAATATATGCACCAGGAAGAATATAATTGGTTTTGGGTCGTTTATTGTTGTTGTATGCTGGATAAGCAAATATGCCGAGTATTCCAGTCTTCCAAGTTGAGGAAATACGCACACGACTCGATGAAGGGAAGCCATAACCAAAAGTCCTTTATTGCGCATGCGCATGCTTCACCCCCTGGTAACGTCAATCCCTGAACATTCCAGTATACATCAATTGTCATATTTCTTTTCTGCATATCTTGCAGGATTGTGAGTTGGACCGGCGACTGTGATGGGTGTGGAGGGGGAGGGTGAGGACTTGGGGTTTGTGAGGGGTGGAGTGACTGGGGGACATTTGAAGACTTGAAGTGACATTTTACATGACATGAAATTTCCACGGGTCTCTGCTATTTTATCATTCTGGACAAATCTCAGATGAAACATTGTTCTAATACATGATGATATTCAATCTAACAGGACCAAACACTTCTCACAAGCATATTAAGGTAGTGTTTCTTTAAATATATATCTGAAAGCGGCTGACAGGCTGGTTCAGAGGTCGTGTATTTATGTGTAAGCTGCCTTGTCTGGGTTTGATTCCCAACCTGACTATAAAATGTGAGATTAATGCTTTGCAGGCAGGGTGTTGTTTCACAAATTGCACCATCCCTCAGATGGACGTTAAAAGCTGGGTGTCGGGTCTGCTGGCAATAGCTGGCTGGACGTAAAATACCCATGGTGTCATTCGCAAGGAGTAGGCAAATTATTGCCAAAACGCAAGTCAAATTCCAAATTCCTGCCTTGACTACTGCTGGAAAGGAAGGGCAAGCCACTCAGTAACAATCCTTGCCATGTTGCTTGTGATTGCTTTAGCAGTACTGAAAAGAGAGAGATAGGTTCGAGACGGAGAGAGGGAGAGAGAGAGATAGGTTCGAGACAGAGAGAGAGAGAGAGAGGGAGAGAGATAGGTTCGAGAGAGAGAGGAGAGAGAGAGATAGGTTCGAGAGAGGAGAGAGAGAGAGATAGGTTCGAGAGAGAGAGAGAGAGAGAGAAGGTTCGAGAGAGAGAGAGAGAGAGATAGGTTTCGAGAGAGAGAGAGAGAGATAGGTTCGAGAGAGAGAGAGAGTAGGTTCGAGGAGAGAGAGAGATAGTTCGAGAGAAGAGAGATAGGTTCGAGACAGAGAGAGAGATAGAGACAGAGACAGAGAGGTTCGAGACAGAGAGATTCGAGACAGGAGAGGAAGAGAAGAGAGAGAGAGAGAGAGAGAAGAGAGAGAGAGAGACAGAGAAGAGGAGAGAGGAGAGAGAGAGAGAGAGAGAGAGAGAGAGGAGAGAGAGAGACAGAGAGAGAGAGAGAGAGAGAGAGAGAGAGAGACGGAGGCAGAGAGAGATTAAAGCACCATTATCCATCTCTCCTAGGTTTTGGGTTATTCTTAGGGCTTTGCAAGGTGTCTTAAAGGGATAGAGTGGAGTAGGTGGGGGAAGACGTTTCCATCCTAATCATTGATTCAAAGCATGAGGCACTCATGTTCAGCACGAGCAGATATGAAATGGCACTTTAAATTACTGCAGTTGTTTGTTTAGTAACTGTGTGTATTATTGCATCCAAACAATTCTACTCGGGTCGCATTCAAATACAGGAGCCTCGTGATTATGCAAAGAAGGGGCCTCACAGCAAATGAGCAAAAGGGCCTTTGGAAGGCAAAATCAGCTTCTCATTAAATTGGTTCATTTTTATGTTTTGTAATCATTTGATTTCGACAGGTGGAAGGGATGGGGGGTTGTCATTCATCATTTATTCCAACCTATTGGACTAAATACACATTCCACATGCAAGAGGGAACAGGTGTAAGAAGGATAGAGATAAATTGAGATTGTAAAAAGTAAGAGGAGGGAAAGTAGGTTCAGGATAGAGGAGAAAAGAGGTGGTAGGATAATTTGGGGGAGAATGGGAGAAAGGGTAGGGGTGGGGAAAGTACAGGGCTTAAAAGAAGTGGGGATGAAAAACTGCTGCCATTTTGCATACGTAATATAATGACGGCACTTAATTTTATCAAAGAATACCAATTGGAGGAGGAGGTACAGAATATAAAGATGTCCTCTAACCTCAATAAATAATTTCACATTTCCCATTCGCAATATCATATATGAAAGGTCTTTGTTCTGCTGTGATGAAGTCAGTCTCATATGCTCATATGATAGCTTAACAATATACTCGTACATGTGATGGGGGGTGTTCAAAAGGTCTCGGAAGGAGATACAACAGTTCAACAAAGCCTGTTTCTGACAGGTTGACTTGGTCCTGTTTCTATCTGATCTGAGAGCTCAAGATGCAAGAAACCCAGATTCATAATCCTATGTACATACACTTGTACTTTTCCTTTATCATACTTTGTGTAAAAGTACACTTATATCTACGAAGCCTTTGTCTAGCTCTAGCATGTCATAGATGCAGAAGCTCATCCATGAGCCTGATATCAGTCATAAACAAAAATGTAAATGTTTGTTTGTAATATATAATATATATATATATATATATATTATATATATATATATATATATTGTTGCGGTTCTGGAACCGCATGCATCCAACAGATAGTGGTCCCAAGACAGTTATTCTTATTATACATGTAGATAGTCCCTTCCCTTTTGTCTAGCGGGCAACAGGGCTCGTTGCGATGTTCTCATAGCTAGGTTTCTTCCATCATTTCTTCTTCATTTCATTTCTACTCTTCTTTTCTGATTATTCCTGAGGTAAATTGAGCCCGTGCACCCTTCGCTGTGAGATGGGTCCTCGCGGAGCCAGCCGTGGGCACCGCTGCGAGGAAACGATAACGCCGGATTAACAGTGCAGAGCCCCCGTTCCCAAGCGAGCCCTCAACCCAACGTGTGTGGCGAGTCATACAGTGCACTTGGCAGTCGGATTATCGACTCGAACTTCAGATGATCTGCGGAAGATTGCCGGTTGCATTAAAAAGGCATACGAATGAATATCTCTTAAGAGGCTGCACGAATGGTGTTTTCACAACACAGGAAACACAGCCAGCACGACGCCCACGCTGCACGAAAGCGTACGGAGGCCGATAAAGGCGACTCCCGCCACGTTGGGCGGATGTGAGTGTGCGAAGTAAAAGCGGCACGTTCCTTTTCAACCAAATATCTGATACATATTGGTGTTCGCCCCACGCACACGCTAGCAGAGTCTGCGACGTGAGCTGGCACGTGCGTAATGGCCGAACACGCACTGTATGGAATGTGCTCGAAGGCAGACACGTACGCCGCTCGCGACTTTGTTATCGTACAAAGCAGGGCACGAATGCACCGCTCACGATTTGTATCGTATTTCCTCAATATCTGACACATATCGGTGTTCGCCCGCCACACATAGCAAGAACCGGGCGAACGCAGCACTGACCATGTGGGCATGGCGATCTGCACGTACTGCGCGAAGCATGCATGGATTTATCCATAACAAGTACCTTCGGCCCTCCGGGCAGCAGCGGATTCCCCACGGATGGTGAACGTCTTCTCTCTCTATGGCCAGTGAAGCTGCGATCGAGCAGGGAATGTTGTACAGTGGTGGCCATGTTGGCGCACGGGAACAAGCGCATTGATCAGCCTGGTGGACGCCCTAGCGGTTATGCGGGACCCTGGCCGGTCGCCAGGCACGGCCCGGGGTTTTGCGGACGATTCGCGAGCCAAGTTGGTGTGGGAGATTCGTGTCATGTCGTGGGTCGGAGCGGAATATTTTCGCTGTCTGGATGCTTGCCGAAACGGAGTGTTGCGGTTTCCGGCCAAAGTTAGCGGCCGCATGAGCGTCGGGGCCAATCGAGCGCCCGATTCAGGTGATGACGCTTCGCTTCGGGGGGCCCCCGCCCGCGCTGAGTCCTATAAAGATCGGAGCGGTCCCTCCGCCTCTCTCTCGCCCTCGTCTCTCTGCCCGACATCGCCATGACCCGCCTCCTCATCTTCACCCACACGACGTTGACCCCACCCGCCTACCTGGTCCCGCCTACCATCTATCCACGCACTCTGGACTCACCCCCCTTCCCCT
>CM068966.1:70390494-70426493 GCA_035128595.1 Eptatretus atami | reverse complement strand
ACGAAGCAGACCTAGCTGCACGCGTCTATACTCGCCTTTAAATTACTGCAGTTGTTTGTTTAGTAACTGTGTGTATTATTGCATCCAAACAATTCTACTCGGGTCGCATTCAAATACAGGAGCCTCGTGATTTAGCAAAGAAGGGGCCTCACGGCAAATGAGCAAAAGGGCCTTTGGAAGGCAAAATCAGCTATCTTTAATTTGGTTCATTTTTATGTTTTTTAATCATTTGATTTCGACAGGTGGAAGGGATGGGGGGGTTGTCATTCATCATTTATTCCAACCATTGGACTAAATACACATTCCACATGCAAGAGGGGCGTATAAGAAGGATAGAAATAAATTGAGATTGAAAAAGTAAGAGGAGGAAAGTTCGAGACAGAGAGAGAGAGAGAGAGAGAAGAGATAGAGAGAAGAGAGAGAGAGAGAGAGAGAGAGAGAAGAGAGAGAGAGAAAGAAACAGAGGTGTGGGAGGAGAGTGCTGCATCTTATTCAGAGAAGGAGTGTGGAGGGGACACACATAGTGACTGAGGTTCAGGATAGAGAGAAAAAGGTGTCGGATAATTTGGGGAGAATGGGAGAAAGGGTAGGGTGGGGAAAGTACAGGGCTTAAAAGAAGTGGGGATGAAAAACTGCTGCCATTTGCATACGTAATATAATGACGGCACTTAATTTTATCAAAGAATATCCAATTGAGGAGGAGGTACAGAATATAAAGATGTCCCCTAACCTCAATAAATAATTCACATTTCCCATTCGTAATATTATATATGCAATGTCTTTGTTATGCTGTGATGAAGTTATTCTCATATGCTCATGTGATAGCTTAACATATTACATGTGATGGGGGTGTTCAAAATTCTCGGAAGGAGATACAACAGTTCAACAAAGCATGTTTCTTTCAGGTTGACTTGGTCCTGTTTCTATCTGATCTGAGAGCTCAAGATGCAAGAAACCCAGATTCATAATCCTATGTACATACTGTGTATTTTTCCTTTATCGACTATTTGTGTAAAAGGACACATATCTACGAAACCTTGTTTCTAGCATGTCATAGATGCAGAAGCTCATCCATGAGCCTGATATCAGTGATTATATATATATATATATATATATATATATATATATATTTGTTGCGGTTCTTGGAACCGCATGCATCCAACAGATAGTGGTCCCAAGACAGTTATTCCATTATTATACGTGTAGATAGTCCCTTCCCTTTTGGCTAGCGGGCCAACAGGGGCATACGTTGCGATGTTCTCGTAGCTAGGTTTTCTTCCATCATTTCTTCTTCATTTCATTTCTACTCATCTTTTCTGATTATTCCTGAGGTAAATCTGAGCCACGTGCACCCTTCGCTGTGAGATGGGTTCTCGCGGAGACCAGCGCCGTGTGGCACCGCTGCGAGGAAACGATAACGCACGAGCATTAACAGTGCAGAGCCCCCGTTCCCCCAGCGAGCCCTCAACCCAACGTGTGTGGCGAGTCATACAGTGCACTTGGCAGTGCGGGATTATCGACTCGAACTTCAGATGATCTGCGGAAGATTGCCGGTTGCATTAAAAAGGCATACGAATGAATATCTCTTAGAGGGCTGCACGAATGGTGTTTTTCACAACACAGGAAACACAGCCAGCACGACGCCCACGCTGCACGAAATGCGTACGGAGGCCGATAAAGGCGACTCCACGCCACGTTGGGCGGGATGCGAGTGTGCGAAGTAAAAGCGGCACGTTCCTTTTCAACCAAATATCTGATACATATTGGTGTTCGCCCCGCACACACGCTAGCAGAGTCGTGCGGACGTGAGCCTGGCCACGTGCGTAATGGCCGAACCACACGCACTGTATGGAATGTGCTCGAAGGCAGACACGTACGCCGCTCGCGACTTTGTTATCGTACAAAGCAGGGCACGAATGCACCGCTCACGACTTTGTATCGTATTTCCTCAATATCTGACACATATCGGTGTTCGCCCCGCACACACGCTAGCAGAACCGGGCGAACGCGAGCACTGACCATGTGGGCTATGGCGGATCTGCACGTACTGCGCGAAGCATGCATGGATTTATCCATAACAAGGTACCTTCGGCCCTCGCGGGCAGCAGCGGATTCCCCACGGATGGTGAACGTCTTCTCATCTCTATGGCCAGTGAAGCTGCGATCGAGCAGGGGAATGTTGTACAGTGCGGGCCATGTTGGCGCACGTGGAACAAGCGCATTGATCAGCACTGGTCGACGCCCTAGCGGTTATGCGGGACCCTCGGCCGGTCGCCAGGGCACGGCCCGGGGGTTTTGCGGTACGATTCGCGAGCCAAGTTTGGTGTGGGCGATTCGTGTCATGTCGTGGGGTCGGAGCGGAATATTTTCGCTGTTGGGATGACCTTGCCGGAACGGAGTGTTGCGGTTTCCGGCCAAAGTTAGCGGGCCGCATGAGCGTCGGGGCCAATCAGAGCGCCCGATTCAGGTGATGACTTCGCTTCGGGGTGGCCCCACCCCGCGCTGCGAGTCTATAAAGATCGGAGCGTCCCTCCGCCTCTCTCTCGCCCTCGTTCTCTGCCCGACATCGCACGACCCGCCTCCTGCTGCCTGACTCTGCCTCCTCATCTTCACCCACACGACGTTGACCCCACCCGGCCTACCACTCCATCCACGCACTCTGGACCCTCCCTTCTCCACTCAAGCCCCCCCTTCACGCCCACGGTCTCCACACGCGCTTGCTGAAGCCAGAGACGATGCGCCAACTGTCGGGTACCGCACCACGGAGCATTACCCCCCCCCCCAAAAAAAAACGTATTGGTGGCACGTTCGTGTTATCAAGTACAAAGGTACAATATCGTAGCCTCAACTCCTCTCCCTTCTTGTTTCAATACTTTCTCTTCATCGGATTTTCTGTGTCTGTGTGTGTGCGTGTATGTGTGTGTCCTGGCGCCTTTCCACTTCAGTAAGATTGCAGAAGATCGTTATTGTTAACATTATTATTGTTATTATTTTCTCGTTAAGTCTGCTCTGTGTCTCCTTTTGTAAGTTGCCTGTAAATAAATCATTATAAGGAATGTTCCCAACTCGTTTTTGTGGTTTCTTTCATTGATCCAGCATGGACCGAATCCTAGCTTAGCCGGGATTTATTCCCAACGATCCGTTCCTTTTAGCCGGTACGTCCTTGGCAGTGTCGCTCGGCTGCATCCGATCCGTAAAGTGATCCGATCCGTAGAGTGATCCGGTTCGGACAAGGCGTACCGAGGGCGTGTTCCCCGGTAATTAAATCACGTGATTAATTAGGTAACCCGGTTAACCCATAGACGGGAGACCCCAGGTCACGCAGTTGAGTTATTGGCATCCACGGTCGTTTAAGCGACCCGCCGCGTCACGGAATTATCCATGTGCGACGGCTACAATTCCGGGAGTCTGGTGGGAGCCGAGATAGCTTACCCCCCTAGTGGTCTTCTCACCCGACCCCCGGCCCGCAACAATATGTATATGTATATGTATATAATATAATCTATGAAGCTCTTAGAAATCATTGACTGACTCACTGACTAATATTAAGATCGGTAACTTCTGGGTGATGTAAATAGCTGAAAAATTCCTGTCCTGATGAACATCGAGCCGCTGCACCGGGGAAAAAATCACAGAAGCATTGGAAAGCGTCCATAAATGAAAATATCCGAAAAGAATGCAGCCTTAATAGTTGTGCTCACTGTAGGTGAGGGACCCTCGACAATGGGGACAATGGGAGGTCATGCTGCCGCTGTTGCTGTTTATTTATATACCTATGTACGAAGCACGGTTGGTTATTGCTTACAATCTGTAAGCATACCCCACTGGTTGTGTGTGATATATATATATATATATATATATATATATTAATATATATATATATTGTTACGAATCTACGCCCGCCCGGCGTGCGAGTGACCGCGCTAACTAATAACGGCCGCTCGCCCACCGAACGGACAATTCAGTCGTGACTTTCTGGAACAACGCCAGAAACCAGTCACGGGTGGGTTCTTAATCCCACCACGGCCCAGTCCGTATTCTACCTGCGCGCGACAGGGTCAATCGCCGAATATCGATATCCTAAGTATTCGCGCGGTAACCTACCGAGGGACCGTACCTCGGCGAAGGCCTGTTTGGACACGAACCGCTTAAGCGGTTCGTTCCATTCTGGGATAACGACGGGTATTATCGCCAGACCTCGCCGGACCCGATTCTATTATCGGTATTCAAAACCAACTAGTATTCCAAAAGGAAGATAGCAGTTCAATTGGGGGAAAACGACACGACGAACGGGGTACATTTAAATAAGCACATTTATTATACAGCACATATACAAACAATCATGCAGTCATGCAGGTAAGCAATGATGGGAAAACACGCATGCAGTTGTTTGTTGAAGACTGCGGACGGGGACAAAGACACGGGCAAGGCGAAAACACTACAACCGACTATGGTTATTATGTACATTTACTTAACAGGGCTTTACTTACGGGACTCGGCGCCACAACATTCATGCAAAGGAAAAGACCCCCTCACAGACAAGGGAGTCAGACTGGACCTCTTGGTCTTATGGCGTGGACTTGGCAGACGAAAGAGTCCCACGAGACCGTTGCAGGTTACCTGCACCCTAGTGGTGCCTTGATGGGGCGAGTCGCGACGTCCCGTCCCCACGGCAGCTAGCGTAGCCGCGGTTGCGCCCAGGCCTTGCCAAGCGACAGGCGAGCTCTCTCCGGCTCTCCCCCACACGCACGCACAGGTTCGCGCGACACAGCAGGGCTGCGCCTCCAGCCCGCGTCTCCTTCGCGACGCCCGGACCTCCACCGACCGACCGCTCCAAGCTCCTGACTCGGACACGAGCCCAGATCTTCACGCAGCTCCGCAGAAGCAGCCCAGGTCCTTCCGCGGCGTCCAGCGGCAGCGACAACTCCAGCGACGACAGAGAGAGATTCAGCAACGACCGAGAGAGATTCTCCTCAGCACAACTCCAGAGAGAGATTCAGCAACGACAGCGGAGAGCGGCAGCAACCCCAGAGAGAGAGAGAGCGAACGCTCCGTACGCGCTTTTTATTACCCACGCTCCGCCCCTCCGCTCTCGCCCTGCCCTCCTTCCAGAACATGCGGGAAACTTCCAGAACATGCGGAACCTTCTCGACGGGAGCGTTTTCCCGCCAAATCGGGACGCTCCCTCGCCGCTGCATTTGTCTTCTTCCACAGCAGGGTGGAATTCACCGTGGAGACGCCATTCGTCCGGGGGAGGGGGAACGGGGGCCGCCTGCTTTCCCTCGACGAAGGCCAGGCCTCTGGAAACCGTGTGCCGAGGTGGAAACGCGGTGGTGTGGTTATGAGGGTTGTGGTTAAGGTGGTTGTGTGAAGCGTTGGTCCAAAATAACGATAGCAAAGAATAAAGGCTACCTGAAATTCACAGCCCTGTCCACACGAATAATACCCATTAAACAACGGTGGGGAAATCTAACTGAACACGGACTTATCGGCTTAACTAACTAAGGACCTATATGGTGTTCTGCGAATTTCCACAGCCGTAACTATATATATATATATATATATATATATATATATATATATATTATATATATATATATATATATATTATACTATATATACATGCACACATATACAGGTAATGGACAAAAATATGTAAACAACAATGTCATCAAAATAAAGACCAATTACTGCATTTGTAGTCCCAAGAAGGAAGGCACACATAACAAAGCACACACACATACATATACAAACATACAAACACAGATATATCATGCACTGGTAAGTACTTGACTCTGCCTGTCATCCTTCCGAGGTCGGCAAAATGAGTACCAGCTTGCTGGTATCCTGTGTCGGAGTGGCGACACATCCAGGATTTTGCCCAATCGCCAAGGAGACTGCTTCGCCAGCACCAACGCTCTGCACAGAGTATGGTCCAATGGATGGACGGTAATCACTTCCAAAAGCTATTGTATTTGAAGTTATAACCTAAACTTAAAAGCAATTGTCTGATTTCCCAACTGTCCATATCATCAGCTGGGCACTGTTTATCATCGAGGTTTCGATCCTTTCAGCCCGGAACCTCTCCAAATGGCGGATCCCCAACTCCGGTCTCAGTTCCACATCAGTAGATTACTCAACATCAATGGACCCACAATCTCAAAGTTGTGTCCAGACGGTCAGTCAACACAGCAATGCAATATCCTTATTCAAACTTATTTAATAATTAATTTTATTAAGGTCACTTAATATGGCATTGGCCATCACGTGTGGCCAGTACGGCCTGTATGTGCCATGGCATAGAGTCCATCAGCATCTGGAATTCCACAGGAGGGATGCGGCACCATTCTCCCATGAGAAAGTCAATCAACCTCATTGGGTTCAGATGTGTTGACTGAGAAGGCCGTGACATTTGGATAATATCAGTGTCATGCTCATCAAACCATTGGGTGACCACACATGCTCTGTGTATGGTGACATTGTCGTCCTGGAAGACACCCTTCCCTGCAGGAAATAAATGCTGCAACATGAGGGGAAAATGGCCACTCAGTACCATTAATTAGCGATTGCCATTGATCTTGCCTTGTCATTAATGATACACGTTAAACGTTGTCATTGTGTCGGCTCGTGCTGGTGCACCAAAAAGATGAGCAAACTTGACTGTCTGGAGAAAGTAAAAAATCATAACAAGGTTTGAGAATTTGTCGAGAACACGGTGAAGAATGATGATTCATCTGACTATATCACATTTCTCCACTGCTCAGTAGTCCATTTCCTGTGCTATTTGCACCACTGGACTCACACACATGTATTGCCAGGTGTGATGAGCGGTTTGTGCACTGCAACCCGACGACGGTATCCTATCCTGCTCTGTGTAGTTCTCGGCAGACTATTTTTGATGAAACTGGCTGCTCGCTCCCCAGGTTAAAATTTACAGTCAATCCATCTGCTGTTGTTCATCTGCTTTGCCTTGCACTTCCAATTAACACACGGATATCATGATCCTGGAATATGTGTTTCCACCCACTGTTGCCCTTTGCTCATGATGTCTCTCAGAGTTCCATGCCGACATCACCTTAGACACCATTGTTAGTGAAACATCAGCAAGTTGAGCTGTCTTTTCCACTAAAGCTCCTGCCAAATGTGTCCCAACAACCACCCATCTTTGAAAGTCACTGAGGACCCCTCTTGCAGCTATGCTAGCCATAATTATAGGCAACCAGGCTTGTGCAGCATTTTTATACATGACCCTAAGTATGCTGGGATGTTATTTGCTTCATTAACACATGGGCCACACCTGTGTGGAAGCCATTGCTTTCAATACACTTGGTGTCCATCATTTACCCAGGTTTCTCCATTTTTTGGCTGCTTTTTTGTAGATATACATACTAGCGAGGTACCCATGCTATGCAGGGGAGGGGGCTAGACAGCCGGTTCGTGAAGGAATAAGGCAAAAAAATAACTGCAGCTGACCGCAACAGAAGTTAGGTGTTATGTGTAATATTTCAATGATTTCACAAGGGCAAATCTGCAAATGTTTTCATTCCAAACAGCCTCATTCCGATCATAAATTAATACTACTAGCAGAGTACCTACCCTGCGGGTGATCTTACTCCAAGCATGCAGCGTGTTCTTCTGACGCAAACCTTTATTTGGGTGGTATATAAGCAACTGACAGCTCTGTATAGGCAAAAAATTAAAATAAAATAACCCGGGTTACATGCATGAAGCAAAAACATACCTTCTGCTTTTAATTAAAAAGACCTCACTGCAGTGGAAAATATGTGGGAACAGGAATACTGTACAGTAAATGGTGGAGACTTGTAATACCCTCCCCCACCTGGAAGTGGCCGCTACACGATACACATTCACATAGAGTTAGGGGGTTTAGTATTTACATATCAGCATCATGTCATATCCAGTCACGTGAAGGTTTTTTGTATATATACGTATATACATTCCTAGCACTTTCATTTGGCTAAGTAGTACTATCTAGGACAGGTTGCCACTCTGACGCAGCATAGAATTATATATATATATATATATATATGTTACAAATACCACCTGTCATTTCACTAACAGGAAATAAGAGAGGGAGGCCAGAGAAAGAGGGTGGTGTGAGAGAGAGAGAGAGAGAGAGAGAGAGAGAGAGAGAGAGGAGAGAGAGAGAGAGAGAGAGAGAGAGAGAGAGAGAAAAGAAGAAGAAGAGAGAAAGAAGAAGAAGAGAGAAAAGAAGAAGAAGAGAGAAAAGAAGAAAGAGAGAAAAGAAGAAAAGAGGAGAAAAAGAAGAAGAGAGAAGAAAAGAAGAAGAGAGAGAAAAGAAGAAGAGAGGAGAAAGAAGAAGAGAGAGAAAAGAAAGAAGAGAAGAAAAGAGAAGAGAGAGAGAAAAGAAGAAGAGGAGAGAAAAGAAGAAGAGAGAGAAAAAGAAGAAGAGAGAGAGAAAAGAAGAAGAGAGAGAGAAAAGAGAAGAGAGAGAAAGACGAAGAGAGAGAGAAAAGAAGAAGAGAGAGAGAAGAAGAAGAAGAAGAGAGAAAAGAGAGAGAGGAGAGAGAAAAGAAGAAGAGAGAGAAAAGAAAGAGAGAGAGAAGAAGAGAGAGAAGAGAGAGAGAAAAAGAAGAGATAAAGAGAGAGGAGAGGGAAGAGAGAGAAAAGTAAGAAGAGAGAGAGAAAAGAAGAAGAGAGAGAAAAGAAGAAGAGAGAGCAAAGAAGAAGAGAGAGCAAAGAAGAAGAGAGAGAAAAGAAGAAGAGAGAAGAGAGAAGAGAGAAGAGAGAAGAGAGGTGGGGGAAGAGGTGTTCTGGACTTCTGTTTGGAAGTGAGACTTGAAGGGACAGAGAGCAGGCTCAGATTGGTCGTTCCTCAGGCCTTAGGCCTGGGTGTTAGTCCATGACCCAGTGCAATTGGAATGATACCAGGTATATAACCACGACTTATTATATATGCACGTAAGCTGTACACATGTCTTTGTTTCATGTATGTACATCAGGTTGTTTTCAATTTGAAATAGGCAAAGCCGAGAAACGAACAGAACATGGTAGGTTCGAGAGTTTCCACTTCTACATTTTGGTTCCGGTATTGCCTTGAGCGTGCGTAAAAGCAAACTAATTTAATTTCCGGTTTGTTGTCCTCGTTGTCTTTTTTTGATTATTACTCTACAAAAGATATCGGTGAATAAAAAATCGTTTCCTTTTATCTTGCTGAAAAGACCAAAACATGGTGGGTTATATCGGGTTTCTTCTTCTTCATTGGTACTGGTAGGGGATATGTGTTGCAAAACAACTTTTGCTTATATATATATATATATATATATATATATATATATATATATATATATATATATATATATATATATATATATATTATATTATATATCAATACATACTGTATATACATATATATTATATCAATACATACATCAATACATACTGTATATAAATATATATATATACACACAGAATATCGTAGACATTTTAGAAGTATTTATGTTATTCTTCGATATTTGAATGCTCCACTTGATAGTATGAACAGCTGCATCCCAATCAGCAACGTTATTTAAAAAGAAGCCACAAATTTGATGAGAGATTTATTTTTGTTGGCATTTACTGGAGGTCCCTTATTCCTCTGATGAGACTCACTGTCCCTCCATCACTGTGTACCTAAGGGGATATTTTTCCTGCCAGATCACATCTGCAGCACAGTCATCAAGCCCCATGCAAGAGGAGCAAACATCCATCAGAATGCCATGAGGCCAAGGATGTTACTGATAATATAATAATTAATTCGATGTAATTTTAAACTCTGTCCTTCTGGACATATTTTCTTTATTCATGAGAAATGCATTCTGACATGTCCCTCAATATATTTAATCATGAGTTGTCGATTCTGTGTGCTCACCTTGAAAGTGTTCGTAAGAATTTATGGATTTTTGGAACTTGGAGATGACAGAAAATGATGAGAATGCTGTGAACGATGCCCTTTGCTGCCCCATCTGTCTTCGATGCCCTTTGTTTCTGATCATGTGCTTTGCCCGCTTTCATTGCAGACCCAAAATATGCCGATAAATTTCCGAATCTCTCTCCGTCACTGCGGAGTGATGGCCGTGACATCTCCTCTAAAAATCCTCTCTGATATTTGGGGACTCCAAAGAAGATCGACTAGATTTCTTGCCCAAGAAAAGATTTTGAGCCCCAGGGCTTGGCAGCGTTTCAAATCCCTTCCCTCACCATCCTCCTTCGTTAATTGGTCCTGCTGGCATATTGCTTAGCCAGCAGTAGCTCCATCGCACCATGATAAAGGGCCAGAGAGGCGTAGAAATTGAGCCTTTGATGATTCGTTGAGCAACAAGTCGTCATTTCTCCACCATGTCAACCTCTATTACCGAGAGATTTGTCTGGCTTGTTCATCAGAATTTTCAGATTCTTTATGCAGGTTCAGCAAAAAAAAAGGACCCAAATGGTGATACTATTACAAATTAAAGTACCATCTCAACCATGACAATCCACCAACCATGACAAGTTGGTCGTAAAGAGAAAGAGGAAAGCCAATGCAAGCTTTCTTTCAGGGATTTGTGCTGTTGTAATGCAGGAGATTGAGAAATCTATGTCTTGGGTTGAGATCAGTTCCCTTTTTGGAATCCTGCAGAAAATACTGTCTTGATCTCCAGACTTGGAACCTTTCTTACTAATCTATAGGGGGTACAGGGAGGGGTGATGCATTATAACCTTAATGGTGGAGAGCTTGAGGTGAATGGTAGGTTATTGAGGCTGAGAAATGATGTATTATCACTTTCCAGTCAACCGTGCTCCATTCTCATGCAACATACAAGATGTGTAAGGCTTGAAGTGCGATGATGCTTCACTGCCTGGATAACAATGAATTGTTAAAAGATGACAGGCCTATATGTGGTAGCGATTACGAGTGCTGGAGAAGCTCATTCCAAGAACGGCATGACTTAAAGCAAGCGGGATGCTAATTTTATCTCAGCATCAGCACATGAGAGGTGATTCGAAGCATTTATAAGGTATCCCTTATCATGCAGACAGGAAGATGGTGATGAACTGGAAATGTACTGTAAAGTTGAATAGATGTATTGAGCAAAGGAGGAGGAAATACAGATATAAAGGAGAAAAAAATAAAACAATCTCTCACGAGAATAAAACATCACAAAACGAGAATGGCACTCGGTAGAGCGCATACCTCTGCCACATTATGCCTGATCCACGAGAACATATTCGGCCCATTATATATTTGAAATATCATGCTATATGTCGTTTTTGGCCCAAATCTCTCAATGGTGAAGAATCATATTAAAAATTCCAGTAGCCAGATCCGGATCTTGATCTTCACCAAAATCTAAACAGTTTGTCGTTTTCACACACACACACAACCTGTCCACAAAATTCCATCTGGATCCATCCACAACTTTTTGTGATATCCTGCACACAAACAAACAAACAGACAAACAACAAAACAGACAGACAGAAGGGGTGAAAACATAACCTCCTTCACCTTTGGTGGCGGAGTTAATAAAGAGAGTGAAATGTCATGTGTCACAACCTGGATTCTTAAAATTGAACTCAATGATCAATGACAGTATCCTGACTGCTTTCATTGCATCATCACCAGAGGAAGTTGTTCTTATAAGACTGATGCAAGTCGTGGCGTGTTGATAGTCTGCTGGTATTTTGGGGTCATCCTGTTTTGGTGTTCCCATCTGAGTACATAACCCATGATGCTGTGATTTGAGTTTTGAATCCTGGTGCAGAATGCACTGATTTGTCTTTTGCCTACAAATGTCGTTATAGTTATTAAATGGAAAACAACATGATGTCTCCTCGCAACATCAAATTGTCTTGGATGTATTATAGCTGCAAGTTGTTTGCCTCTTATGTCCAGGGGTTCAGCCCTGTCTCCCCACTACCCGTTCATACCCTCCATTACCTTACTATTCCATGAGCCTCGATCTTGTAAAGAAAGGAAAAAAAAAAAAGCTTTTTTATCGCCATTAAGGTAGCCAAGCTACTGCATGGTACCTTTGAAAAAGAGCAGGCCATTATGTGCCGGTATCTTGATCCAATTGCAAATTGGCTGACACGTTCGATTGAAGCACTGTACCAGCCGCATAGCTGGAGCTCAATAATGAGGGACCCAGCAGAACAAATTCGTAATTGAAACCTCATCAGATCTTCAATGGTGAGACCTCAGCAAGCTGACAGTATATAGAACAAAAGGGCAAATTATTTTAAGACATAAAACGACTTGGAAAAAAAATGAAATTGCCATTTTCTATTTGATTTCTTCGTCGATATCTTGATACTACAAGCCATCCTCAGGACCAACATAGATATCCACATTGTAGGTATTAACATCCAACACAATAGCATTTGTTATTAGAGACCAGAGCACGAGGAAGTACAGGGTGTCCCAAAAAGAGTGTAGCGATTTTGATTTTGAATACTTTGTAAATGCTAATGCCGAACAATATTTTTATTCAATTTTTTTTCCACATTGATGCTCTAACCCTGAAGATTTACCATCAATAGATGGACAGATCAAGAACGTGCTGCAATTGTTGAACTGTACTTCACAAATGGAAATGCAATTGTTCAAGCACAGCAAGCCTACAGACAGATCACGACACTACTTTTAGGACACCCTGTACTTGCTGGTTGGAAGTGAGATATTCTGATTGAGATGCAACTGAATCTGTTACACAGCGTTTGTGCTATTGAAGTTTCTTCGAAAGGGTTATACCAGGTGGTTTGCAATTGCCTTTCCAGCACAGTAGTTTGGACAACAATTTGTGATTTGTTTATGGTACCTTCGATAGCTCACCGACTCTTCACGAAGGACACGGTTGTATCTATAACCTCCACAAACGAATGCCAGCAGACAGGATGCCAGTTCAACTCCCATTGGAGGGGCAGGCACACATCGATGAATCACCCTGCCTGTAAAACACCAGGATGACTTTATAGCTGGGTCGGGATTCAGACCCAGGCGAGGGGGTGCGTGATTGTAGGAATCTCCAGAGGTAGTGAATCTCCATTGTTTCTGGGTGTCCAATTATCTTGTATGGCAACATTGATGAGAAAGAAAAAAAACTCGGTACGAAACATTACCCGACTCGGTTAAGAGTTTTTGCTCTGAGTCTGGGAGGTCGGTGGTCCAATTCCAACCCCAGCCATGTCGTATCAGATACTTTTTTTAAATGGTATGTGCTCTTTCTTTGGTTGGTGCTCAGCATTTAACCTTGCCTGTAAATCACCAACCCGACAGTTTTATAGTTGTGTGAGGAATCGAAGTTAAACTAGGCAGCTCAAAGATAAGTGGAACCACTGCATCATACAGTTGGACAATAAAATCTATATAACTAGAAGGGCATTCGGTAGAGCGCATACCTCCTCCCCGTAATGCCTGATCCACGAGAACTTATCAGGCCCAATACATTTTTGAAATATCGTGCTATATATCGTTTTTGGCCCTTTCTCTCAATGGTGAAGAATCACTTTAAATATTAAATAATTCTCGTTTTCAGATTTGGATCTACACCAAAATTTAATCAGTTCGTCCTCGTCACACACCGAACATGCCCACAAAATTTCATCTGGATCCGTCCACAACTTTTTGAGATATCCTGCACAAAAACAGACAGATAAACAGACTAAAAGAGGTGAAAGCATAACCTCCTTCACCTTCGGTGGCGGAGGTAATAAAGCAGGAGTGTCTGTCTGTCTGTCTGTCCATCCCCGAATTACTCCATCAGTTTTGGGGCCAGCCCCACCAAACTTTCTGTGGAACCTTTTGGAGTCCCAGTGGATGTCCGAAGTTTCATAAATAAATTCCTCAATAAAATTATGATTTTAATTTTACACCCGCTACAGAATTCGCTCAGTCTCTCCGTCTCCATCTCCCTCTCCCTCTCCCTCTCCCTCTCCCTCTACATCTCACATCTCCCCACTTAAACACATTCACGGGTTCAGCATTCACAGTTTTCCATTTATTGCATATGTAAGCATTCTGTCCCTGTTTCGGTAATATCTCAATACAATTGAGATTTTGCAGTTCCACCCATACGACGCCAATCTTTCTCCCAAATATGGAGAAAAAAAAAGATGATGAATCAAATTTATCAAGAAGTTTTGCAGTGAATTGAATTGTCCATGTGTAGAAACATTGGGGGATTCAGTATTGACCGTTTCCATATTGTATCCATGTGTAGACTTTTCTGTCAACATCACACCACGTTCGCTTTCGACTTTTTGCTTTTTTTCTGAAATAACCCATTTCCTTCATCATGGCACATAAGAGCCAATCTTCCTTCCCCAATGAACCATCATCATTATCAGCTTCATCATTAAAGGTACAGTATATTGAATTTACACAGTACCACTCCCACATTTTTGGGGCAATACACACTCAAGTTTTCTGCACAGCTTTGGAGTCCGTGCACATGTCTGAAAGTGGGTGGGAGTTTTGATAAAATAATTCAAACCATTTTAAATTTTTTTTTTGAATTTTGGGCTCCCACCCAGGTGTGTCATGGATACTCACTTATATGTATATATATATATAGATATGAGCAAACATATGGAGATACAGTATGGATCCCATGGACTATGATGTTCGCGGATGACATCATGATCTGTAGGGAGAGTAGGGAGCAGGCTGAGGCGAGCCTCGAGAGGTGGAGGTACGCACTGGAGAGAAGGGGAATGATAGTCAGTAGGAGTAAGACGGAGTACATGTGCGTAAATGAGAGGGAGGGTGGTGGTATGGTGCGGTTGCAAGGAGTTGAGGTGGGGAAGGTGGATGGGTTAAATACTTGGGATCAACTGTCCAAAGTAACGGAGAGTGTGGGAGAGAAGTGAAAAGAGAGTGCACGCAGGATGGAGTGGGTGGAGAAGAGTTGCAGGAGTGATTTGTGACAGAGGGTAGCTGCGAGAGTGAAGGGGAAAGTATATAAGACGGTAGTGAGACCAGCTATGTTGTATGGTTTGGAGGCGGTGGCGCTGACAAAAACAGCAAGCGGAGCTGGAGGTGGCAGAGTTAAAGATGCTGCGATTCTCGTTGGGAGTGACGAGAATGGACAGGATAGGAATGAGTATATTAGAGGACAGCGCAGGTAGGACGGTTTGGAGACACGTGAGAGAGGCGAGATTGAGATGGTTTGGACATGTGCACAGGAGGGAAGCGGAGTATATCGGGAGAAGGATGCTGAGGATGGAGCCACCACGTAGGAGGAGAAGAGGAAGGCCAAAGAAAGGTTCATGGATGCAGTGAGGGCGGACATGCGGGTGGTTCGAGTGTGAATGGAAGATGTGGAGGATAGAGCGAAATGGAGACGGATGATCCGCTGTGGCGACCCCTAACGGGAGCAGACGAAGAAGAAGATATTATATAAGTATATATATATATATGTATATTATATATATAATATATTCTTTTGGGGGAGGGGTGCTGGGATTTGGTTGGCGAAGTTTGGTTTAAGAAACAAATTTTCGATCCAATGACAATTCCCGAAAACGCATTTGTTCATCGTAAGGAGACTTGGGTCAGAAACACTGCTAATGCAGAAGATGGCATGGCTAGCTGGCTTTAAGCTCTCCAAAGGGGTAACATCCTTCAAGATGCACACGAGGACGCAGCACATCCATGAACGGATGTGCATGATGCAGGAAAAGCGAATGAGTTATAAAGGAAAGCCACATATGCTTATTTTCTGTCTTAAATAATACATTTAAAGACCCTCCAAGGAAGGAAACGCTCGGAGTGATACTCAGAAAATGCAATTTGTAAACTTCTGCTTAATACGCAATGGGAATCCACAGCACAGCAAAATAGCCTGAACATCCACCATTCAATCCAATGCCTCCCAAATGAAGGAAGGTGAAAGGAGCCACAGTGAGCATAACATTCAGCCTTTCAAAAAGCCAGGCATTCTCATCCATTTAATACATATTTAAAAGGATTTGAGATACAAACATGACAGCAATCCTGCTGAGTGCACAATTTAGAAACCACAGTGCCTGCTGATCTGGCTACCTGAGCACTTAGAGGTTCACCTGTCAGGAGGATATTTGATGCCTCGGCCGAGTGGGACTGGGAACCCGGCTGGCGTCATCGTTAATGTTCCCACCATTCGCTGCGAAAGGTGTTTGCTGAGCGTGTGAGGGAGAGAGAGAAGAGAGAGAGAGAGAGAGAGAGAGAGAGAGAGAGAGAGAGAGAGAGAGAGATCACCTGTTTTCTTAAAACATACAGATTGTTTAAAAAAATATATATAAATCACTGTTCACACTTCCATGAAGTTTCTACACTGGCCACATAAATATCTATCAAAATCGAGACAGAAATGTTGAAGTACATAGATATTGTGACGGTTTTGGAAATGCACCCAGGTGAGAACAATCATGGACACGGAGGAGACCCGAGGATGAGTTATTTCAAGAGTTTATGTGTTGGTAGACCTTTGCCCCTTGTCCAAGGGTTTGGGGTAGCATGGCTTGGGGTAAATTTGTATTTTCCCGGTTTGTAATATATACATATATATACATATGTACACATTTGTAAAAATGCAGGTGAGCAACCCGAGACAATGAGGAAGCATGGTAATTTTGCATGCCGATAGACATCAAAGCCGATACACCAGGAAAAAATCATAGAACCGTCCAAGAGCATCCATAAATGAAATTATAAATACATGAAAAAATTAATTGAAAATAAAAAAATGAAAAATCAAATGCAGGTGTGCGACCCGAGGCAATGGGGAAGCACCGTTAGTCTGTGTAAGCATATCCCGCTAGTATATATAAAGCTCATTCTAACCACTCACTGACTGCCTGACTCACCGATATTAATGTTCTATACCTTCGGGGTGACATAGAAAGTTGCAATTTAACGTGCCAATGGACATCGAAGCCAAAACACCGGGAAAAAAGTCACAAAACTGTTGGAACGTGTCCGTAAATTAAAATATAAATAAATGGAAAAATTGAAAATAAAAAATGAAAAATTAAATGCAGTTGAGAGACCCGAGACAATGGGGAAGCACGGTTTTTAGATCCTCGTGGAGGATCTCTAAGTCTTACTCACGTTGTTGTTCTTCATCTTCTTCTTGTGGACTTTTTTATTTCACAGCCTACAGTTTTCATCGAAACTTCCTGAAACTTGGCGTATATATGTAAAAATACCCTGCACAGACAGTAACCATCTCCGATTTTGAAAATTCCTCCTAGAAAAAAAAGTTATGACGTCAAAATACTCCGCTAATGGAAATCGCCTAAAAAATTATCTCCGAAACTAGGCAAGCTTTTTGAATTCTGTTTGCGGGAATCGAACAGGGCATTAGCAGAGATGAATTCCCGCACATATGATACATCACTATGATGTCATATAATTTTATGATGTCATTCCTATTTTTTGTTTCACAACCCAGAGTTTTTATCGATCTTCGTGAAACTTGCCATGTATATGCAGAAAGCCACGCGCAGGTAGTAACCATCTCAGATTTTGGAAATTCTTCCTAGAAAAAAAAGTTGACGTAATATCGCCGCTAATGGAAATCACCTATACCATTATCTCCGAAACTAGGCAAGCTGTTTGAATTTTGTTTGCAGGAATCAAGCCGGGCATTAGCACAGATAATGTATCGCAAACCTGATACATCACAATGACGTCATATTCGTTTTTATGACGTCATCATTAAGAGGACGAGGATCTTACCTCATTTGAGCTTGTTATGAAGAAGCATACCCCGGTAGTATTATTAAAGCTCATTCTAACCACTCACTGATGCTGGAATTAATGTTCGATACTTCTGGTGACATAGAAAGCTGAAATTTATCGTGCCAACAGACATTGAAGTCAAAACACCGGGGAAAGAAAAGTCACAGAACGTTGGAAAGTGTCTGTAAATGAAAATATATAAAATATGTGCACCTTGTTGTGCTCACTGCAGGTGAACAACCTGAGACAATGGTATATCCAACAGGTAGTCGATGATGCTTGCCGATAATCATAAAGCTCCAATTTATTATGAACCATCGTACAAAGCATGGTTCGTTGTTGCTTGCAATGTGTAAGCATACCCCACGAGTGTATATCATATCCATCTACACTAATAAATGTGTGTGTGTGTGTGTGTGTTGTGTGGTGTGTATTATCTTTGACCATGGCGTCGATTGCTTTTGAAAAGTGGGGGGACATTGCATGTCCAGACCACGAAGCCCACTTCGTGCCGGCGTGGACACAGCAAGTCTACCCTTGCAAATTCTTGATTTTATACGCTCGTTGACATGCTGCCTTCTGATCACACAAATCCCTTAAATTAATCTGACCATCTATCGACCATCTTTCTATCAAATGTAAGCAGACGGATGAAAATTAAAACATTAATCATAACACATTTCAAAGTTTCAAGTGTCATCAAAGAAATATATATATATATATATATATAATTGTTTATCAAGCCTCCTTCTCACGACCCTTGAACTGATTCACTAAACATAAACTGAAAACTAGACTGACATACAAATTGATATTACACGAGTACGGTCAACTTACCTAAAACTTGCCAAAATATGAACCTCTTGTTCGATCAGTTACTTGTGCATGTCTGGGGGTCAAGTGCAGTCAGACGATCTCGGTGAAACATGACAGATCATGAGATGGTTGAGGCTTGTTGGGTCATTGTGGAACGTAACCAAGTCTTCATACGTCTGAGTGCGCTGAATGACCGTTCGCTTCGCATGAACTTCCTGGGGAAACCAATAGAAGCCTAAGCAAACGTCTACCTGTGGGAACATTCGACGGACTTCCGGCACCATGTCTACAAATATGTTACGGTAATCCTCAACAGATGAACCACTGAACTGGTTACGAAAGAAGCCAAGTTCTTGCTCTAGGGAATCCGACAGTTCGGGATATTTGCGGACTATTTGTGGTTTGAATGACCAGACAGGAGCATTTCACCCAAGTCCCTATACGCCATGAGGTCGGTTGATGTGAAGTACTCGTTCAAGTTCTCGGATGCGCTGTCGATGACTTGAAAAATTCAACTCTGTATACCTCTTCTGCATAATTGGCAGTGTATTCCTGCGTGCCTCCATCAAGTCTCTTCGGAAGCTTGCGCTTACGAGGGAGGGTCACTGGATCTAGTTGGCACTGCTGGGGCTTCTGTTGTGCTGCTTCGAAAACCTCCTTAAACGTCTGGTCGGTACGGAGAGATTGGAGATTCTGTGCAGTTACCTTTGCAGCAGTAAGCATACAGAGACAGTAACTTGTGAACCCTGAAGTGCCTTATTGAGGTATTCAAGGATTGGAGAACGGGCAATGATGCAAAGAACCGAGAACACACTTTCCTGATGAAAGACAGCTTCGAATACCGTTGGCTTGTGATGCCGTGTTCGTACCAAGTAATCACTTGCTTGTCGAAGGCATCCAGTACCGCTTCATAGTTATCAATATCGATTTCACGGCAGGAGAACGAGTTAACCAACGCGTCGGGCAAATTGGCCTCAGGCATGTAGGTCAAGGAGTGTCAGCATCATCAGCGTGGATATTCAAGTACAGATGCTTGAATTTTCCAGAGTTGTTGTAGATGTTGCTGAGTACCTGGACATAATCAAGGGCGTCTCTTATGAACGGTGCAGATTGTAGGGTTTGGGTGTAATGAGTTGGGTGACATGAGCTCCACAGTGAACATAATTGGCCAGCGGTTGGAGTTTTTTTAGCTGTGCTTGACAGCCCTTGTACTTTCCGAGACATGTTGCTGCCCCATCGTAAGTCTGCGTCTAAGGTGTTCAATAGGGAGTTGACACCGAATTAGGACATCCTGAAGCATCTTACAAAGTGATACTCCTGTTGTTGACAATACTTGGTAGAGCGATGAGATCTTCTTGAACATCAAAGGAATCCGTCACATAGCGCACACACACCGACTCCTGCTCATTACCCTGAATATCTTGTTCATCAGTTACGAGTCCGAACTGAGTGGACATTTCATTCACGTTACTGCAGATATTTCTGAGGATGGCATGACTCATCAACTGTAGAATTTGTTCTGATTTCTCCACTTGTGAACGTTGTCTTCCTTGACAGCCACGTCTTGAGGTTTACATCATCCTCGGCCCGCAACTGTAAGAGCATTTTGAAATTCCCTTCAGAGGCCATCCCCATGATTGCAAAACCTTGTCGGCTAAATATTGCAGTAGTGATAACTCAGAGTGCTGACCGTGCAGATCTTTGCTCTTCTAGCAGTTTGCTGCTCAGCTGCACATGGACACCAGGTTGACTTCTGCGACATTTCAGATTTTCAGAGGCAAGCCTATGTGTGTTTGATCATTCGTGTTGTCTGAATTTTTTCTGTAGCCTTTTTCCAGTTCCGAAAGCCCTTTGAGCCAAATGCGTCTTCTGCACAGCGGGCAAGTTCGGTAAGTTTTTCAGAGAAGCGTCGTACAGGTGTGACAGAGTACACCGCCGATGCTCTGATCAAAATGAAGCCACGGAAAATCTTTGAACCACTGTTGTTGAAACTTCAACTTTCGGTTTGGCAGTATTTGGACTGGGATACAACTGACATCATGAGGTTGAAAAGGCTGATCTGGGAATTAGGCCAAGTACTCGCACATCACCCTTTCCTGCTATCTTCTCCTTTGAATGTCCACCTCTTTCTGGGAACTTGATTGCTCCAGGAGAGTGGTCGGGGATGTGCTACTTGATGCTGTCGCGAAAAACTTTCTGATATCCATATCCTCTATGAAACGAGAAGGGAATTACATTATTCAGTTGAATATAAGGGTTATTTTTGCGTAACAGGGCATTTTTAAGGTCAACATACTTTTGGCTAGGTCACTATACCTCCAGGCACAATGTTGACATGTGATAAGCTTTGTGTAGCACATGTATTACTAAAAGAGCACCAATACGAGTTCAGTTCTTAATTTAGCATCTGAGCTCCAATTTAGCATTCCATTACTCGCTTAGTTCGGCTACGCGCTTATTACTTTTGGTTAGGGTCAGATACCCTGGTATTTTATTACCTGGAATTATTAATATTCATCATTTTATTTAATTAACCAATGAGCTAAAGTTGAGTTGAGATGATGATGATATTATTGGTTCATAGTTAGCGTCGTCGTTAAACATTGTGTTCTTGATTTGCATGCAATCAAAAGGGTTCACCAAAGGAATGAGCTAAATCAGTTGTAATGTGAACATTTATGTAATTCTTTACCTCTCACAACCACAACAGGAGACGAGGGATTAAGATCTGTTGCGTCTGACGTGCATCTCTTCTTTCCAATTATTGTACATAGTTTGTTGATTTGTAAATACGTTCATCATTTCCACTAGTGCGTGCCCGTACGTGCAAAAAAAACCAAAAAACACAACAACTTTGAAACGCGCCTTTGTTTAAGTTGTGCGTGCCCGTACGTTTGTTTAAGTATAGTGCGTGCCCGTATTTTGTTTAAGTATAGTGCGTGCCCGTACGTTTTTTTTTAAGTACAGTGCGTGCCGTACGTTTTGTTTAAGTATAGTGCGTGCCCGTATGTTTTGTTTAAGTATAGTGCATGCCCGTACGTTTTGTTTAAGTAAAGTGCGTGCCCGAGTTTTTAAGTGTACGTGCGTACGTTTTGTTTAAGTGTATGCGTGCCCGTACGTTTTGTTTAAGTGTAGTGCGTGCCGTACGTTTTTGTTTAAGTGTAGTGCGTGCCGACGTTTTGTAAGTATAGTGCGTGCCCGTACGTTTTGTTTAAGTGTAGTGCGTGCCCGTACGTTTTGTTTAAGTGTAGTGCGTGCCCGTACGTTTTGTTTAAGTACAGTGCGTGCCCGTACGTTTTGTTTAAAGTATAGTGCGTGCCGTACGTTTTGTTTAAGTGTAGTGCGTGCCCGTACGTTTTGTTTAAGTATAGTGGTGCCCGTACGTTTTGTTAAGTATAGTGCGTGCCCGTACGTTTTAAGTACAGTGCGTGCCCGTACGTTTTAAATATAGTGCGTGCCGTACGTTTTGTTTAAGTATAGTGCGTGCCCGTACGTTTTGTTTAAGTATAGTGCGTGCCCGTACGTTTTGTTTAAGTATAGTGCGTGCCCGTACGTTTTGTTTAAGTATAGTGCGTGCCCGTACGTTTGTTTAAGTATAGTGCGTGCCCGTACGTTTTGTTTAAGTACAGTGCGTGCCCGTACGTTTTGTTTAAGTATAGTGCGTGCCCGTACGTTTTTGTTTAAGTATATGCGTGCCCGTACGTTTTGTTTAAGTATAGTGCGTGCCCGTATGTTTGTTTAAGTAAAGTGCGTGCCGTACGTTTTGTTTAGTATAGTGCGTGCCCGTACGTTTTGTTTTAAGTATAGTGCGTGCCCGTACGTTTTGCTTTAAGTACAGTGCGTGCCCGTACGTTTTGTTTAAGTACAGTGCGTGCCCGTACGTTTTGTTTAAGTACAGTGCGTGCCCGTACGTTTTTGTTTAAGTATAGTGCGTGCCCGTACGTTTTGTTTAAGTATAGTGCGTGCCCGTACATTGTTTAAGTAAGTGCGTGCCCTCATTTTGTTTAGTATAGTGGTGCCCGTACGTTTTTTTAAGTATAGTGCATGCCGTACGTTTTGTTTAAGTATAGTGCTGCCCGTACGTTTTATTTAAGTATAGTGCGTGCCCGTACGTTTTGTTTAAGTATAGTGCATGCCGTATGTTTTGTTTAAGAATAGATTGTCCCCATACGTTTTGTTTAAGTATAGTGCGTGCCCGTACGTTTTGTTTAAGTATAGTGCGTGCCCGTACGTTTTGTTTAAGTATAGTGCGTGCCCGTACGTTTTGTTTAAGTATAGTGCGTGCCCGTACTTTTTGTTTAAGTATAGTGCGTGCCCGTACGTTTTGTTTAAGTACAGTGCGTGCCGTACGTTTTGTTTAAGTATAGTGCGGTGCCCGTACGTTTTCTTTAAGTATAGTGCGTGCCCGTACGTTTTTGTTTAAGTATAGTGCGTGCCCGTACGTTTTGTTTAAGTATAGTGCGTGCCGTACTTTTGTTTAAGTATAGTGCGTGCCCGTACGTTTTTGTTTAAGTATAGTGCGTGCCCGTACGTTTGTTTTAAGTATAGTGCGTGCCCGTACGTTTTGTTTAAGTATAGTGCGTGCCGTACGTTTTTTTTAAGTATAGTGCGTGCCCGTACGTTTTGTTTAAGTATAGTGCGTGCCCGTACGTTTTGTTTAAGTATAGTGCGTGCCGTACGTTTTGTTTTAAGTATAGTGCGTGCCCGTACGTTTTGTTAAGTATAGATGGCGTGCCCGTACGTTTTGTTTAAGTATAGTGCGTGCCCGTACGTTTTGTTTAAGTATAGTGGCGTGCCCGTACGTTTTGTTTAAGTATAGTGCGTGCCCGTACGTTTTGTTTAAGTATAGTGCGTGCCGTACGTTTTGTTTAAGTATAGTACGTGCCCGTACGTTTTGTTTAAGTATAGTGCGTGCCCGTACGTTTTGTTTAAGTATAGTGCGTCCCGTACGTTTTGTTTAAGTATAGTGCGTGCCCGTACGTTTTGTTTAAGTATAGTGCGTGCCCGTACTTTGTTTAAGTATAGTGCGTGCCCGTACGTTTTGTTTAAGTTAGTGGCGTGCCCGTACATTTTGTTTAAGTATAGTGCGTGCCCGTACGTTTTGTTTAAGTATAGTGCGTGCCGTACGTTTTGTTTAAGTATAGTGCGTGCCCGTACGTTTGTTTAAGTATAGTGTGCCCGTACGTTTTGTTTAGTATGTGCGTGCCGTACTTTTGTTTAAGTATAGTGCGTGCCCGTAGATTGTTTAAGTAAGTGCGTGCCGTACGTTTTGTTTAAGTATAGTGCGTGCCGTATTTTGTTTAAGTATAGTGCGTGCCCGTACGTTTTGTTTAAGTATAGTGCGTGCCCGTACGTTTTGTTAAGTATAGTGGTGCACGTACGTTTTGTTTAAGTATAGTGCGTGCCCGTATATTTTGTTTAAGTATAGTGCGTGCCCGTACGTTTTGTTTAAGTATAGTGCGTGCCCGTACGTTTTGTTTAAGTATAGTGCGTGCCCGACGTTTGTTTAGTATGCGTGCCGTACGTTTTGTTTAAGTATAGTGCGTGCCCGTACGTTTTGTTTAAGTATAGTGCGTGCCCGTACGTTTGTTTAAGTATAGTGCGTGCCCGTACGTTTTGTTTAAGTATAGTGCGTGCCCGTACGTTTTGTTTAAGTATAGTGCGTGCCCGTACGTTTTGTTTAAGTATAGTGCGTGCCCGTACGTTTTGTTTAAGTATAGTGCGTGCCCGCACGTTTTGTTTTAAGTAAGTGCGTGCCGCACGTTTTGTTTAAGTATAGTGCGTGCCCGTACGTTTTGTTAAGTATAGTGCGTGCCCGTACGTTTTGTTTAAGTACAGTGTGTGCCCGCACGTTTTGTTTAAGTATAGTGTGTGCCCGTACGTTTTGTTTAAGTATAGTGCGTGCCCGCACGTTTTGTTTAAGTATAGTGCGTGCCCGTACGTTTTTGTTAAGTATAGTGCGTGCCCGTACGTTTTGTTTAAGTACAGTGTGTGCCGCACGTTTTGTTTAAGTATAGTGTGTGCCCGTACGTTTTGTTTAAGTAGTGCGTGCCCGTACGTTTGTTTAAGTATAGTGCGTGCCCGTACGTTTTGTTTAAGTATAGTGCGTGCCCGTATGTTTTGTTTAAGTATAGTGTGTGCCCGTACGTTTTGTTTAAGTATAGTGCGTGCCCGTACGTTTTGTTTAAGTATAGTGCGTGCCCGTATGTTTGTTTAAGTATAGTGCTGCCCGACGTTTTGTTAAGTACAGTGGATATAAGTTAGAAAGGTGAAATAAACCATTTTTGTCGCTAAAGGGCCAGAACCGATGCGGGTCGACGTGGTGAAGAAGCTGACAATCCTCTTTATTTTATTTTCAACGCTGCATTTAAATCTCTAATTTAATCATTCTAAATCACACAGTTTAATGAGACACCTTATTCTGTCGGTCTATCTTCGTCTTCGTCCTCGTGCAAACGGAAAATTATTCGGATGATGGCGGAAGAGAAATTCCTTCCGGAACGTTATTTTTCCTAGTAAAAATTGCAAGCCGCGGCTAAGCTACTCAGCCTAAGCCTTTTTAAATCGGATTTTCGAGGTAATCTCATTACTACCCTATAGATATTGTATATCCGAGAACAGAATTCAAAAATAATTTTCCGTTCGTTTGTCCGAACCGCTTTATCGGTGAATTTTGCATATTTTTCAACAGCTACCTTTTAAATTCTATAATTTAATCCTCATAAGTCCGACGACCGAATGATACCTCTCGTTTTGTAGGTCTATACCTCCCCCAAGTCCAAGTACGATGAAAAAATTATTTACATTAACCTCCGCAAAAGCGAGTGAATACGCGCATTTTATTTTATGTTTCCCAAGTATTCAAAGTTAATTTAGTCGCCAAAATACCCACTTTCCTTCGATTTTCACCCGGTTTCACACGTTGGGATTTAGGCCACTGTTATCGACTGCGAAATATGAAAACAGAATTACAAAATATCTTTCCGTTGGTTCGTGCGAGCCGGTAGAGTGAAACCGCGTCATCCTGCACAAGCTCTACCATCTCAATCAGCATACCAGACCGCAAAATCTTTTATTGGCTTATAACTCGACGGTGCAAAGTCACAAAAATTAAACACACACATCATCGTGCAGGTAATAATATCAGGCATCCGGCGATATAAGTTAGAAAGGTGAAATAAACTATTTTGGTCGCTAAAGAAGCCCCGAGCCGTTGCGGCCTAACACTATCCGAGGCGTGGCGCTCCGGGCCATGAAGCCGCGATTTTTTAAACACTCATAAAATGACGATACAAAGTCCGAAAACGTCCGAACATACCTCAAAATGTCCAGGTCACGTTCCCTGTTAGTGGGTGACAATCCAACGCTTTGCGAATTCTGCTTCGCAATGATAGGAAGAGCCGACATCGAAGGATAAAAAAGCGGCGTCGCTATGGACGCTTGGCCGGTGGGAGACCATGGCTTGGGAAGCACGGATTCTCAATGCTGAATTGTTAACCTATCATCTTTAATAGAACTATAATAGACCAATAAAACTTAATAGAGATTTAAAAATTTATTCTTGTATTTGAGGAGCATCTCGGCCTGGTTGTACTCAGCAGCTCGTTTTGTGTTACGTAACTTACGTTCAATGAAAAAAGTGGGGGGACAATCGATATGTTGTCCCCCCCTTGATAAAAAGTGGGGGGACATGTCCCCCCGTCCCCCACCAATCGACGCCATATCTTGATCCCCCTCCCACTCCCTCACTCTCTCAGCTGTCCCTTTCCTAGACCCCACCCCTCTTCGCTCCTCCTCCTCACTCTCACACCCCAACTCGCTCCCCGTCCATCCTTTCTATCTCTTCTCTTCTCTTCTCTTTCTCTCTCCACCCCTCTCCTCACACCCCCTTCTCCTGGAGTGTTTAACGATGTGTGGTGAGGTATGGCTCTCCATCCCCTCCCCCCTACTTCCTCACTCTCCCTCTCTTCGTTGCTCGAGGCTTTCCATCCACTGCTCCTTGCTCCCCCCCCTTCTCGCTCCCTCCTAACTCTCTCCCCACCCCCTCCTCTCTCCCCATCCTCCTCGCTCCCATCCCCCCCAACCTCCCAGAGTGTACAGCAGCATTTGGTGAGGCGTCACTCCCCCCACCGCCCTTCCTCGCTCTTCACCTCCTTTCCAAGCTCCCCCATTGCTAAGCTCCCCTCAACTCCCCTCTCCCCTCCCTCCCTTCCTCTCCTTTCCATCCCTTACTCCCCCTCCCTCCCTTCCTTCCTCTTCCTCCCACTCTGCTCTCTCTCCCCTCCCTCCCTCTCCCTCCCTCCTTCCCGCCCTTCCCTCCCTCCCTTCCTTCCCTCCCTTCCCCTCCTCCCTTCCTCTTCCTCCCACTCTGCTCTCTCTCCCTCAACCTCCCCTCTCCCTCCCTCCCTTCCCGCCCTTCCCCTCCCTCCCTTCCTCCCTCCCTTCCTCTCCTTCCATCCCTTACTCCCCTCCCTTCCTTCCTCTTCCTCCCACTCTGCTCTCTCTCCCCTCCCTCCCCTCCCTTCTTTCCCTCCATCCCCTCCCCCCTCTTCCCTCTCCTCCTTCCCTTCCTTCCCTCCTCCTCCTCTCTCCTCTCTCTCCCTCCCCTCCTATCTCTCAATAGTGATTCTTCATCATTGAGAGATGGTGCTAAAGTAATATATAGCACGGTGTCTCAAAAAGTTCTGGACGGATTCAGATGAAACTTGATGGACAATTTGGGTGTGTGACCACAACAAATTGTTTAGATTTTGGTGAAGATCCAAATCCAGATCTGGTTACGAGAATTGTTTAATTTATTTTAAGTGAATCTTTACCATTATGTAGAGCCAAAAACGAAATGTGGCATGATATTTCAAAAAAAATTTGGGCCCGATATATTCTCGCGGATCAGGCATTAAGTGGCGGAGGTATGCGCTCTACCGAGTGTCCTTCTAGTGTATAAATTGAATGCTATGCTCTTCCAGCCGAATAATTGGCATAACGCAACCATTAAAAGCTACCCTTAGGTAAGCCCTTTGCTGTTTCAAACTGTACCAGAGTTCCTCTACAGATATAAAGACATCCACAAATAGTACACATATGAGAATCACAATACTACACCCCCCCCCCCCTCAGCCACCAGACCAGTTTCATCGCTTATTGGTGAATCATCAGCGACATCATAGACAGAAACATGCAACACTGAGGCTCCCAAGCATGAACCACATGCAATGGCATTTATTGGGCAAGAAGACCATCGGCCAAGAAGTTCTTTCAGAGGTAATTTCCACCCATTTATGATGTAAGCTGGTATCTTTCAATTCCAAAGCCTTCTATTAAGCCTGTAAGCCTTTTCTTGTGCCCCAAGAGGAGCAACTTCCTCCCCGCTTGGTTTATATTACCTTCTCTGACCGAATTGTGCACACAACTCGCTGAGTCATGCTCCAAACCAAAGTACCAAATTTGTCCTTCGCGGTTAGTGGACAGGTTGGCTTCACCACTCGGGCTGCATGGACGAGGATCTTAAAGGTGGTGTATCACCTACCATATAAATAGGAGTGGAAATGACTCATTGCAGAGAGCATAGCCGATAGCTCTTTACGAATCATGCAATAATTTCTCTCGGGCCGCCTAATGGCCCGGCTGTAATATGTGATCACTTTCTACGCCCTCCTGCGCCTGAGACAAAACTGGTCCCAAACCATCCTGGTTTGCATCTGTGTCCATGCTAAAGATCCTATTATCTGTGGGGTATGCTGATATGGGTGTGGATGTCAAACACCCCTTCAATTTAAGGAATGCTTCATGGTATTCTCTTGTCCAATTAAACCAGGCCCCCTTCTCCATAAGCCGATGAAGAGGTCTGGCAATTGATGTGAACATTAGCAAAAATTGTCCAGTAGTTAGAGCAGAGCTCCAAAAACCCCTGCACCTCTGATTTTACGAGGTATGGGCTACTCTTCTGCCACTCTTACCGAAACTGGGTCAATCCTCACTCTTTCGCGGCTGATCACGTAACTTAGATATGCCACCTCTTTCACAAACAAAGTGCACTTACTGGGACTCAACTTCAAACCTGCCTACCTATGGTGCCCAAACACTTGGTCCAAATTAGTGATGGCTTGGTGAAATGTTTTAGTGTATTTCACGACGTCATCCAGGCATACCAGGCATGATTTCCATGGCATGCCGCTCAGTACATGAAGGTGGCAAGGTTATTACATAAGCCAATCAGCATCACAGTGAACTCATACAGTCCCTTACCTGTGTAATACACCATTTTATCCTTCCCTGCCTAGTTCATCTCCACATGTCAATACCCTCTCTTAAAGTCCAATGTGGAAAACCAGCGAGTCCCAAACAGCATCGGCGGTATCATCAATTCTCGACAAGGGATAGGATTATTTGAATGTCACCTTGTTCAGCTGCGATAGTCCATATAGAAATGTGTGGTCCCATCCTCCTTTTTAACCAGCAGAACGTGTGACAGCCAAGGAATTACCGAGGCCTCGATGATTCCTGCATCGATCATTTTTCTCACCTGCTCATCAGCTACCTCCCTCTTGGCTCACGGGAGCTGCCTTGTGGGCTGACAAACAGGCCTCTCCAGTGTTGATCTGATGTTTCACCAAGCCCACGCACCCAACGTCCTCGGAGGACAAGGAGAAGATATCTGAATTGCCACCGGTTAACTTGTATAAAGCTTCCCATTGGACCTCCTCCAAATCTACGCTACTACGATCAACCATTTTACAAATGGGATCTGGTCAATTCCTACTAGAATCTAGAGATTCCCTCTGGGGTCGGTTTGACTGGATGTTCTGTCCCTCATCTCCACGACATCAATAACTGGAGTGTAATCAGCTACTTTTTCACCCCGGCCTGTAATACGTGGTTCTGTACTGACATTAATTACTCTGATGGCCACAACAGGCCCATCAGTTTTTTTATGAGGGTGTGACATGACTAAGCCCTTGATTGGTTGCCCTGCCAGCAGCTCGCACAAGCCACAAGGCTTCCGCAAGGTTGAGTGAGTCCACCACTGCACCAGGGACTATTGCTTTGGCGCGTCGGGAGGGATAGTCACAGAGTCTGGAGCCTCCAGCTCCATTTCGTCCTCGGTGCACGAGTGTAATTGTTGATGTTTATCATATTGCAAGATTCACGTTAGTACTTCAAGTGTAATTTAAGGTTGTCCTGTAATGGAGGTTCAGGAGTTTCTAATTTTATGTGCAAAGGCAAGGCTGTTCATTTTATTTCTTTTGTTATATGGGACAATAACAATGCGTTTTTTTAATCAAATTTTTGTCAAAGATGCTGGTCGTTTACGTCGTCTAAACGTATAAATGTAACTGTATAAGATAAAGCTTCTAATAATTAAGGCATTTGTTTGTTTAGTTTTTTTAATGGGAAAAATGCGCAAAACTGTACTGAGTAAGTTATTTTAGTAACAAAGGACAGATGCATCACTAGGTATTGCAAAAGGACATTCACCTATACCACAGGTATTGTCAATTGTCCATTTAATCCCTTGTCGGGAATTTGGCAAGGGTGGGGTTTCCGGATAGCTCAGGGGGAGCACACTCACTTTTGAATTGTTGAATCTGGATTTGAACCCTGTCCTGACTGTAAACCATCATCAAGGTGCTTAGTTGACAGAGTGTTGGACCAATGATTGAGACGACGTTCGACTCGCTGTTCCGTCTCTTAGTATCCGCTTGTAGACGGTAAAAGTCTCAAGGACCCTTCAATCAGAATAGGCCATTGTGTACCCTGACAGCATTCTAAATTTGTTCCCTTTGGTTGAGTGCTCGTTTGGCGGAAACCCTGATTATGGAGTAGCAACCTGGTCAGGGGAAATGCTCAGCTATGGAAACCTTCAAGATCAGTTGTGGGTGTTCAGACAACCTCAGAAAGGTTTGAATGATTACAACGAAAGGTACACAATGGCCTAATCTTTCTGAAAGACAACGGACAATATTTGAGGGTCACAATATAAATGCAACGGCTAGCTTCACGTCCATATCCGAAGGATTCTCCCAGATCCATCGTCCCCTGCGAGCATCGCGTCACAACGGCAGGTTCTGGTTAAGTTGAACTCCGTTGAGAGATCAAACCCCGACTAGACAACTACGTGTTGAGTAACCTCATACCTTGAAAATTACAAACTGCCTTTTTAACCCCAATGTTTCAATGAGCAAGGTTTATTTATAAAGTAAATCGCTATGTGGTTTGTTTTGTTCTAATGTGTTAATTTTTCACAATTGTACATATAAAAATGCAAAATAGCTTTTTCAAAATCTGAGATTTCTAAATAAGAAAAAAAGGTCCCCACCCTCCCCACCCTCCCCCTGTCCAACTCCCTCACAAGGAGATGCATTGCTCGAACAAAATTAAAACTGATTTGCGAAAGGTGGATTCAACAGTTAAAGGCCTGGTGTCGGCTTAGTGGTTAGGGTGGCTGGCTTTGGATCTTGGGGTCCTGAGTTCGAGCCCTGTTGGCCACTGAATTTAACACCAGGTGGGGTTGATTCAGCCTGTCATCCTTTCGAGGTCAGGGAAATGAGTACCAGTGTACTGGTTATAAATGGTTGTCTTGGCACTGTTCCATGCCTGCAACTGCAGTGTGGTAATCTTCATCCTGATGAAGCAGCACTCATATGGAAGGAAGTAAGGAATTGTGTTGCTAACTCGAGTTAATTGGAGTGATTTATTATGGTTCAGCAGATTAATGGAGCTTAGGGATTTCGTAGATATTTGAATGTATTTTTGTGAATGATTGAGGCTGCAGGCAACCTTTCCAAACAAAAATGCTTCATCAGAGGAATGAAACACATTGAAACGGTTGTCTCTTTGTCTTCCACCCCCGTTCTGGTCTTGCACCATCTACCCTCTCCATGCTTTGTCCCACCACCTTCCCCCCCCATGTTTCTACAGGGTGCACGTGGTCCATCAGCAACCCCCTTCTCGAGAAACTCCCAAAATGCAGAATTACTGCTCACTTCCGATCATCCGTTCCTCTTCTCTCCCTGCCTGTGGAACCAACTTCCACATTCTCTTCAATCTCATTCCTTCCTCCAGGTCTTCAAGAGACTATTCAGACCCTTTCTACACCTGTTAAACCATCTCCCCACCACACAAATTTTGCTTCTGTATCCATCTTACCCACCCCCTGTATTCTCTTCTCCCATTCAACCTTACCGACGCATCCCTTATTGTCCATCTTCATTTATTTTCTCCCTTGGCCCTGCTGTTGGCATTTCCCTCTTTCTCTTCATGCTGCTCCTAATTTTGTTATGTTGCGTCCTGATCCATTTTGTGTTCTAGCCCTTTCACTCGCCTCAACTCTGTATACAAAACAAACAAACTCAGCTCAGCATTTGAGATTATGAAAAGGAAGTGAAACAAATTAATGGATAGGCTTGGAGAGACAATGTTCGCTAAAACAAAGTGTAGATCGTATCAAATTGAACGAATACATTTACTGTCAGGTTAATTAGGACGAAGGCTCCTAAGAGACCTTTAATGAGCAACCTGAAGGAGCAAGAAAGCAAGATGTTTTTTTCTTCACATTATGGTTTGGTCCTAGTTAGTCCCTACGATACTATTCAGTTGGAGGATTTGGGATAGCACTTCCTTTCAATAGGTAGCTATGTCCTTCCCAGTTGCCTTCAGAGCAATAGTGTGATCCGCTAATGGACTGCAGTCTCCTGTCTGCCAGTACAGGCATGGCAGGGGGGTTAGACCCTCCCCGAAGGTTATGGATGAGCCAGCTTGATTATCACCAAAACTCCATTGGCAACATGGTAATTTCCCTGAGAATCAGGCAACTTCAGGAATTTGGATGATACGAGTCTTCAAAACTTGGTACCTCGAGAAATTTAGATGATGGGAGTCTTCGACATGTTAGTAACTTAGTAATTCTCCTGTAAGCAATGTGAGACATAAAGAAAACCCAATTAAAAATAGCAATCGTGAAAAAAAAATGTCTTCTGATAAATAAAAGCAACATTTCAAATATTTTCATATCCAACAACATATGAATCACAGCATTGTGGTTTCACTGGCAAGTGATATCATGCACTTTGTAATATGGTAGTGTCACATTTCTATTCAAATTTTAATGCTTCTTCGATAGACATCCTGGATTAGTGTATAACGTACATTGATTACGGTACATCAATAGAAAAATGAAAATCACAAAATCATGACTAAGGACAGTGGGATGACAAACTAGCTATGTGTGCAAATTTACGTCATCCTGGTTTCACTCCCAGAAGGACAATGTGCTCTGTGATCTCAAAAGATAACAAGTGCTATAAAGCAGACGTGAACTTGCAGTGCTGTTTAATTTTAAAATTACATCATCGCCATCAATGCCTGTTGGAGTATAAATTTTACAAATGCTCAGGCTACAGCAATATAGGCTCAGCCTCCAGCAATCTAAATCCAAGCTATTAGAGTAATCTAGGCCCATGCTACAGCAATCTAAATCCAGGCTATTAGAGCAATCTAAATCCAGGCTACATGCAGCAATATAGGCCCAGACTAGAGCAATCTAAATCCAGGCTATTAGAGCAATCTAAATCCAGGCTATTAGAGCAATCTAAATCCAGGCTATTAGAGCAATCTAAATCCAGGCTATAGCTCTGTAGGCTCAGGGTACAGCAATCTAAATCCAGGCCATAGTAATCTCGGCTCAGGGTACAGTAATTTAGGCTCAGGCTGCAGCAATCTAAATCCAGGCGACATGCAGCAATATAGGCCCAGACTAGAGCAATCTAAATCCAGGCTATAGCTCTGTAGGCTCAGGGTACAGCAATCTAAATCCAGGCCATAGTAATCTAGGCTCAGGCTACAGTAATTTAGGCCCATGTCACATTGCTGTGCTAATGATAGTTCTCTAAACCTTTCGATAACAACAATAATTATTGTTGTTGCATCTGGAATTGTGTTGGCCTATTCCTGAATGAATATTCAAAAGCACACAAAGCATAAAGGCAGGATTACAAAATGTTTTCAAGAACCAGATATTACATTAAATGTAAGCAATTCCCCCATAGTTTGACTTATAGCAGTTATTTTCTGAAATATTGAGTTCCAAGTATGGCAGCACACATTAATATCTCTCTCCCAGGTCCATACTCTTCCTCCACCACAAGAGCCCATCATGTGCTCTCCACGTAGAGACCTTTGGAATCAGAAGATCAGAAACTTAATTTTTTTCAACAAACTACTTACATACACTTGTGGTCGCAAACGATTGAATGCAAAACTTCCTTTTCGAAGAGCACAACAATTGGCTGCTTTGATTACCCGATGTTCTTCAATCTATGGAGCACAGGTAAACAACTTGCAGAAAGAAGAACGAATAATAGATCGAGTTGAAAAGAAAGATTCGGTGTTATAAGAGGAAGAACTATGTTAGTATCAAGAGAGGAGAAAAAAATAATATCAAAAGACATTAAGTTAATCCCACGTGAATTTCATTGATTTAGAGAACTGAATGTAATGAACTTTGAAGTGTGTTTGAGCTCACAATGCTTTCTACCGTTATGACCACAATCCGATAATCCTCATGTATTTATATTTTCCCAACTAAATAGCTTGTGGGTCAGTGCAAAAGGGCTGCCTTTAGATGTCGTGTACAAACTGTCGCATTTGATGTTTCCCAGGAATCCCATAATGAGACCCTTTCGGGGTGGGGGTGCAATAGGACTAATTAATTTTCATGAAAGTGCCAATGATCAAAGAGAAGGAGGAAGAATCATGCATAAACATCATTGCATTATTGTAGCTGATCTTCATGTAAATTGTTCCAGAAGAGTTGAAAACACATTTTATGCTGGCGAGGTTATTAAATAACGTGGAATAGGTCTGTGTGCGTTGCTCCATGGCGATTTGTTGTATAAATGAGCTTTCGAGTCGTTAGAAATGAGACATTTTGCTTTCATTGGGCCAAATATATTGCACCGAGACACTGGGAGCAGGTGTCCGGGGCACCCGTATGCCTAATGTCGGATTGCTGGTAATTTGGCAGAAAAAAAAAATCAAGGGAAGAAACAGTCACATCAGGAATGTTTCCTCGGCATGCTTTTACTTCATGCTTGCTGGGCTGTGAAATTGGCTTATTGTTTGGTTGCTTTAAAAAATCCCACTGAAAAGGCCCAATTTGAGATTGGTGGCTTGGTACAGTCGGTGATGTGGATCCCGTTATGGATATAACTTTTTCTCCTTAAAAGGGTTCTGCCACGCAATGGCACGTTGATGTGATTAGGCATCCCAGAGCCAGTGTGTGCTCTTTCATAAAGTGATAAAAGTTTTACTGGTGATCGTTCTTGCATCTTCCGAATGTTGAGGTTCACAGCCTCTCTCGACTCAAGGCCATTGTACGCCACCTCTACCTAAAGCTACCCAGCCATTATATTCTTGTATCTGCCCATGGTTTCCACAGAAGACAGTGTATATATCAACGGTTCTAAGGCTATCACTCACCCAACTGATCACATCGCAATACATGGAACTAAAAGAAACTTGGACACCTAGGAGGATGCTTCAAGAATTATATATATTATTTCCGAGTTTGTGGTTTCGTGTCGCGCTATCTTCGACTTTGTTCTGCGCTCGAGTAACGTGATATTCGGCTTACATTATCTCAAAGACCATATGAGGTGCATGGTACAAAAAAAAAAGTAAATAAAATGGTTCTGAAACAGTGAAATCGTATTCCACTTACTGCATTAAAGTAAAATTACTACTGATACTCTGCATCAGTTCCTTTCTCAAACACACCCACCCCAACATGTCGCGCAGAGTGCGGGTTATGCTAGTATCACATTAAATGAAGGTATCAATTTAATTACTTAACTACACTGGTTACAATGAGGGGGGTAGAGGACTGAGAAGGAGAATGGTGGGACATGCACAGGGACATCACCAGGGTTTTGGGGTAGGGTAGGGGGTGAGCGGGGCTGCTGGGTGAGGGATGAACAAACACCGACAGTACGGTAACTTTTTGACAAGACCCTCCTTTTTATCTCTCTACAAGAGCGAGGCTCATGGGAGAGCAAATACATCTCAATCACTACACCTGTATCCAATTAGAGAGTTCATAGAACACATTACCCCACGCTGTGTTGAGAAACAAGGACACGGGCAGGGTCTACGAGCGGCAAATTTGATTGGTCCTCATGAAGTAAAATGCTGTATTTTGCACAAGTCCTGCGAAACAGAAAGGTTTTGAAAGTGCTAAAAGGTGATTTCTGTTCTACAGTGTTCAAGTATATATTTCAATTGAAATAAAATAATGATTTTAAAGTTTGGAGAAAATAAAATTCCAGAAGTTTACCACTGTTGATGCAGTGTCTAATACACTACCTAATTGAACACATTACATTAATTATTCATGACTGTTGCTTGACCTTTATGATGTTCTTAAAAACAATGTTTCCTGTTTGGAATGATTTTCAATATTGTTTGG
>CM068966.1:70333013-70390484 GCA_035128595.1 Eptatretus atami | reverse complement strand
ACGGAGTAGAAAATATTCTCACACTTCTCTCTGTGCATACATGATCGAGACTAATTCAGAACCAAAGTACACAAGGATACACAAGGAAGCTAAAACACAGTAGGAGGCTATTTTGCCCATTGTGCATGCGCCACATCAACACCAGACCATTTTTATCCGTTAAAATGATGAAATTTAATTAGGGGAATGAGGGGAGGAATGTAGATGGAACAATGTGCTACACCCTGGGATAGCCAAACGGTGGCAAAATAAAAAGGGGGAAATATAATAATAATATGAAAAGATAAAAGCAATTTTTAATGTTTTTTAAAAAATTTATTTCCGGTAGGCGAAGGCGGTTCTTGGGTGAGAAGAATTGCTGAACTACAGGTTTGTTTTCCGATTTGTGTTCAAAATAAAACATTCAATTTAAATTAAGTTGTTCCTCGATCATAAACTGACTTATGAAGACAGGACAGACAGAAATGAACCAATTGCTTCACCCCACTTTGTCCTTGGCATGCATGGGGTAATCACTCATCCATACACAAGCTACCTACCAGTCCTGCCACTATCCATGCACCCCTATATCTGCAATGCATTTCAAGGTTTCATTGTCCAGGCAATATATTTTCTGACTTTTTCACTTTAACCACTTTCATCATTTCAAGCATCGTGGACAGAAAGTCAAGTTTCCCCTTTGATTGATAAATCCAAGGGTTTGTTGATTGCATCGCTGTTATCCTGGCAGGAAATGATGTCTCCACATTCTGTGCAATGTCTTTCTAATCATTCCACGGTATTGGCCTAAAACACTGTGATAATAACGCCTTTCCATTTTACTTCGTATCCAGACTTCTACAGTAAATCAATTCTTCTTCTCCTCCTCCTCTTCCCTTTATAAGGGGTGACGTCCAATGGCAGTAAGCTTCTGCCCCATCTTGATGATGATGATACCCCTCCTCCTCCCTCTGTCCTCAACCGACTCCCTCAATTCTCCAACCACCCCTACCTTACGGATGTCCCTCCTCACACAATCCTCCCATCTCAACCACAGACTACCTCTTTTCCTCCTACCTTGCTCCCTCAACATATCCGCTCTCTTTGCCATTCTCTCTTTCCACATCCACCCCAAGTATCCAGCCCATCTCATTTCACCAATCTCCCCATCAAGCTCATCTGCACACCAATCTTCTCTCAGTTCATCCATCCTTCTATTCACTCCCGCAATCCTGACCCAGTTGTTCTTGCAAACTTGCAGTCTCTGTTGTCTCTCTGTCAGTGCCCCTGTCTCCAGATCGTAAAGGTAGGCCAGCGTTCGTTACACACGACATCATAACTTTCCCTTTCAATTTCTTTGATATCTTCCTGTCTGCCATTAATCCCTCCACCTTCCTCCATGCATTTGTACCCATCTGAATCCTCCTTCGCTCCTATGCCTCAGACTTACCATCCCCGGTCACTGTTCCTCCCAGATAGTCAAACTGATTTCCCTGGCTGATCTCCTTCCCATCGAATATGACTATGTGAGAGGAGGAAGATATTAATTTATTTTTTTCTGCTGCCAGACCCACATAACCTCAGTTTTCTCCATACTCATCTTTAGCCGATGTTTCTCAAATGCCTACGTCCACTCCTCTCGTACTTCCTGCATCTCCAGCCCACTCTCCTCACTGAGTGGGCTGAGAGTGTTTCCCTGCCTCAAACTGATGTTGAAACTGAACTCCTCAGACATCCCAAGACCAACCAAAACTCTTCCCTTCATTCCCTTATAAATCCCTTTCACCAACATAACTTCTGCTTCTGGCACTCCCATCAATCTCATTGTTGCCATCACCATCTCTCTTGGAACGGTGTTGTAGGCCTTCTCCAGGTCCACAAATCCCAATACCATCTCACCTTGCATCTCCATCCTCTTTTGCACCAGCTGTCTCAGCGTGAACATCCAATCTGCCATCCCCCTACCCTTTCTAAACCCTAGCTGCTCTTCTCCGATCTCAATCTCCACACTCTTCCTTATCCTCCTGTGCAAAATCCTATCCAGAACCTTCATTGTATGACTTAGGAGCGTAATGCCCCTGTACTTCACCAGATCTTGAACATCGCCTTTCCCCTTCAATATCGACACAATTAATCCTGTCCTCCACTCCTCTGGAATTGAACCCTCCCTCATACATATGTTCAACAGCCTCTTCCTCCAACTGGCTCTGACTACTTCTGTTGCAATTATCATCTCTGTACACACCTCAGCAATGCTTGGCGCTCTTCCCTTCTTCATCCTCTTCATTGCCGTCTGCACTTCCTCGTCTGTGATCTCAACCAACTCCACTTTCACCTCCACATAAACGGAAGCTCCAGCTTGCTGCTGCTTCCTTCCTGGTTCCATAGCTCTTTGAACTATTCTTCCCACACCTTCAATACTACCCCCTTCTCTGTCACTAGCCTCGGGCCACCATCATTAATCACTGCCCCCCTTCATGTCCTTACCATCCTTATCCCTGTCACGAGCCAATTTATATATCATGTTCCTCCCACCATCCATTTCCAACTTCTTGTACTCCTCCATTTCCATACAATTCCTTGCCTTATCCACAGCTCTCCTTGCTGCTTTCTTCTTCTGCCCATACAGGTGCAGCAACCCTGCATCCGGCTGCCTCTCCCTATCCTTGATCTTCTCTATCCTCTTCCAAAATTCCTTCTTTTCATCAACTGCCTTCACTACCTCCTCCATCCATCATACCTGTACTGGTTTCTATCCCTCGATGATGCACCTTTTCCTGACATCCTTCCACACAAAACTTCTGCAATTCCCCTAAACGCCTCTCCGTACTTCTTCCAGTCCTCCTCCAAACCTTCCGCTTCTTCACTAAGTTGATCATATCTAGCGCTCAACCTCTCCTTGTAGTCTATGAAGATGTTTCCCCTTCACTTCCCCCACCTCATAATCTTCCGAGCCCAGCTTATCAATCAATGTTGTACTTATAATATTTCTTGCTTTGGGAAACGACTAACGATTCAACATCATGGATTGAATGAGGAAATCCCTATGATTAGGACATTAATATTACAACTTCTGCACGACAAGCTCTGGGCAACACAACTTTGTCGATCCGGTGGAATGTAGAATAACACATGTCGATGGCGTTGCATTGGTGAGTGTTGACCTTTCTACCTTTATTTTTATACTCGTGTGGTGACTCACTAATTTTCTCAATAATTCATTAATTTTTCTAAACACGTGAACTCTGGTAGCCAATCAGTCGCATCTTTCCGGAGAGCCAATCGATGCACGGGATGTTCAAAAGGACGAGGGCTCATGGGAGTTAGTTCTTTGGTGACGACACGTTGGAAGCTTGCGCGCCTTCACTAACAAGCTTTTCTCATCCAGTCATGAGTCACGCAACACGTCATTATTTTTCATGGTGACTTTTGGTTCGACTTTATCAAGACGATTGGGCGAAGTGGATTTCGTTTGTTTGGTTAAACAAACACGACTGCAACAAACGAGTTTTCCTCTTCTGCTTGTCATTTTTCGACGCTATTCTGAAGCCGCAACGGCTCAGCGCCATTAAATCTTCCCTTCTTTACCAACCGCTGGAGAGACGCCGAAGGAGTAATCATTAGCCGGACTTCATCTACCATACGTCATTGCATTGTTAATACTAGTGCGTGGCCGTACGTGCAAAAGAAAAAAAAGAAGAACAATTGTGACGTCAATCGTGACGTCATAGCACTGTATACTGTCATTGGTTTGGTAAATAAATGGCCATAACTTGGGAACCACTTGTCCGATTAATATCAAACCTTGAAAAGGCACATCCACAGGGCCCCAGCAATATACTGGCAAGTTTCAATTAGATCGGACCAGTGGTTGTCGAGAAACAGCGCGTCACACACACACACACACCACACACACACACACACACACCTGGAATTATAGATAGACGAGTACGTGCCCGTACATGCGTGCCCGTACGTGCGTGGCCGTACATGCAAAAAAAAAAAACTTTCAAACCGCGAGCCATAAACAAACACACAGGCCGTTCCCTCGCTCTCGTAAACGACGACTGGATTGGGACATTGTGTTTATCTATAAATGCGCATAAGAAATCGAGAAATTATTATAATACAGTAAGTCATCACTATCCGGAAGTGTGCGTGCCCATACGGAATGTTCACATGCATTCCACGAATTGTCTCTTTCATTGAAGTATCAACTGCTGTGATACTTCCACACACAGAGTTAATTAAAATCCAAATTAAAATCAAGTTTACCTCCCTGTCTTTGCTTGCCATGACATTCGCTGCCATTGACCATTGCCACTCCTACGCCACGGGAACTAAGGCACCGATCGATCCCCCATCGTAACCGCACGGCACGTGACGTCATCGTCGGGCGGCCGCGCACCGCTACGCAAGTTAAGTCCTCACTGTCCAAAGTTCGCATATCGCAGTTACGATTATTGGCAATTAAGTTTTAATGGCCAATTATTCAATTAGCGCCAACGTATTTTGCTTTTTCGCAATGTCATCGCAAGAAAAACACAAAGAGAAGAGAAGAGAGAGAGAGAAAAAAACGTACGTACAAAAAAACGTACGTACAAAAAAAAACGTACGTACAAAAAATAAATTACTTTCAAACAACTACACAGGCCATTCTTTCGCTCTCGTAAACGACGACTGGATTGGAGCATTGTGTTCATCTATAAATGAGCATAAGAAATCGAGAAAGTATTAGAATACAGTAAGTCATCACTATCTGGAAGTCCGTACGTTGTAACCCGTAATGGGGAACGTGGCTGAGGTTTTCCTCCCCATCGGCCACGCCCACGCAGCAACGTGTCTTGTCATTGGTTGGTAAATAAATGGCCATAACTTGGGAACCTCTGTCCGATTAATATCAAACCTTGAAAAGGCACATACTCAGGTCCCCAGCAATATACCTGGCAAGTTTTTCAATTAGATCGGACCAGTGGTTGTCGAGAAACAGCGTTCACAGACACACACACACACACACACACACATTGCTGGAATTATAGATAGATGAAAGAGATTTCTCTTATTCTGGTTTAAGTATCATCATCTTAACCAACATGCTGAAAGGGAATAATCACCACACTCGCTTCATGTCCACATGGATCTCATTTCAACAAGCTTATACCGAGACGTCCGGCACCAGATGGTCTTAAGGAGATCGTGCTTTGGACATTCTACTTGTTACACATGCAAAACTAGAACAGCACTCGGTAGAGCGCATACTTCCGACAGGCTCAACAGTTTACATTTTGCATCCCACTGAATTGTCGGATCAGCATTCGAACCTCAACCAAAATCGAATCGGCTTGTTCTGGTCACTTACCCCATTCATCCACCAAGTTTCGTCCGAATCCATCCACAACTTTTTGAGATATCGTGCTACATATCGTTTTTGGCCCTATCTCTCAATGATGAAGAATCACTGAAAAAATTCTCGTATCTGGATCCGGATCTACTCCAAAATCGAATCGATTCGTCCTTGTCACACATCCAACCTGCCTGTCAAGTTTCGTCCAAATCTGTCCATAACTTTTTGAGATATCCTGCTCACAGACAGACAGGGGCGAAAACATCCACCTTCGGTGGCAGAGGTAACGAGGAAGAGTGGTTGGGAGAAATGTGGGAGGGCTGATGAGAAATAAATAATATAATTTATAGAAATAATGGTCAGTAAGGAAAGGAATTGAAGTTGGAGAATATGGGGAAGGGGGAGAAAATGGAATGAAGTTTGAGAGGAAGATGGATATGGACAATTTATGGGACATATAGATGGAGATTCCTTCATTTATCAGACATAATATGTAGATTTTTGCCAACTCCTGCTTTATGTTCTCATGTAAACTGTGGTATCCTATGGTATTGCAAAAGCACAAAGTAGAAAAGATTTTGTGTGTGTATTGATGTTGTGGATACAGCTACAGGTAGTCAGGATGGTGGAGAGGTCTAGTCTGCGTTCCACTCTCGAACCGACTATGAAACTGTCAGATCGGTGCTTCGCAGGTAAGGCGTTGCATCACAAAGGACGCCATACCTCGGACAGACGTTAAACCGGGTGTCTCACTCGCTCGCATCAGTTGATGTATTTTAACATCTCACAGGATCCCTTGCGAAGAGGAGAGTTATCTCTTTGGAATCAATCATTTGCGAGATGGTAATTTAGCTTACCCTTTAGCAATGGTCGGAGACCCTAAATCTCATATGAGAAGTTGACACCATCTCCGTGGACTAGGGCGTAGCCAGGCTGAGGCAGACGAGGCAGTTGCCTCGTCGCTCATTTCCTGAAATATGATCTGGCCTGAGCCCTCTGGCCATCTGAGCTCCCTGGGGAGTAAACTATCAAAGCTACCCGGCAGTGCTCCGAATACTCTTATCTCCACTCCTATCACAATACCTAAATAGGACAGTTCACCTCTTTTGGCCTCATCGCTTTTGGACCTCTGGCTTATACCCTTGCAGTGGACGTATCTCAAGCATTGAACACAGTTTAGCATTTTACTCTGTTTGTCAAGCTCGCAGACTGGCACACAAGGCCGCCTTCATACCCATCTCTGTGACTTCCTCCTCTCACACAGTCATCCATGTGTCAATACAGCACTCTCCTATTTCAGAGGAGGCTAGAGTGCATCAAGGTAGTGACTGCCGGGGCACTGTCTTGTTCCTCAACTACACGAAGGACCTCTCCGATGCTCTGGGAGAATCCTTTCCTTTTTGTGGATAACTACACAATGTGTTAAACAAAACCCTATCCCACTGACAGGCAGAGGGTAACTGCATCTTTCTCTGCTGATCTGGATTCGATTCAATGTTCGTCTGACAATTGGAACACCTCTTTCAATCAGGGCAAACGTCAGCGTCACCCTGGAAGGACTGCTAAACTAACCCACCTAACTATTTACGTGGTCAGCCACTGGAAGAAGTTCAGTCTTTTGAATTGCTCGGCCTCACCATCAGCCATGACCCCACTTGGGCTGACCATATTGCAAAGCTGGCCTCCATCGCCACTCACAGACTGCTCCCGTGCCATCTACCAACCCTACCCACAATCTTTTCCCCCCATTAACCCAGCCGCCACTGCCTCACTGTCAGTTCGTTGCCTTCATATGCTATGTCACCTTCCTCTTCCACGTGTCTCATTCTTGTTTGGATTTTATTTTCCAAATCTTCTGTGTTGCAGCTCTACTCAAAGGGCTCTTCTTTTTTTTTTTGATGTCCGCTGAACCTCGGACAACCTCCAATTGTCGCTCATATGTTGTGACATTTCCAGTAGATGTCAATTTCTCTGCAACTTCTTTACCACTCTTGTTGCTCCGACGATATCACTGGTGGGATGTTGATTTCATTCAGATCCCAGGCAATCTTCCTTTCATATTTCCAGGTATTTTACCACTTTAAATGTAGTTCTAAATTATTTAGATCAAAGTCATTCGATACTGACCCTTCAACTAGCAATGCCATATTTTCCTTCATAGAAACTTTCTGATTACTGTCTGGTTGGAATACCTCTTTCTTCGTTTTTTTTTGTTTGTTTGGATAAAAAGTCGAGGCTCGTGGAGGAGCAAAAATATAGAACAGACCAAGACGCAACAGAACAAAAGGAAAAGAGAGAGGGGGAAAACACCAACAGTCGCATTGAGGGACAAAATGGAGGGAGACTTGGACAAAAATATGAGATGTGGGGAATATTTGAGGGGTAGGGGAGGATGCATGTGGTGGACAAGGTGGATAAAACGAAAGTAATTTTCCCATAAGAAACCATGTAATCGGTGGAGGTTGTGTGTCAGGACTTGGGTGGATGGGAAACACTGAGAGAGAGAGTCACTTATACATTCAAAGAAAATAAAATTAAACCGTAAGATGGTGATATCGCTCGCTTACTTTTCACAAAATAAAATTAAACCTTGAACCGTAAGAGCCATTGCAAGGAGGAATGGTCAGTTCGAACCAAAAATTTCCTCCCGTACAAGTACGGGTGGAAATGGCTCACGGCAGACAGCATGGCCAATAGCTCCTTGCGAGTGACGCAATAATTTTGTTCGGGCCTACTCATGGCCCGACTGTAATACGCGATCACTCTTTCCACGCCCCCCTGTGTCTGAGACAAGACTGCTCCCAATCCTTCCTGGCTTGCATCCGTGTCCAGGGTATACATCCCGTCATCGGTGGGGTATGCTAACAAGGGTGCGGATGTCAAACACCCCTTTAATTTGAGGAAGGCCTCCTGGCATTCCCCTGTCCAATTAAATCTCGACCCCCTCTCTGTAAGCCGGTGAAGGGGCCTGGCTATGTCCGCAAATTTTGCCACAAAGCGCCGGTAGTAGGAGCAGAGACCTCAAAAAACCCGTACCTGCTGGACATTACGAGGTACGGGCCACTCCTCTAACCGTGTAATTTTACCTGGGTCGGTTTTCACTCCATCGCGGCCTATCACGTGTCCGAGATAGGCCACCTCTGTCGCGAACAAAGTACATTTCCCCGGGCTCAACTTCAACCCTGCCTGCCTGGGGCGCCCAAACACCTGGTCCAAATTAGCTATTGCCTGGGAAAATGTTTAACGTGTACCAGGACGTCATCCAGGTACACCAGGCATGATTGCCATGGCATGCCGCCCAGCACACGCTCCATCAATCTCTCAAAGGTGGCGAGGCGTTGCACAAACCGAACGGCATCACAGTGAACTGATACAGCCCCTTCCCTGTAGAAAATGCTGTTTTATCCCTCCCCGTCTTATCCATCTCCACCTGACAATACCCACTCTTGAGGTCCAATGTTGAAAACCATTTAGAGCCTGAAACGGCGTCGAGGGTATCGTCAATTCTAGGCAGGGGATAGGAGTCTTTGCAGGTGTCACGTTGTTAAGTTGGCGATAGTCCACGCAGAAACGCGTGGTCCCGTCCTTCTTTTTCCAACATAACCGGTGACATCCAAGGACTCCCCGAGGACTCAATGACACCTGCATTGAGCATCTTTTCTACCTGTTCGTCAGCTTCCTCTCTCTTGCTCCAAGGGAGCCGTCGAGCGGGCTGACCTGGACAGGCCGGGCCCCATCGGTGTGGATCTGATGTTTCACCAGGCCCGTACGTCCAATATCCTCGGTTGACAAGGAGAAGATTTCTATATGTCGGTTGACCAGTTTGTGTAAGGCTTCCCGCTGGGCGTCCTCCAAATCTACACTACTCCGATTTACCATCTCGCAAATGGGATCGGGCCAATTCCTATCAGACTCTGGAGACCCCCTCCGGGGCCGGTCTGACTCGATGTTATTGTCCCCCAGCTCTGCGACTCGTTCCACTGGGGTGCAATCTGCCACCTTCGTGCCCCGTCCAATAGTGCATGGTTCCGTACTTACATTTATTACCCTGACGGGCACGATAGGCCCGGGATAACGTTGTGGAAATGCACAGATCAGGGGATGGGTATAAAAATATTTCAATGGACTTGAATATCCCTTGGAGCACAGTCAAGTCAATCATTAAGAAGTGGAAGGCGTATGGGACCACCAAGACCCTGCCTCAATCAGGCCATCCATCAGAAGGCGTATGGTACCACCGAGACCCTGCCTCGATCAGGCCGTCCATCAAAATTAGATGAGCAAGCAAGGAGGAGACTGGTCAAAGAGGCCACCAAGAGGCCAATGGCAACTTTGAGCTGCAGGCCTTTATGGTAAAGACCGGTCACTGTGCATGTGGCAATAAGATTCCAAGCACTCCACAAGTCTGGCCTGTATGGTAGGGTGGCAAGAAGGAAGACATTACTCAAAAACGCCCACCTGGAGTCCCGTTTGAGGAATGCATAAAACCACTCCAGAGATTCTGAAGCCACGTGGCAAAAAGTTTTGTGGTCTAACGAAACCAAGATGGAACTTTTTGGCCTAAATGAAAAACGTTACATTTGATGCAAACCCAACACAGTACATCACCCAAAGAACACCATCGCTACTGTGAAACATGGTGGTGGCAGCATCATGTTATGGGGATGTTTCTCATCAGCAGGGACTGGGGCACTTGTCGGGATAGAAGGGAAAATGGATGGAGCAAAATACAGAAAAATCCTCTGAAAAACTGCTGCCCTCTGCAAGAAAGCTGAAATTGTAATGGAAATTCACCTTTCAGCATGACAATGACACAAAGCATACAGCCAAAGCTCCACTGGAGTGACTAAGGAACAAAAAGATCAATGTCCTTGAGTGGCCCAGTCAGAGCCCTGACCTAAATCCAATCCAAAATCTGTGGCACGACTTGAAGATTGCCGTCCATAAATGCTCCCCACATAACTTGACTGAGCTTGAAAATATTTTGTCCAGAAGAATGGGAAAGTATTGCCCAATCAAGGTGTGCAAAGTTGGTAGAGACCGATCCCAACAGATTCACAGCTCTAATTGCTGTCAACCGTGCTTCCACCAAGTATTAACTCAGAGGGGTGGACACTTATACTACCAAGATATTCTAGTTTTATGTTTTTAATTAATTTTCTGAAATTTGTAGAATTTGTTTTTCACTTGGAAGTTGTGGGTTATGATGTGTCAACGATTGAAAAAGTCTGATTTAATGCAATTAATTCCAGGCTATCAGGCAACAAAATGGTGAAAATTTTGAAAGGGGGTGTAGACTTTCTATCGGCATGTCACCCCCACCTTACTCTATTGTTTCCCTAATAATGTACCATATTTGATAAGATGGCCCATGTTATTGTTTTGAAGCATGGGATGAGGTTGCTAAGCAGCATTTACACACAATTTGCTGTTTAAACACAAAACTGAGATAATTTCTGCATTCCCTTTGCTTTTCATTAATGCTTGCATCACATGTATTTGCATGTCAGATGAAACTGCAAAAGGTTACAGTTTGATGTTATTGTGCTGCGTATGTGCAGTGAATTGAGAACTACATTACATGCTTTAAATGATAAACAACAATGGTAAATTATTTTAAAAAAACACACTTTGAGAGCTGAGAGAGCTCTATTCCACTTTCTGAAACCCACATATGGAGATAAGAACCAACGATACACACACACACACACACACACACACATACACACACCCTCTTTCAATGGCCCCAAATATTCCCACCTTCTTGATGAGTCGGCTGCAGAATCTTTTTGACCAAAGACTGTCACAAATCAGCTTGCCAGGCATGACGTTCGAATGGAACCGATTTAGCCACGAATTTGAAATTTGTTCAGGTTGCCGGTGATTGGTGATATAGCTCGCTTACTTTTCACAAAAGACAAGATGAGATCTTTAACATCCGCCAAATAATGCTCGCAGACGAGACACTCCAGCTGAGGTCCAACTGAGAGATGGCGTCTTGCCTGCAAAACACCAACCTTGGAAATTATAGTCACATCACAAATTGAACCCAGACGAGACAGTTCAAAGGTAATGCACTACCTCTTCGACTGGAGCTGATTCTTATGATTTCCTGCCTCGTTGGAAATACAAATTGTCAGCCTATGTAGTTGGCTACCTCTTTTCTTCGCAGGGATTTGTCCAGGCAGGTGGAGCCATGTCAAAACGAGTTACGCTCTTGGAGACATGGGCAGGTGTACGATTGACCCTTAATGGTTGAGACATGCAACTTGTAAAATGCGTGAACCAGACAGGAAGATGGGAGAAGACGTTGACAGACGGAGGAAGCAGATGAAGGTGAGAGGCGTTGGTGGTCAATTCATTGGGATCTGACTACATCACATTTAGTCGTGCTTGAGGACATTTCAGATACTAGTGTTGAACCCCACCGGTGGGTTCTCTCTTCAAAATGAAGCCCCTTTCACATCCCAGGCATTCATCCCAGCTCCAGCCTCAATGGGACTGACTCAGCTATCTGGGGGTATCCTTTGTTGGCTCGCACCGTTCTAGAAATGCTTGTGAGCTCATAGTAGAGTTCCCACAATAGGCGTCCGTGACCGTTTTTCCGGGACCAAGGTTTGAAGGTTGATTTTAGTCAATTTGAGGGTGCTGATTAAAATGAGCTGGGATGAACCTCGTGAAATGTGGGCTAACTCGGCCAGATGCGAAAATTCAAAATGGCCGCCATGCTACTTCCAGTATATCAAAAATTGCATATCTTTGGTTCTACATGTCCGATTTTTATGATTTTTGGGTCAAAATATACGTTTTGAAGGTCAAGGATGTCATATATTACCATTCCAGATTGTTATATTTAGGGTTAAGTCACAAAATATGAAATATAACTTTTCGGGGCCAAATCCAAGGTTGTCGTCGAGTAACATCTGGAAAATAGTAAAAAATCAATTTTCTTCTCATAATATTATTGGCAGTGAATCTTTTCATGCAAGTAAATGTTTGTTTATATGGGAGTGCACAACAAATTGAGACAAGAAGAGAAGGACGCAATCATTGTCTTTATTTTCAGAACATGATGTGTACATAATATAATTTCTCAACTTTTACACTGTTCAGGTAGGTTATACCATTCTTTTGTATGTCCCTCCTGTACTTTATCTAGAACATAATATGATGAAAGAATATCAACATTCCTTCATTTTGTCTGTAGAGCAACAGTGTTTCAATGGAAAAATGAAATAAAACATGAATTATCTGAATTCCCGGCATTGACGCTTTCCGGTAAGTATTCTTGTAATTTGCATTGACCAAAGTTTGATGTACTGTCCAAACTGTCTTTTATCTAAGACAGTCATGATAAAATAATATTAACATCTCTTATATTTTGACTGTGGCAATGTTTTTACAGTTGTAAATTAAATGAAATGAAATCTCCATTGAAACACATACATGTAATCCTTCAGTCACTATCTGAGTCGCTGGCTCCAGTCACAAACTTCATCATTACTTTCAGCCTCATCATCGTGCAACAATGTCTGTTCTTGTTCAACCAAGTCATGTAAACTTCTTGGGAGTGCATCATGGGTATACCTCACTGACACACATCTACCGTCTTTCATTGTCCATCCATGGTTGGTGGGATTGGGGTGCATCCGGCTTGTCATAGTTTAGTTGAATGTAAACTTGGTAGTTAACTCGCGTCACATGCAGATTGTGAGAATCTGGATCTGGTGGGATGCGGGACGTGGACTTGTTTTTTCATCTGACCCCACTTCCGTGCTCTGGCTTCACCTAACGTTTTACTGATTGTGTCATTATAGATGTGTCTAATAGTGAATGTGGCCATTTGCTGAAACACCTCTTGTGTCACTGGAAGTGTTTTGCCAACATCTTTCAAAAGATTGCGTGCCTCCTGAGTTCCTGTTCCTTTTTCATAAACTGTGTTTTTTTGCCATGTCCATAGAAGCCAGATGTTGTATCAGATCCACTATGGCTGTGTAATGGGATTAATATTTCAGCAACATCATCAGAGCAAAGGTCTCTGCAGCTGATGATTTTGTGTTTCCGTTTGAAGCAAGGGTGCCCTCCAGTTGATGTGCAACATATGCAGAAAGAATCACTACATCTGTGTCCTCGCATCATCACGACTGTCTCCATTTTCCCTGCTTTTCGGATTTGCGAATAGATGAAGAACAGCATTGTGTCCGCCTCAATGACACATTCAAACTTCCATCCTTTCTCCGGAGGAGATGTTCCAACAATTGCCTGATGGAGTACACAAAGTCAATTTCTCTATGATTCTTTACAAGCTTGGTGAACTCATCCTTTAGAAACTTTTGCAAGCCAGATTGTTTTTGTAAATGATGCCTATGGTGTGGAAAATTCCATCAAAGACAGTGAGCATGAGCGTCGTAAATCCACGACAGCATATAGAGATGGGTCCAGAAATGTGTACATGAAACATCAGATAGGTTTACTGCCACAAAGAACTTCCAGGTGCTGTTCAGCAATCAGGGAAACAACAAAGGCTGCAAAAGTTTCTAAAGGATGAGTTCACCAAGCTTGTAAAGAATCATAGAGAAATTGACTTTGTGTACTCCATCAGGCAAAATGTTGGAACATCTCCCCGGAGAAAGGATGGAAGAATTTGAATGTAGTCACATTGAGGCGGACACAATGCTGTTCTTCATCTATTCGCAAATCCGAAAAGCAGGAAAAATGGAGACAGTCGTGATTGATGCCGAGGACACAGATGTAGTGATTCTTTCTGCATATATGTTGCACATCAACTGGAGGCACCCTTGCTATCAAACGGAAAGACAAAATCATCAGCTGCAGAGACCTTTGCTCTGATGATGTAGCTGAAATATTAATCCCATTACACATCCATAGTGGATCTGATACAACATCTGGCTTCTATGGACATGGGAAAAACACAGTTTATGAAAAAGGAACAGGAACTCAGGAGGCACGCAATCTTTTGAAAGATGTTGGCAAAACACTTCCAGTGCCAAAAGAGGTGCTTCAGCAAATGGCCACATTCACTATTAGACACATCTATAATGACACAATCAGTAAAACGTTAGGTGAAGCCAGAGCACGAAGTGGGGTCAGATGAAAAACAAGTCCACGTCCCACATCCCACCAGATCCAGATTCTCACAATCTGCATGTGACGCGAGTTAACTACCAAGTTTACATTCAACTAAACTATGACAAGCCGGATGCACCCCCAAATTCCACCAACCATGGATGGACAATGAAGACGGTAGATGTGTGTCAGTGAGGTATACCCATGATGCACTCCCATGAAGTTTACATGACTTGGTTGAACAAGAACAGACATTGTTGCACGATGATGAGGCTGAAAGTAATGATGAAGTTTGTGACTCTGAGCCAGCGACTCAGATAGTGACTGAAGGATTACATGTATGTGTTTCAATGGAGATTTCATTTCATTTAATTTACAACTGTAAAAACATTGCCACAGTCAAAATATAAGAGATGTTAATATTATTTTATTATGACTGTCTTAGAATAAAAGACAGTTTGGACAGTACATCAAACTTTGGTCAATGCAAATTACAAGAATACTTACCGGAAAGCGTCAATTGCCGGGAATTCAGATAATTCATGTTTTATTTTCATTTTCCATTGAAACACTGTTGCTCTCAAACAAAATGAAGGAATGTTGATATTCTTTCATCATATTACTGTTCTAGATAAAGTACAGGAGGGACATACAAAAGAATGGTATAACCTACCTGAACAGTGTAAAAGTTGAGAAATTGATATTATGTACACATCATGTTCTGAAAATAAAGACAATGATTGCGTCCTTCTCATCTTGTCTCAATTTGTTGGCACTCCCACATATAAACAAACATTTACTTGCATGAAAAGATTCACTGCCAATTATATTATGAGAAGAAAATTGATTTTTTACTATTTCCAGATGTACTCGACGACAATCATGGATTTGGCCCCGAAAAGTTATATTCATATTTTGTGACTTAACCCTTAAATATAACAATCTGGAATGGTAATATATGACAATCCTTGACCTTCAAAACATATATTTTGACCCAAAAATCATAAAAATCGGACATGTAGAACCAAAGATATGCAATTTTTGATATACTGGAAGTAGCATGGTGGCCATTTTGAATTTTCGCATCTGGCCGAGTTAGCCCACATTTTCACGAGGTTCACCCCAGCTCATTTATTCAGCACCCTCAAATTGACTAAAATCAACCTTCAAACCTTGGTCCCGAAAAACGGTCATGGGACCCTATTGTGGGAACTCTACTATCATGTCGGGTTGTCCTTTGTGTTAATCAAAGGTTCGTGGAAGAGCTGGAATACTGAACGGATCAGGACACAACAAGACAAAAGGAATAGTACACATCGGGGGTGGGTGTACACTAACAGCTGAGTTAAAGGACATAATTGAGGGAGAGTTGGACAAAATAGTAGGTGTGGGAAGGAACAATGGGTAGGGGAGGACACATGAGGTGAACAAGATGGATGCAGAAGGAAACTTTCAGGAAGGAAAAACTAGAAATTTGGAAGGAGAGTTTGGGGGGAGGGGCAGTTAAAAAGGTAGACAATAGCATGCTTTTCAATTGGGGATGATCTGACATGGTGGTGAACAGCCATCTTGAATACCTGGAGGGAAAAATGAGATTTAAGAGAACGTGGAAGTTGGTTTCACAAGCGGGATAAATGAAAAAACAAATGAGTGGAGATGAGCAGTGATCCTGGATTTTGGGAGTTTCACCAGAAGGGGGTTGTTGGTGGACCGGGTGGGTCCTGCAACAACCTGGGAGAGGGAGTTGCAACGAACTGAAAGGGCGGAGGGTGCAATATCAGAAAGTAGGTGGTAGAAGACAGAGACCACCAACCTGTTTGCGATGGGAAGGTGATAGACCCATAGACTCAGCTTCATCGCAGGAGATTCCAATAATTATCTTAAAGGCCTTGGTTTCCACGGTGTCAAGCTGAACAAGTTGTGAGGCAGGGGAGCTAGCCCAGAGGAGAGAGCAGTGCTCCACCAAGCTATGGATGAAAGCCTTGTAGGTGGATAGATAGGATGGCAGGTGTGCCAAGGAAGGACTTTGTATGACGGAGGATATCCAGTCGGTGACTGGCTTTTGAGGCCAACTTTGAATGATGCAAGGCCGATATCACAAATCCAAATGGGTACGCATGCATAGACACAAGGGTCCACACAGCAAGGCTTACATTATTGAGCTAAACTGGTACTCTTTGCAAAGAGACACTAAACAAAGTAGTTTCTTTGCATCACTGAGCTACACAGAACCTATAACGTCGACTTCTCCTCTTGTTTTGTCGTCTTTTACAATTGCTTTCATGGTATAATGCTTGTGGTTCCCTCTATTATTTGCTACACCATCAAGTCGACCATACACTGCTTCATTATAAATCAGTTGCAACTACATCCAGTGCTCACTGTGGATCATCACGTGGTCAACATAACATCTCAACTTGCTCACGCACTAGGGCAGTTTCCTTGGTTTCATAATTTGGAGAGTATGCCAACACATTTTGATGAACTGTTGCTGTGTATTTGTTTAGTGTAGGATAGTTTTATGATAATAGAGGTAATTTGCATGGGTAAACTCTGTAATTTGTTCATAAAGATTTACATTACCAACATTGTAACACAAGTCCTGTTTCCTTCATATTTGGTTAAACAGCCTCTTTATTCCAACCGCTCGGAATCCCGCCGCAAGCAGCTCTCTGACATGGGGTGTGAATACTGCCTTTTTGGGCGCGGTCATCTTACTGCACCTTGTGGGTGGTCACGATTGGAGCCAGTGCAGTGTGATAGTGCCCTCTTGTGGTGGAATTTGGTAGGGTGCTCCACTACACTGTAGTGACAAAATCGTTTTCCCCTATTTTGACATCAGCATAAAATGGAAACGTGCTCTGCCGTGAAATTTGGTCGAAGAGAGGAACGAGAGGATGTTGAGCACTCTTTGGGTGATACTAAGAGGGAGCAATTGTCCCTCAGACAAAACTGTTTTCAATGATGCAATAGCTATGCTGACTAACATAAATGAACAAAATTATAAATTGAATGCCAAGTTAAATGAACAAAATGTTGATTTGAGAAAACATTTAAATACTTGCAGGGATGAGCAAAATCGATAACTTGTCAGTGCAGGTTGCGGCTAAGTTCAGAGAACAAATGGGGAAAATTAAGGAGTGAAGTGAAGCTGATGAAGCCAGCAGCATGATGAACATGAAACAGACATCTGATGAGCGAACCATCGAAATAGCAAAATAGGAGAAAAGTTTGTTACCCATGAACAGTTGGGTCAAACTTATGTAGAAATTAGAACTGAAATAATACCAGAAAAGCTAATCTCCAACATATTGTGAGGTCAGCAGTGGAGCAAAAGATGGTGGGCCTAAGGGATGAAGTAAGAAGGTAAGAATGGGAATTGAAGATATCAAAAATTTACTTTAAACAACTAACATCTGGAGCCCTGATAGAGGAACATGCGTTCGTGAAGTCGAATCAGGTGTTAAGAATGGAGTGGTCGGCATCCTCCAAGGAGGCATCACAGTCAATGTTGGAATAATAGGCCATTCAAGTAGTATAGTAGTAGTAGTTAGTAGTTAGTAGTGGTGGTAGTGCTTTTTGTTAGAATTGCCACAATTCTATTGAATGTTGCTCATATCACTTTCCTCATCCCTGCTAGTCCATGTTCAGGGCTGCAGTGGGCAAGGTGGAACATTTTAAAGAGAAAGCACTACCAAGACAGAAGGAGAGGTAAAAGATCACCAAAAAAACAAAATTACACATTTATACAATAAAGAGAAATACTACAAAGTACCTTGTGGGAAAATACTACAAAGTGCATCATTTATGGTCCAGGTTTTGTTAAACTTTTGGACAGTGTTACAATATTTTGCCGCCTTATACTCTGCAACAATGTATGAGCATATTTAGGCCTTCAAGCCTTCAGAGCTGTTACGCCACATTTCTCTCATTTTTTGCCTTCCTTGGTTTTATATATTGCCATTTTTCCACAGGTTAAAACAAAGTTAACAAGGAGACTTCGTGACTTTCTTTGTTTATTGAGCGGGCGCCCAATGATAAAAAAAAAAGTGTTGGAGAGAAGTGAAGCCAGATGTGGAATAGCAGGTTTTTCATCAGTAAGAAAATTAGTTGAAGATGGCAGGCATTGTAGGTACTAGTACGGGCCCGTAGGGGCGTGCCCGTAGGTGAGTGCCAGTATGTGCAGCCCTCTCTCGCCCCCTCTCCGCCCCCTCCTCTCTCGCCCCCTCTCTCTCGCTCCCCCTCCTCTCCCCCCCCTCTCTGCCCCCCCTTCTCCCCCCTCTCTTGCCCCCCTCTCTCCCCCCTAGTCTCGCCCTTCCTCTCTCCCCCTCCTCTCTCGCCCCCACTCTCATCCCCCTCTCCCGTCCCCTCTCTCGCAGATATTGGTCGACAGATAAATGACTGTAACTTGGGAACCGCTCGTCCGATTAATATCAAACCTCGAAAAGGCACATCGCGGGTCCCAGCAATATTCCTGGCAAGTTTCAATCAGATCGGACCGTCAATCGTGCAAAAAAAATAATAATAATAATAAATAATAAATAAACATCAATTGTGACGTCATTCGTGACGTCATAGCACCGTGTCTTGTCATTGGTCGACAGATAAATGGCCGTAACTTGGGAACCGCTCGTCCGATTGACATCAAACCTCGAAAAGGCACATCCGCAGGGCCCCGGCAATATTCCTGGCAAGTTTCAATCAGATCGGACGGCGGTCATCGAGAAACGGCGGTCGCAGACAGACAGACAAACAGACAGACAGACACACACACACACAGAGATTGCTGGAATTATAGATAGATATGTGAAATCTAGTTTTCCTTTCACCACAAAAGCAACATTTCTCTGGAAAGTTCATGAAGTGCTGCATCGAAGCTCCCGAGCTCATTGCACCATGTGGCAACCTCCAACTTAAGTCCGCCATCATTCTTGGCATTGGATTGAGATAGGGTGAACCCGAACATGGATGAACTGGCAAAGGAAGTTGAAGAATGTCACGCCAGGGAATATCTTTCCGGGTTGCAAGACCTATATAATGGAGCGAATGGATAACTAGCAGGTATACATCCTTCCTTGATAGCCCACAGAAGGGCATTTCAGCTGTGCCAGGCACCTTACTCATATTGTGTGCGAGTGGTGGCTGAGAGCTCGCAACATCGTGGTCCAATTTTAAAGTCCATGTTGCGACTGATGGACATATGCATAGTTCCGTCACCCTCGTTAGGGTTCTCTAGGCATGCCAGGTAGTGAGGAAGCAAAGAGATTTTAACCTCTTCGAGTATCCTGGAGGGGATTCTGATTGTCCGTAGGCCCAATTTCATTGTGAGTTCCTCAGGTGAAAGAAAGCCTCTCTTCCTGTCATTCAGAAGGTCTCCCACAGTGGATATATTACCAGTTGAGAGCTTCCTTCTTATTGAGGAGGCCTGGGTTGGGCCCTCGAGAAAAGGGTTGAGAATGAGCGGTTCTTCTAACAGGTCCTTGCCTGGATGAGGATCTGTTCTTTTTATGTCGACTACATGTCAAGCCTTCAGCATTTCTTGATAAAAGAGAGGCAATGTAGCACTAGATAGGGTCTGTGAGGTAATGACAAAAATATATATTTTGTATTGTGGAAGAAAAATAATTATTTTAATGTATTCTCAATTAATTTCACTTGTTGTTGGTACTTTATAAATTTAGTTGTTGTACTATCGTCAAATTGACTGTCAGTAATGTTTCCCTTTTCCTGAGTCTTTTGACCTACATAGTGATAAATGAATGTCTTACGATGAAAAAGGGTCTTGCTCGCTGCATAGAAACAAGTCACATATTGCGGTTCTGAGTTCTTTCGCCTAGTGCCTATCAGCTCATCCCGTAGTTGAATTGCCAAATGTCTCACCCTCCCATTTTTTTGGATGTCAAATGAGTATAAGAGGGATTGCTTCGGGATTCCAGTTAGTGAAGTTCATTTGAATGTTTCAGTGAATCACTGAATGTTCTTCCTCCGTATATACGAAATTAAAGATTCTCTTTTGGTACGCTGATCCATCGTGTGGAAATTGAGTTATTTTCCACCACAGTACCCAAGATTGAGCACTTTTCTGAGGAAGTATTGTTACGAATCTGGAAACCATTCGCATTCACACAAACAGTTCATCCAAAGTTTAGTTATTTCGTTAAGTATATGTGGATAGTTAGAATCTCTCCCCCTCTGTCTAATGGGAATTTCATGTGTGCGCTGTGAGTTTCTTTCTAGTTAGTCTTCTGCATTAAATTCTCCTCCACTCCTTCAGCGCCATTACGCACGTGTTCGAGGCCACAGACATAGGCGGGGGTGAGATCACCTCAGGCGACTCCGCCCCAGCCACATGGAATGTTCCCCTCGTCCAATCGGGGGTGAGATCACCTCAGGGCCAACTCCGCCCCAGCCACATGGAATGTTCCCTCGTCCAATCGGGGTGAGATCACCTCAGGGCCAACTCCGCCCCAGCAATGGAATGTTCCCCTCGTCCAATCGGGGGTGAGATCACCTCAGGGCCGACTCACCCCAGCAAGATGGAATGTTCGCCTCGTCCAATGAGGCAGGACACCGATCGCCCAACGCCCCCCGACCAATCCGGAGGCGAGTTTACCTCAGAGCGGATCCCTCCACCCGCCCGGGGGAGGGATAAGAAAGGTGGTGAGCTGTCTCAGCAGGGTCTGGTCTTTTGGTCTCTTGTCAGCGGTCTTTTTCGGAGTTCATTGGTGGTCGGTGGTTGTGTTGGTGCTCGTGGTGGTGGTGGTCATGGCAGAGGTGTTTTGTGGTGCTCATGTCGTCGATCGTCGTTCGTGGCAGCCAGGATTGTGGACTCGTTGGATTCTGGGTCGTGGGTTCAAGTCCCACCGTGGTGGGTTGGAGTCGATAAAACTGCACGAGGCGGCCAGGTACCCGGCCAGATTCTGACCCTCAGCTCGCCTTCCATCCCGAGCTGAAGGGCCGAATAAAGACCCACGAGGTCCATTTCTTTTTCGGTGTGTGTATCTGTCTTTGGCCAGTCTGATAAGTAGAAATCGTTTAAGTGATTGGATCATTGTAAATACTTCCTGCATATTCGTGGTTAAGTCTGCTCTGTGTTTCCCTCCCTCTTACATTGTAAATAAATAACTGTTAAATGTTCCAGTTCGTTGTCTGTGCTTTCTTTCATTGACCCAGTATGGTTCGGGCTTGAGAATTAGGGAGGCCGATTGTGCCGTAAATTGTCATTTGGGCCGGCGCGACTTTGGTAATTTCCGCTCGGTTACGCCGGATCCGAGTCGGTAACAGCGAGTCGGTTCGGACAAAGCCGGCCGAGGGTGTGGTTTCCCCGGTAGCTAGACCGCGCGGCTACTTAGGTAAATTGGAATCAGACAAAAAGACCCTAACCGCGCGGTCGAAATATTGGCGTCCACGGTCCATTAAGCGACCCGTCGACTTCGGAGTTATCTGGAGTGGCGACCTTCAATTCCGGTGTTCGGAGGGGAGACGGCCCAACTGCTCCGTCTAGCGGTCGTCCTCGCCACCGAACCCGGCACTACAACAGTATGATGCCATTAAGCACAATTGTGGTGCAGGGTTCACATAAAGGTAGTGTTGAATGGTCTTCAGCCTGGATGCGTGGTAGTGTCTTCGAAGGCTGGGAAAAGACTTTTCACCTTCAGCCAAAGGCAAGCTCAGAATGCCAGAAACCCAATGTTTGCCATTCCAAACGTAGTCCAATAACTTCCACTGCATCGTGACCAGAAACTCCTCTGAAATACTTATGCAAGAGCTTGAATACTAACTTTGAAATGATTAACTCTTTAATAAGGAGTGTTTTCCCTCTCAGAGACAGGACTGTTCGTAGCCACTCCAGTCTTTCAACTTCGCTTTTATCTTGTCCCTGAAAGTGCTCCAGTTAATGAGTGGTGAGCAACCACTTGAAGTGGGCATATGCACCCTCAAATGCTTAAGTTCAATGTGACTCCATGTTAATTTCTGAAAAATTGTTGGGAACTCCATGATCTACATTGGTCGAATCAGAATCCCAGAGCTTTTTCTCCAATTGATTGTCACTGAATACACTTGTTGACAATCATAAATGGCTTGCATATTTCTTACACTACTGCCAAAAACTACGATGTCATCTGCATATGCAGAAAGTATGAAGGAGACCCTGTTTTGTGATGCCACAATGCCTGTTAGCCTCCGCCTCATCAAACAAAGGTCTCCCATGCCTCATCAAACAAAGGAAGGGTTCAATACATAGGGGTTAGAGTTGGCCAAACAGGGGGAATCCTTGTCTTATTCCTTTCTCAAATGGAAAGGGCACAAGCAAGTAACCATTGAGTTTAACTTGGCATTCTGCTGACATGTACAACATCTGGATCAACCTACATATCTCCTCCCCGACCCAAAAGTTAGCAGGGTCTCAAAGAGGTAATCATGGTTCATCTGGTCAAAGGCTCTCTTGATCCAAGGAAAGGAATTCATCTTGAGTCTGAGTGATGTCCGCATACTGTCTCAAGACTCTGACCAGAGATATGTTGTCATGTATTCTTCGAACAGGGATGGAATATGACTGGTCAGGGATGACAAATTTTGCCAGTACTGGTCTGAGATGGTATGACAATATTTTTTGCCATGATCTTTCGTCCATGCACAGCAGAGATGCTGGGCGTTCGTTTTTCATGTTTCTCAAGTCACCCTCCTTGGGAATCAAAACAAAAATCGCTTGGCACCAAGAAAGCGACATTGGGCCTGTATTACATGCTTCCTGGGTGACACTGAGGAAATCAAGTCCCACCAATCCCATACTTTTCCATAGAATTCACATGATAAGCCATCCACTCTCGGGGATTTATCTCTTAATAGGCTGTGCAGGGCGGTTGTCAATTCTTCCAGAGGTAATGGGGTCTCTATTTGTTCTTGGTCTTCGACAGAGGCAACAGGAAGACTGTTCCACAAGGTTCCACACACCTGCATCTGTGCTCTTACTGAATATAGCTGAGCATAAAAGGCTCTAATTCGTTTTCGAACACTCTCCGAGCCATTGAGCAAGGAGCCATCTTCTGCTAAAACACTGGATATAGTTCTGAATTGACCTTTGCGCTTTTTCACTCCTTTGAGATAATTCAGGGAAAATGCAAACGAGAGCGCACATACCCCCCTCGTGCCTTCACATGACTCCATGCTTTAAGGACGTTCTTGTTTTCTTCGTAAGCCTACCGTTCAATCAAGGTGAGTGTGGTCAGGCATTTCTCAAGATGCAGCAGTTCCTTGGCCAGCATTTTGATCCCTTCCATTGGTGTTTTGCTCATGCCATATGAGTATTCCTGACATAGCAATTTCAATTGTATCTTGCCTACATCCCACCAGTCCAAATGAGCAAAAGTCTCTTTTTTTAATTACTCCAGGTGTTCAGGTGCCAGCAGTTACATTGTTCAGGTGCCAAAAACTGGGACCTCACCTTGTTTCAGCCAGGGAAAACTTCATCTAGGCCAGATTATGATGTGCGAAATGGGCAACCTTTATACAGGAGTCACTGACACTTACACCAACGGTGAGACACGTAAATTCTATTGAACCAGGATTGTGAGATAGGACCTCCTCTGATACTCGTATATGTAAAAGACTTGTCTGCGGGGTGCTGCATATGCCAAGTATCTCTCAAGTTTAACAGTATTATCATTTGTTGTCATATTCTAACAGAAGGATTGTGTGGCTCCTTACCTATTCATTCAAGGGAGGGATTTAGAGTGCAATTAAAGTCTCCTCCGATAATTATGCCCTTTTCACGAGGCAAGGTGAACATGAACCTCTTCATCCATCCATCCATTGGGATTGGGACCATACTCTGTGCAGAGCGTTGGTGCTGCCGAAGCAGTCTCCTTGGCTATTGGGTACAATCCTGGACGGGTCGCCATTCCAACACAGGATACCAGCAAGCTGGCACTCATTTTGCTGACCTCAGAAGGATTACACAATCAACCCTACCTGATATTAATTCAACAGCTGAGTGGGATTTGAACTCAGGATCCTAAGATCCCAAGCCCACCACCCTAACCATTAAGCCAACACCAGGCATGAACCTCTTCAAATGGTTGAAGAAGCGACCTCTTGTAGCTCCTACACATGGTGCATAAATGTTGATAAAATTTACAACAAATTCTTCAAACCTTGCTTTTATGTGTAGCAACTGCCCCAAACTGACTTCGTTGATGATAAGTATTTCAGCCACTCCACAGGATGTGTCCATTAAGTGACTGTAAAAGGCCAAGCCAATCCATTGGTTTTCCCATCGGGATGCAGCCTCTGGGGTCATGTGGGTTTCCTGTAAAAAGGTTATTTCAAGTTTTTCCTTGATAGAGAAGGACAATCCCTGGTGCACATGAAATGCATCCTTACTACCACTGACATTCAATGATCCTGTTCATAAATTTGGTGTCGTCATTGTGTAGTGAGAGTTCTGTTCCTGCGAAGGTCACCATTTTTGAGCTATCTCATATTCAGACCCGTAACTCAACAGCTTTGCTCGAATCTTTCTGACTCGGGCTTGCTCAGCCAAGCCTGAAGTCTTTGGTGTATATCCCTCTCTCTCCTCAGTATATACAAGGAATGCACGGGCAAATCATAATCTTTCCACTGTTTTCAGTGCATATTCCACTTTCTTCCTGCTATCGAAGCTGGGAATACAGGAATGGGAATTTTCCCTGGCTGGGAATACAGGAATGGCTGTGAATCAGTGACCTTTGATCCTCTTCCCCGTCGCCAATGCTCTCCTCATCTTCGCTGTCTGGAAGTTCAATGCCTTCTCCTTTGGTGCACTTATACCATATGTCAAGTCTTCTGCCTTGTCATCTCTTAAGGCTGACTTGGCATAGTCTTCCAGTGTCGCAGAGGAAACTTTCTTCGGCGCTGGTGCAGCAGTCATTGCTTCACCTCGAAGTTATGCTGTAGGGACGAGAGCATCTTCATCAGTTTGGATAGGAGATCCATCCTTTTGGTGTGGTACAGTAGAAATGTGCTCACCTGTTACCTTTTTCTGCATGAACAATGTATGAAGTGACATGACTCGAGACTTCTGGTAGTGCCAGTCTTTGGTACTTGCATGTGTGGTACCATGTGTCTGTCTGTCACGCCAACGAACGCTACTTCAGCAGCTTTTGGAACTTCAGTATTACTCCTTTTGGTCAGAACTGCTATTGCAGGTGTTTCAATCGTTGGTTCACTTCGAAGCTTTGTTGTAGTTACTATTTCCTCTGGATGTGTTGACTTAGCAACCGACATCTCAGTAGAATTTGGCTCTGTCGCGTCAGATGCCTCAGGGTCGTTCATCTTTACCGTTCTGGGTTTACTAATTGATGGTCCCTCTTTCTGGTCATTCTTCGACATGTCTTTGGGTGGATCTGGGAGCAAAAATTCCCCATATCCTGTCGTTTGAGGAACAGTTTATTCTTCTTCTTCTCCTTCTTCTTCCATTTCTTCAAATTGGGTTTCAACTCTTTTCTCTTTCAGAACACTCAAACTTATGAATTCCTTTGACACATTATTTTCTGTTTCATCCTCAATGGTGCCAAAGTGCTCCTCGGTCTCATCCTCCGAGGTCCTGATTTTCTCTTCTGCGCTCGCTTTTCCGTCGCTAGTCCCACTTTCTGCCATTGATTTATGGCAGCCGAAGACCTAGAATGAGGAGACTGTATTAAACCTTCACTCGGGGAATCTGCCCTTGGGAACAAAGGAGCAGATGCATCTCTTAGGATACCTGGGGTAACATTGGAATCTTCTCTGGGCCTACCCGGGTGTTGAAGAGCTGCAACCTCTTTAATGATGTGGGAGCAATCACATTCAGCGTAATTTATTTTTTCATTTCAATATGTCAGGGGTATACGCACACCTTTGGGTTTTTCTTCCCTTTAATGTACCTATGTTGTTCTTGATGCCGAACCCAGCCCACTCTCTAATGACTGAAATCCATGGTTTGCACTTCATGCGTCTGAACGATCATACCGGTCGGCTCCCACTCGAATGGATCTTTGTCAGTTGGTGTCTGTGACTTCTGAGAGTTGTTGCGGTGATCACATCAACTGCGTAACGTTTTTGAAACTTGTATTTCAAATAAACAGATACAAAGTCAAATGAGGAAGTTCACCATTACATGCAATGCAATGTCCAACTCTGATTCCCACGTTGAGTTGTTTCTGCCACCCAGTGTCCCAGTCCTGCCGGCACAACTCACGCGTGTTCACTTCATCCACCGAGGCTGCTGAACCATTGAGTCCTGTCGTTGTTCTCTCTCGTACGCTGGCCCGTTAAGGATGATTGAAGAGCTCAAAGGAATTCTTTCCCGATACACAATCTTAATGAGTTTTAATCAACCTGTTTATAATAATTGGCTCCACACGTTAACAACCACTCTGGACATTAACACCTCCTTCACTCATCAGAGTTAAATCGAGCACTGGACGATGGATGCACACATCTCGTCGCATGTCAGCCATCTCCCTACACTTCCTTCTAGTGGGTTTATATATTATCACAGAACAATCTCATGCTTCCAGTAACTGCGATTCTCGTCCATCCTGGAAGTTTCATCTGAGAACGTTCCAGCACCTTCAAGGATCTCACCCGGCAGTTTACAGTACAATACCGCCATCTACAGTCAAAATTAGCTCATTATATCAAGCAGTTTATATTACAATTTACCGATCCATGCTACACGAAACATAAAATGTAACCATCAATTTTAATCATTCATTTACAGACATTTACTAAGTCTGGTGTTGGCTTAGTGGTTAGGGTGGTGGCTTGGGATCCTAGGGTCCTGAGTTCAAGTCCTGTTGGCCGTTGAATTGGTACACCAGTACACCAGGGGGTTGACTCAGCCTGTCATCCTTCTGAGGTCAGCGAAATGAGTACCAGTGTGTTCTGGTAGAGGGGCACTGCATCAACGACACAGTCATGCTTCCAATAAATAATAGCTACCCCAGCAGCTAAGCTGCCATATGTAAGAAGACGAAGACAGTCATTTACTAATGCTTACTCACAAATACCACATCGTCTATCTTTTAACTGACACAATGGAGACTTGCCTTTTAAAAGACAAGACATATTGTAGGGATGGTTCATGACAACCTAAATACACAGGCCTAATGGGTAATCTTAACACTCCCAATTGTTCTAGGAAAGACACTACTGCATTATCAAGCAAATAGGGGTGGGGTATATTCGATATAATAATCGTTGTACCAAGATTTGAGAGCGGCTCAACTTGTACAAAGAGCCCTCCCACACCAATCCCTTCCTCTATCATCATATTTGCTGCAGCCACTGAGTTAAGAAAGAGCACAGCTTGTCCATACATTTTTGAGGCTGCAACTTTAGTTGATGGATCGACAACATTAGCTAGTGCCTTTACATATACCTCTATTTGGGAAATTTGTCCCAACTTGCACTTCACACCGTACTTCCTTGTTATGAAGCCTTAAACAGGTGTGCAGGGTGGTTCACACCTGCTCTGGAGGTCGTCATGGCCATTGTTGGCCATGCACTATCCAGAGGCATGATTATTAACAGTATATTATCTATCAAAAGGAACGTTAAATGAAATTATATTATTTAGCTCGTTCACGAGGTTATGCTTATTTTAGCACTGCACTGAAGATTAACTTGAAAGGATAATCAAGCGCTCCTAGAGAAAATAACTTCTCAGCCCAATCAACAAAACGATGCAAAATTAGAAACAGGAAAATAAAGGGTGAAAAGCAAAAACAAAAGGAATTCAAAACTAGTTTTGTGATAACGCCACAAATCGGGTGTGCAAACTAGCACCATGGATAGGCCTCAACAAAAACAAAGCTAACTAGAGGGGGAGCACTCGGGAGAGTGCAAAACCTCCGCCGCCAATACTGCTGGGTCACTCAAGTGAACCTTATATCTTATTCATTAAATATGATGTCAACAGTGCTGACAGTTATAGTTCTTTTCTCAACATTTTGGGGGGGTTGGAAATCACTTAAAACATGTAGAAATGCAAAAAAAAGAAATCGAAATTTGTTGAAAAAAAGTTTCAAAAATTTTCTTTTCTCTAACAATTTTGTTTTGGGGGGGGGGGTTGGAAATCACTTAAAACATGTAGAAATGCAAAAAAAAATAAAAAATTCTCTAAATTTTTTTGGGGGGGTTGGAAATCACTTAAAACATGTAGAAATGCAAAAAAAAGAAATCGAAATTTTGTTGAAAAAAAAAGTTTCAAAAAATTTTTTTCTCTAACAATTTTTTTTTGGGGGGGGGGGGTTGGAAATCACTTAAAACATGTAGAATGCAAAAAAAAAAAAAAATTCTCTAAATTTTTTTGGGGGGTTGGAAATCACCTAAAACATGTAGAAATGCAAAAAAAAAATTTCTTAACAATTTTTTTTTTGGGGGGGGGGGTTGGAAATCACTTAAAACATGTAGAAATGCAAAAAAAAAAAAAATAATTCTCAATTTTTTTTTGGGGGGGGGGGGGGGGGACCAAGTCCAAAATCTAATGGCATGATCCTTGGACCATACCTAATCCCCCACCAAGTTTCGTCGAAATCCGTCGAGGAGTTTTTCCGTAATACTGTTCACAAACAAACAAACAAACAGAAAGGGGTGAAAACAGTAACCTCCGATCTTCGATGGCGGAGGTTAATTAATATAATCACCAAGCCACAAAACAAAGAAACATACAAATGAACCCACTAGGTTCGTGTAACCAAAAAAAAAATAAATACTCATAAAACCTGAGGATATGTAGCTGAAGGCGAATGGAAGAGCAATTCAAGGAGCAGCAAAATGGCAGAGTAGTAGCAGTAGCAGTAGCAGTAGCAGTAGTTATATTATATATTTTTTTTTCAATCAATTATTCATTTTCACAGCAATCACAGCACAACATAATGATAATAAATGTACGTTTTACTTTTTCAGCACATCGACATCGCTTCCTGGGAAGCAAGTCCGTTATTACTATTTGCTTATTCAAAATGGCAAAGTGATGAAGGTCACAGCTTATGAAATTCAGATACCGGGTGTGGGTGTACAGTGGGGGGTGGGGGGGGGCTGTCAAATGGATATTCTGAGTTAATGAAAGTTGTTCAGAAAGCTCACACAGATATCACAGATTACTTTGACCTCAAACTGATTGAAGCCTTCGGAGAATAAGTCGATATCTCCATAATCTATTCTCTCTTTCACCATTGCAATGATCGGCAAATCACTAAGTCAATAAATTATGCACTCTGACTTTATCAATGAGTCTCATCTCCACTCCAATATGAATTAGCTCATGTGACCTGGGCTTCTACTGAATCGGACTTGCACAGTGTTACATTATAAGATAAGGAAAGATTTACATAAAGTTACACTAAAACCAATAACGGCTAAAAGATGAATGCGTGACAGCTCAGCAATATGTGGACATAATGAGGTCAAAGTGGATAAAGCAAAATTATTTAATTATCTTATCGGGTGATTCGATGTAATGAAGATTGATAATTATTAATTGCCAAACTGAAAAGCTTCTTTCGTCCTTTTACCTCCAAAGAAGGTGCGGACAATGCTGAACTCGCCTCATTTTCACAGGGTTACTGGGAGTGATTTATTAATATTTAAAGAGAAATCCATTAAAGGGGAACCTTGTAATGTCCTGGAAAAAAAGAAAAGAAAAAAAAAAACACTTTCTCAGATCATACCTTGTAAGTGTCAAATTGCTCTTTGTATACCGAATGCTCTGATCAGCGGTTGAAATGTCACATCAGGTTACGCTCACTAAATGAATGAATTATTTAATGACCTGAGAGTTTCACAAAATAATGAAAACTTTAACAGAGATCAAATATTTACTGATTGAAAAAGCACTAGGTTCGGATTTATTAAACAATGTTTTATATACTTTATTAGAATGTGGAAAAATATAATGTTATTTGGTTTCAGTACTGTCGCCGTGAGACCCGACATGTCATTTTGCATTTTTCGGAATCAAGGAATTATTTGTGAATTTTATTTTATGTTTTTTTATTTTTAATTCACTATCCTGTGTGTCTAATTCCACAAATAACTGTGCAGGGTAATCTTGCTGGGTATTTGGTAAGGGGTTATCAATAAAATAACATACACAAGGAAGGAGGGGGATAATGGATAAAAACAAATACGGGAAGGAGATTGGAGAGAAAAGGTTCAGGTTATTTGGAGGATGTGATAGTAAGGGAATGTGGGAGATTTTTGTTTGGAGGATGGAGGGGGTGGGGGACCAGGGACAGAAGGTTTGTAGAATATAATAGTTGGGGATTTGGTTGGGAGGTGGGGTTAGAAGGAGAGAAACAAGGGCCGAGAGCTTTGTAGGATGTAATAATTATAAGAGAGCGGAGATTTTGTTTGGAGACAAGGGACGTGAGGTCGATGTGGATATTAAGAGACAGGGGAAGGGTGTGGTTGGTGGTTAAAATTCCATTTTTAAAGAGTGAAATGCAGATGATCCTTTTCCTCCTTCGGAATTCCGATGATAATATAAGACAATACTTACACTGAAAATTGATGTTAATAAACATGGGATAGCTTAAAGCTTAAATTGAGCATCAGTTTCAAGATTGTTGTTACGTACATTATAGAACAGTTTGTACAAATATTTATGGAAATTTGAAATGTAATTTAATTTATTGTGTGGTAGACAATTTATTTCGAGATATGTATTCATTTCAGAGAAAGGCGAAAGGAAAGTGACATCAAGGTCCAATTTCTAAAAAAACAAATAAATACAACAAATACAACAAAATGGTACGTGATGCCGTACCGTACCATACAGGTGTAGCTTTCATTGCACTATTGTGTCTTGTTTTTACAATAAATTAAATAATGCTTGTGTCCTCGTTGTACAAGGATTGACATCGGAAGACTGATAGTCCTTGTGAGTGTCCTTTATGTCACGTCATGGATTTCATTCCCTGCACTGCCTTGGGGGGGGAAAACAGGGATGAACAACACAGGAAGACAGGATGTGAGAATTACAGTCGAAGACGAATGACACAAATTTCTTCTCTTTAAATCAGCAGTCAAGCACACTCAATTATACTGTAAAGAGGTCAAATCTGCTCTTGTTAAAACTAAGGTCAAACAGCTAAGACGAGTTACTCTTGTTCCTGCATTAAATGTTCTCCTGTTAAGTTGATTCTTTCTTAATCTCTCCGCAAGTGGTTCCTAGAACCAGGTGGGAAATGCCGACAACCAAATAATCTTGTTACCCAAGCAACGAAGTTGTTGAACTTTCTTTCACAGGCCCGTTAACTTTCACATGCACGAGCAACTTTCATATGCTTCTCACACATAGGTCATTAGCTTCATCAATCTGACTGTTTGTTGTTTTCGAGGATAATCCCGAAGTTTGCTGTGCCATACAATCAAGGATCTTACAAAGATTGAGCATCAAGGTGTCATCAGGTTTTTATGCAAACAACGTACCAGCTCCAAAGCAATCCATGAACGTGGTGGCCGTGTATGGTGAAGGTCGCTCACCATACACAGCCACCACATTCGTGGATTTCTTGCACCGATTTGCAACATTTGCAACATTTTTCTTTTGGTCAAGAAAATAAATCAATGTAGCTTTAGATTAATAATTTAGACATGAGTGGAAAAATGAGGAAATTTAAACTACACACAATGGAAAGGTGAAGTCATAAAGTGTTATGAAAGAACCGAATGCCAAACAGTCATCTATTTGCTTGACTATCGCAGTAAAATCATTTGGATTCAATCTTCTAGTCCATTAACCTACAAATGGTGTTAAACTCATTAACTCTCCCCAAAGAATGTACAAATTATCCTTGAAAAGGTAAAATAGAAAGCATTCATGGCTTATCAAGGTATGATCTAAATTCTAAACCATTATCACTCACCTGTCCCTCCCCTATACTCCCCACCCCTTCTGCACAGCAAGAGATGGGATTTGGCAACTGCTTCTGTGTGTCTGTCCAGACCAGAATTTTTTTTTTTTACCATTTGAGCTTTTATCATCAAATTTTCAACAAATCTTTTTATTAGAATATGGAGAAAGTAATTATAAATTTGGTCAAAATGTGAAAGGGCAAAGTCATAGTGACTTTGAATAGTCCTTATTAGCCCCACCGCTGGACGTCAAGCGTGAGACGCCCTGCTATTTCTTTTTTCTTTTTATCGCTTCCGTGTGTATGGGTTGGTGGAACCCTGAGACCCATAGCATTTTTACCAATTGAGTTATTGCCATCAAATCTTCATCAAACCTTATTATGAGAACAGGGAGAACACAAATTAATAAAACTAGCAGAGTACCCGCCTGACGAGCGATCAAGTTCCAAGCAATGCAACATGTTCTTCCGACACATCCCTTTATTTGGGCAGTGTGTAGGCAGCTGACAGCTGCCTCTATCGCTCCTGAAAATAATAATAATAAATAACTCAGGTTACGTGCATGAAGCAAAAACATAACTACTGCTTATATTTCAAAACACCTCACAACACTGGAAAACGTGGGGACAGGAATACTGTACTGTAAATGGTGGAGGCTTGTAATACCCTCCCCTACCTGTAGGCGGCGCTACACGATACACATTTACATAGAGAATTTGCGTCACCCACCCCCTCACACCCCGCAAGCAGTACCGGATTAAGCCTCGGCTGGCCCGAAGGCACATTTTGAAATTTTAGAGAATGGCCTGAAAATTTTAAATTAGATCTCGGGCTCATGGAAATGGACCCCAGATAAAAGATGAACTGATTCAAGAACAAAATATTTAATACAAAAAAAAGACAAATATTTAATGTGAAAAGAATTTTTGGCCCGAATTTTTGGCTGGCCCTAAGGCACATGGCCTTGTCTGCCTAATGGTTAATCCAGCACTGCCTGCAAGACCACTGGCAAAGACAAAAACACCCCTATACATTAATTGGGGTTATGCTGATCCTATGTAACAAGTCCGGATGTAATTGGGCTCGAAGTTTAGGAGGAATAGCACGACAAACACACAAACAAACACCGGTCTGTGAATTCTAGTGAGGATGACCAAATTTTTTTAACTGTCGTATTCGTCAAGTTTAGTTGACTCAGCCTGTCATTACAAAGTGGACGCAGACGAGCTTTGCATTTTGAGATGCTTCCTAGTTCTAGCTGCATTGGTCAAGGAAAATAGATACGAAAACAAGAAAGGTAAAGCAATCAATGAAACGAAGACAAAAGGTGTAAGATCTATTTATTATCTCCTGGTAGATTGTGCATACATTCTACAAGCAGATAAATATAGCAAAAAAATTTAAGAATGAGTGAGCAGCATGAGCTCGTTATTTATGAGCAGTCCAACCGGCAAACAAGCTGTTAGACATTTACATGACAAGTGACAAGGAATGACAAGCCACGGGTGGACTTTCGTTTCCGGATATTTTCGTTTATAGACAGTTTTGTGATTTTGTAATGCAATCGTAACTTTGAGTTGTCTCAATATGCAAAGCTTTAGTTTTCTAGCCCACTGAGAAAGTACCAAACATTGATGTGAGTGAGTCAGTATATCAGATAGTCTTTTTTAGCAATCATTTGTGGTATTTGCCTGGTGTTGGCTTCAAGCCAAGGGTGATGGCCTAGGGATCCCAGATGCCTGAGTTCTAATCCTGCTTGACTGTTGAATTAATACCAGGTGGGGTTGACTCAGCCTGACATCCTTCTGAGGTTGGCAAAATGAGTACCAGCTTGTTGGGATGATTGAGCCATTTGAGTATCCTGTGTCAGAGTGGTGACCACCTGTTCAGGATTGTATCCAATAGCCCAGGAGACTGCTTTAGTAGCACCAATGCTCTGTACAGAATATGGTCCCAGTGGATGGATAGATGGATGTGAGGGATTCAAAGTACATTTGAAAACACAACAAGTTCTATGCGAGGGCTAAAGTTGCTGGAAAGGCATAAAGGTGTGTGAAGTCAGACTCTGGAATCAAAGCACAGGTGGTATGGCAAAGAGCTGGAAAAAAAAATGTTTTTCCAAAATGTAAAGTTTTAATAAGCTTGTTGAAGAGAATCGTGTGGGTAGTACAAGGGGAATGCATGCTTGATATCCCAGGATAATGGGATTCGCAAATTTAAGAAGTAATCTTTTCATTTCATGCAGGCTTTCGACTTTTGAAGCCAAGTTTGTGCAGAGTTCATCGGGAAAGATGATTCCACCACTTTTTGCAAAATTCCTCAAGCATGCCTCTTATCCCCCAAGATCTTTGAAACTCCTTAACCCGTGGAGCATTCCTCTGTTTTGCACTGACACAAAACACGATTCAAAGCAAGAGTTTATATTTCCTTAGTTATTCCAACACACTATGCCTTGATGTTATTTTGTGTATCACAAAACTCATGGTGGCCCCATAAACGTTTTGTTTATTTATTATTTCCCCAATTTATTTGCAGGTGGTAAGCAAGGATTGTTTCAGCACCAAACATTGGATTATATATTGTTGCTGGCCGGGGGTCGGGTGAGAAGACCACTAGGTGGGGAAGCTATCTCGGCTCCCACCAGACTCCCGAATTGTAGGCCGTCGCACATGGATAATTCCGTGACGCGGCGGGTCGCTTAACCGACCGTGGACGGCAATAACTCAACCGGGTGACCTAGGGTCCCCCCTCTATGGGTTAATGGTTACCTAATTAATCACATGATTTAATTATCGGGAACACGCCTCGCGTACGCCTTGTACGAACCGGATCACTTACCGGATAGGATCACTTTACGGTTCAGATGCAGCCGGCGACACTGCCAAAGACGTACCGGCTAATAGGAACGGATCGTTGGAATAAAGTCCCACGTAAACTAGGATCGGACCATGCTGGATCAAAGGATGAAAAGACAAAAACGAGCAGGAAACATTCCTAATAATGATTTATTACAATGGGCGAGGAAAGGTATGTGGCATGATCAAGATTTATTGGGTGTGTGTGTGCAGAGATAGGGGAGAGAGGTGTGGTGCAGCAAATAAACAAGCAACTTACAAAAGCAAACAGAGCAGACTTAACGCAAAAAAGAATAACAATAATAACAATAACGATCTTCTGCAGTCTTACTTAAGTGGACAGTGCCAGGACACACACAGACACAGAAAAACCAGATAAAGAAGAGAGTATTGAAACAAAAGGGAGAGAGTTGAGGCTAAGATCTCGGTACCTTTGCACTTGATTGCACGACGCACCACCAATACGTTTCGGGGGGGGGGATGCTCCGTGGTGCGGTGCCCGACAGCTGGCGCGTCGTCTCTGGCTTCAGCAGCGTGTGTGGAGACCGTGGGCATGAAGGAGGGGCTTGAGTGGAGAAGGGGGGAGTCCAGAGTGCGTGGGAGTGGTCGGGGGACCAGTAGCGGGTGGGGCGACGCGTGTGGGCGAGTCGAGAGGCGGAGTCCAGGCAGCAGGAGGCGGTCGTGGCGGTGTCGACGAGGGTGAGGCGATAGAGAGGCGGAGTCCAGGCAGCAGGAGTTGGTCATGCAGAGAAAAGAGGGTGAGGCGAGAGAGAGAGCGGAGTCCAGGCAGCAGGAGGCGGGTCGTGGCGATGTCGATCAGAGGAGGCGAGGAGAGTGGAGTCAGGCAGCAGGAGGCGGGTCATACAGAGAGACGAGGGCGAGGAGAGAGAGAGAGAGGTAGAGTCCGGGCAGCAGGAGGCGGGTCATGCAGAGAGACAGGCAAGGGAGAGAGAGGCGGAGTCCAGGCAGCAGGGGCGTCATGAGAAAGACGAGAGGGAGGTGAGAGCGAGGGGCGAGGCATCGCTCGACTTTATAGGACCTGCAGCGCAGGGTGGGGGACCACCCGAAGCGAAGCGTCATCACCTGAATCGGGCGCTCCGATTGGTCCGACCCCTCACGTGCCCGAAAACTCTGGCCGGAAACCGCACCACTTCGTTTCTGGCAAGGTCATCTCAGACAGCGGAAATTCTGCTCTGACCACACTACATGACACGAATCGCCCACACTGAAATTGGTGCGTGAATCGTCCCACAAAAAATCCCGGGCCGTGCCTGGTGATCGGCGAGGGTCCGCATGCCCGCTCGGGCATCCGACCAGCGCGCATCAACGAGCCCGCTCCGTGCGCACCAACATGGCTCACACTGTACAACAGCTCCCAAGCTCGATCACAGCTTCGCTGGCCGTCGAGACGAGAAGACGTTCCACATCCGTGGGGAATCTGCTGCTGCCAGCGAGGGCCGAAGGTACATCGTTATGGATAAATCCATGCATCCATGCATGTTTACGTGTCTGCCTTCGAGCACATTCTATACAGTGCACGGGGTTCGGCCATTACGCACATGGCCAGCACCCACGTCCGCACGACTCTGCTAGCGTGTGCGCGGGGCGAACACCAATATGTGTCAAATATTTGGTTGAAAAGGAATGCGCCACTTCTTACTTTGCACACTCGTATCCCACCCAACGTGGCGTGGAGTCGCCTTTATCGGGCTCCGTACGCGTTTCGTGCAGCGTGGGCGTCGTGCTGGCTGTGTTTCCTGTGTTGTGAAAAACACCATTAGTGCAGCCTCTTAAGAGATATTCATTCGTATGCCTTTCTTAATGCAACCGGCAATCTTCCCCAGATCATTGGAAGCTCGAGTCGATAATCCCGCACTGCCAAGTGCACTGTATGACTCGCCGCACACGTTGGGTTGAGGGCTCGCTTGGGAATGAGGGCCCTGCGCTGTTAATGCCCGTGCGTCATCGTTTCCTTGCAGCAGCGCCGCACGCGCTCTCCTCCATGAGGGCCCATCTCACAGCGAAGGCGCACGTGGCTCAGATTTACCTCAAGAATAATCATAAAAGAAGAGTAGGGACGAAATGAAGAAAAAAAATGATGTAAGCAAACCTAACTATGAAATCATCCCAACGCACGCCCCTGTTGTCCCACTAGACAAAAGGGAAGGGACTATCTACACGTATATTATTGAAATAACTGTCTTAGGACCACTATCTGTTGGATGCATGCGGTTCCGAGAACCGCAACAACATCAAGAGAATATTGTTGAAAAACTCTTCAGTGAATTTAATGGACACGGCGACTGAAGGGCGTCTATCAGAAGAAGTAATGCCAGACAATGTTTATAGATGCATGTTGAGACGAAGAGTGCAACTTTGGTGGAACGGAACGACAATTCAGATACTTATTTGGATTCTTCAACTTCAACACAATTCTTAAACTTCACAGAGTAATTGAAGAATAAGACAGTGTGTTTGGACCGAAGAGGTCTCGGCAACCATCAGCATCTTCACCAAAAAGGAGTTGAAGTGCTTTGAGCTGCAGTGAATCGCAGTCCCAGAGCAGCAACCACAAAGGAAGAATATCAATAAAAAATATAAACCAACAAAGCATGTTCTTAACAAAAAATAATCCTCCAAAGAATATTATTCAGATTTGATGACTACATTTTGTTAGTACATTTTGCTGCTAATTATACACATCAAAAAGTTCCAATAGCAACGATCAACGAGATCCAGTGAAATGGCAATTGGTAAGTAATGAATCTGATTATTTCTTCATGCACACCAGGTTTTTGTTGTTGACATATTAGAGTCCATGTTGTGCCTCGTAGTCATGATAGAAGTTAAGCAAGATGCTGACATAACAAGATGGTGTTATGGAACCTCACCTGGATCAGGTGAGGTTCCGCTCAACTGAAAAGGATCACTCAATTATTATTTTCTTGTTAACAAGAAGAAGATAAAAAGTTTGGTACCTGATCATAAATAAGTAAAGTCATAAATACATGTACGTGTATGAAAAATTGTTTTGGAGCATTTACGTGACGGATTTCCATCAATTCTCTGTTATGCGTTAAGTGTGGGTGAAGCGGTGCGGTACTCACTCAGCTCGCTGAAAGGGGCCTGCTGTATCTTTTTATACCAACTTCATCAAGACTTGAAAGTTTTTATTGTGGTGTTGACCTTCCTTGTGTGAAAATAATTTTGCCCAGCAAATTTGGGGGAAACACGCACGTGCAGTCAAGCTCTGCCTCTGCCAATCATTAGCTCACCTGGACTTTAGTCAGGTGAGCTTATATGAGCGAGCAGTGTCCGTAGGTGAGTCAGTGAGACAGTCCGTAAACACTTCAGTCATTAACGCTTGAACCAAACACACGATTTTGATGAAACTTGGCCACAAGCTTCACATCTGATGCCTAACGAAGTTGTATTGACCGCATCAAAATCTGCGCTCATTAAGGGGATTTAAGGGGGGCGGTTTGGATCCCTCCCCCTCCCCCCCCAGGACAGGCCAGATTAGATCTGTGACTTGCTGCAGGTACCAGGTAAACCTGTACTAACCTGCCCGTTTCATGGTCGGATTGTCGGCGACTAAAGCGTCTCCCCCACAACGTTTCCTGATGAGGAGGGTGTATTGATATGGACACCCAGCAAGATGAAAAACATACAACTGTAAAGGGCGGAGGAGCTCTTAGTGAGCCAATGGCATTCCATATTTAGTGCCAATCGTGTCTGCGGACAACCTCCTGCAGTTGGGTTACTTTTTTTTAGGAGGTTGGTGGCTGGATTTGCACTCCAGCCACCGTAACACCTTCATTCCACAAAACGTACCACAAAGAAATCTGAAACACACTCCGTGGAGTACTTCCTGTGCAGCTGCTCTCCGCAGGGACTCACTGGATGATGGGATTGTGGAAAGCCTCATACCCTCATTTGATGATATGAGGAAACCATGGGGTAACCTTCCTGGGTCAGATGCAGTAGTGTGTGTCCGGGTGGTGCTGAGGTGTCGTACACAAACGGCGGTCACCTTGGGTTAACTGAGGGGGTCCCTTCGGTGGGTGCCTGGAATGTCCTATCTAAGAGAGGATGATCACCTGTCTCTGTTATCATCTGAGCTCAAGCGTTTGGACATCGGGATTGCAGCTTCTCTGAGGTTCGGAGACCGGATTGCGGCGAGAATATGGTGGGTGTTACACTACTATTGGTCTGGTCGCTCTGATGGTTACCATACCCAAGGAGTTGCTGTAGCTGTGTCCAACAAGCTGACTCCAATGATAATTGAGGTAAACACCGGTCAGGGAGCATATAATGAGACTAAGGATTCATCACTCCTTCGGTGTCATTTCCCTGGTCTCTGTATTTTCTCCGACTGAGGTGAGTGATCTCACTGTGAAGGACACATTCTATGCCACGCTGGAGTCTGCGGTTGATCAGTGCCCCAGGCGAAATACTCTTCTAGTTTGGGTTTCAATACATCAACTGGAACTTATAGAGATGGTTATGAGCATGTGTTGGTCCCATGGGTCTGGAATGTGAACCAGAATAGCACGAAGTTCTTGAATTGCAATAAGGTCATGGACGTAGGGTGGCTGGTGCATAGTTTCAGCACCAACAGGCTCATTGCTGGTTTGGTATTCAAACTGGCGGTGTGGCAAAGGAGATTGACCAATTGTTGTTGATGGTCATTAGAGGATGATCCAGAACTGCAGGATCTAGGAGAGTGTTAGTTACTCACTACCGACCACAGGCTTGTTGTAGCAACTCTGAAGTTGCAGTTGAAATCTGGGATGGTACCATCCCAACCTCAGCTAGATGATGGAAAGCTCAAGGATGAGAGGGTAGCTGAGGAGTTTGAAACAGGCTGAGTGGAAGTTTGGCGGTCTGGTGCTTTGGGGATCCTGAAGAGTTGTGGAGTGCCTTCAAGACCACTGTCCTTGAGTGTTGGGTGATGTCTTGGAATTCACTGCAGGGCGAAGAAGAATTTTGTCTCTCAGGGACACTGGATACCATTGACCAGAGTCGCAGGGCGCAGGCTGAATGGCAGAGCTGAGCTGTTCAGGGGCTGAGGCGTAACTGTACGTGCGCTCAGAGTGGAAAGAAAGGCCTATGTGTGAGGAATCTGTGAGAGGGTAGAGCACCACCTGGATCAAGTGATTTTATCCTGCTTACAGGGGAATTCGCTCGCATTGCGTTCCTCCACACCCATACCTAGTGTACTGCAATTAAAGCGAGAGTGGTAGGCTCTTGACAAAGGAGTCCGAAGTGAAGGCCGCTGGTAGGTTACTTTGAGCGGCTGTACGAGGCTGATCCACCAGCTGTTGAGTTGGATGTCGGGGTGTTACTCTCCCTCTTGCTGACCCTCCAATCAACGTGATCCACATCATTTGTGGAAACACGGCTATGGTGAACGGTTGCAATGAGGTAAAGCTGCTGGGATCTGTGATATCCATGCTGAACTTCTCAAGTCTGGTGGAAATGCTGTACTCGTGTCGTTGCATGCAGATCTGTGCTCTGCTTGGAACACAGGCATCATCCCAACGGACTGAAGAGGGGCCTTGTTGTCCTCGTGTGAAAGGGAAGGGTGATCACCAAGACTGCAACAACTACTGAGAGGTGACGCTGCTCTCAGTGCCGGGCAAGGTCTTTGCTCGGATAATTCTTGATGGGGTTCGCCACCATCTGCTTGAGCACCAGATCCAGAGCAGTCAGGCTTACCAAAGAGGTTCAACATTGACATGACCTTGTTCTTCAGGTCCTCACCGAAAGCAGACGAGAGTTTCGGCAGGGCTGCTTGCAGCCTATGTTGATATCTGCAAAGCATTCGATCCAGTGAATCGGGATGCCCGCCAGACGAATCTTTGTCATCGTGGGGTGCCACCAAAACTGACCAATCTGATGTCTAAATTATGCTCTGAGATTGAGAGTGCTGTGAGATGTGGTGGTACCATCTCTGACTTATTTCCAGTTGTTACTGGAGTTCATCAGGGGTGTGTACTGGCCCACATACTTTTCAGCGCTTGTATGGACTGGACTCTGGGGAGGATGTCGGAGAGATCAAGCTGTGGTGCATCGTTTTGGAATGTCAAGATCTCTGACCTTGATTTCGCAGATAATGCAGCCATCTTTGAGGAGACTAGATATCCTTTTCGGGGCCCTCAAGGTGCTGAATGAGACTCGGAGCTGCTGGGATTATGGGTTTCCTGGGTCAAAACTAAGATCCAAACTTTCAATGGCATCTTGGATGCTGCTCTCTTGTCTGTACCAGTTTGTGTGAGGATGTTGAGGTCACAGAGAAATTCACTTACCTTGGCACTATTGATATTCATGTCTCTGCTGGCTGTGAGTCAGAGGTCAATAGAAGTCTGGGTTGGGCCTGGGGAGTCATGGATTCACTGCATCATGGCATGTGGCCCTGCCGGAACCTGTGCAGGAGGACGAAAGTCCAAATCTCCAGGTCCTTGGTGCTTCCAGTCTTGCTCTACGGATGTGAGACTTGGATTCTGACCAGGGATCTGAGGCGGCAACTTAATTCCTTTGGTACCAGGTCTCTTCGGAGAATCCCTGGGTATCGCTGGTCAGACTTTGTGTCCAACGAGCAGTTGCTGAGAGAGACTCAAATGAGATTTTTTTACCTGCAATAGTCCGTGAGCATCAGCTGCGGCTGTATGGACTGTGGCTCGTTTTCCTGACGCTTCCTGCTCACCAGATTCTCTCAGCAAGGAACCTCATGAGTGGAGGAGACAACGGCCGACCACGTGCCTCGTGGTTGCAGCACGTTGATTGGCATTTCAAGGAGATGGAGATGGCCAGGCATCTGCCTGGGGATGGCCAGATGGAGGCCCTGGAGTACCGGAGGATAGTGGATGCAGCGGCGAGCTGTTCTGGCGCATGCTTCCATACCTGACCTGACCTGACCCCCACCCCCCCCCCAAAAAAAATCAGCACTTGCTCTCTTCTACGAAACTACACACATGATTTCGATGAAACTTGACTTCAACATTCATCACCCGTGATGTACCAAAGTTTATTGACCGCATCAAAATCTACGCTCATTAAGGATGTCTGGGAGGGGGGGGGGGGTGTTGACCCCTTAAAAATAAGATTTTTTTGTCTCCTCTGAAACTACACGTATGATTTTTATAAAACTTGACCCCAACCTTCATCACCTCTGATGTACTAAAGTTATCATTGGCATAAAAATATGCGCCTTATCAAGGGTGTCCACAGGGGATGGGGGTTGGGCGGGGTGGTTGATCCCACAAAATAGGTATTTTCTCTCTTCTTGGGAACTACACACACAATTTCGACGAAACTTGACTACAACCTTCATCACCCATGGTGTACCAAAGTTTATTGACCGCATCAAAATCTGTGCTCATTAAGGGGGTCTATGGGAGGGTTTTAGCCCCCCGAATTAGGTATTTGCTCTCTTCACCGACCTACACACAATTTCACTGAAACTTGAACACAACCTTCATCACCCGTGATGTACCTAAGTTTGTTCACGGTATCAAAATATTCAGGGTCTAAGGAGGGCTGCAGGGGGTTTGAGTGAATTGCTCCTGATCCAGGTGAGCATCAGGACAGGCGGTCCTATTTTGGTAGTATTGTGTTATAAGTTGCAATTGTTTTTACCTCTTTTGAACCTTTTCTTTTCCACTTTAATAATACTCGTGTCAATACTCATAGATGAAGAATTCTTTACAACTGTTCATGAATAAGGTGATCCACCAGATTTCAATTATATTATTTGCAATAGTTGTAATATACATTAATATAGTTGAAAGGCCAATAAAAAGTGTGAATATTTTTCTTCTTCTCCAGCAGGTGGCAGCACCAGAAATAATATAATACAACTTCGGGCATCATTGCTGAAAATGAACAATTATTCCAGTTAAATAGTATCGTTCTCTAAATTAAACACATCTTTGTGTAGATAGCCCTTGGTCCCTTGTCGAGGGGTTGTCCGCGGGGGTGGGGGGAGGGGGTTGATTATTTTGTGCTTTCCCGGTGTGGTCTTCTTTCCACACTCCCCCCGCTCCTTTCAAAGTTTCCTCGTTCACTCCATCGGTCTGTTCCCTTCCCTTCACCAAACATAATTTCAACAATCCCTCCTTCACCCCCATTGGTTTAACCTTCAGCTCCATGGCCATTCGGTCATCCCTCGGTCTGTCATTGTTTAATCCCTCTTCCTCTCCATTTTCCCTCTCCATTTTCCCTCATTTGCGCATTGTTTAATTGTGCACATTCGATCCGTCTGTGGTCCTTCATCCTTCGGGCCGATCGGATTACCGTCACCGCATGGGCTGTGTCCATCCTCACATGCATGTTCATCGCACGAGATGCAGTGCTTTTTCCGTGTGCGGTGGGGTCCAGCACATCTCGCAGGCAGTTTACAGTGAAGACTGTCCAGTGAATGCTTGTGTGTGAGGGAGGGGCGGGGGCTCCCTTCGCGGTCTTTGGACGCATGAAGGGAGGGGTGGTGGCTGCGTTGAAAGTTTCCTCATATTGATGCAGCATTTTCCACAGCCTGCATCATGGGCCCACCCCCATCGGATGCGCACCAACAAGGAAGAGGCTCACATGAGCCGAGATGGAAAAAAGCGATACATGAGAAGAGAAGAAGAAGAAAGAAGAAGAAGAAAGAGAAGAAGAAGAAGAGAAGCAGAAGAAGAGATTAGAGAGGGAGGAGGAGAGAAGCGCATGAGCAGAGTGAGAGGAGGAAGGAAGAGAACAGAAATACATGAGAGGAGATGAAAAAAGGCAAGATCTTGTGTGGAAAAAGGAGCTTGGAGCTGGTCCTTGTCCTTGTGGGGGAAATCTCATGAGAGGAAGAAGGAGAGGACAGGGAGGAGGGCAGTGTGGAAAGCCCAGAATGCAGTTTGGTTTGTGAGGAGCTGCTGGACATGGGGGGGCTCAGCAGAAATGGAGTCACTTGCACCTGGCATATTTGGGACACCGAAGAGGACTCACCGACTGGGTCTGGACACCTCTGGGACGTGGCTGCGCGCCCCTTCACACCACATCACCACTGCCCATCTCCCCCATCCATCTTCCCCATTTTCTAGTATATTTGGACTTGCGCAGCCCCGTTGGGCTGTGTGAAGCGAGGAAGAAAAGAAAAGATCCTACCTTTCTTTTCTCCATCCTTTATTTTCTTTTCATGTTCTTCTTGTTGGCTTCTCCTCCCCTGAGTGAATGATGGCCAAGTCTATTGTGTGAGGAAGAATACATGTTCTGGTTAAATCTCCTCTTGTGTGCCTTTTGCTTTCTTGCCTGTATTGATACTCGCTTTTAAATGATTACGTGTGTGTGTGTGTGTGTGTGTGTGTGTGTGTGTGTGTAATAAATAATTGTTTGTTGTTATTTCCAATCTGCCTCTGTTGTCTTTTCCTTTATTGGTCTGACACAGTGTACAAGTGTAGTTGGATGGAAAGTTGCACCCCACCTGATTTGCTCTGGTAGCCGGTGCTGCACCTATCTGTTCCACTCAGCAGAAGATCAACAGGTGTGACGGCGAAGGTGTGGCCAGTGCCCTCAGGAGTTATCTGTGGCCGGTGGCCTGAGGACCAGGTGTTTGGGTGAAACTCGAGGGCTTTCCCTCATGGCGAGCCCCAAACCCCGGGCTGTAACAATATACTAGTAGGTCAGCATTCATGGGAAACCCACAGACATAGACCTGTATCCAGAAATGATTTGATTGACTTGATATTCAGTTTTCAAATGCACATAAGCTCAGAAGTCCTCTTGAGTGGATGACATTTATATTTGGGCGGTGTATAGGCAATAGACTGCTGACTCAATTGCTCCCAAAAATAGCATGCATTACTTAATTTCCTCTGCATGGGTTGTAATTAAAACATACCCTTCTTTCATGATAGAGGACGGGTTGTTCTTCTTCAAATGTACACCAGAGGCCTAAGGCCTGAAGCCTGAGGCCTAAGAGTAGTGATGAGAATGGCAGATGTATGCTTTGCTTTTGTCTGGTTACAATTGTGGGTGGAATCAGGCCAGTAAACCAAGCTTTGCCCTGGACGGACAGAGCTTCAGAATTTCTGGCGGAGAATATTACATACCATAATTTTCAGTATATAAGTCGATGCAGAGTGTAAGTTGAATTGACTCATTTCCCCATTTTTCTTTCCTTCGTTCATAGATAAGTCAATTTGGAGTATAAGATGAAGCTAAATCAATTACTGTCGTTAGCAAAGCTGTCATTCAGTGAGGAAAATAGAGATGTAATTACTCCCTGACACTCACAACGCATCGCTGCCTCCGGTACTTCTTCAAAACAAGCAAGCGTACTTAGTATTTTAAACAAGTGACATAATCATCATCAACACTGAATAGCATATTACATTGTGCCATAGCTCACTACTCCTTCATAAACAGTAACACCTGACATAATACAAGCACTCAATGTTTGTCCACCTAGCTTTGCAGCCACTATTAGCCTTGTTGGTTTTCTCCGTAGTCCGCAACGTATCCTTCACTTTACGCCAGTCCCGAACACATTTCCCACTGACACCGTATTCCTGTGTGCTGTCATAATCCTGCTATTTTCATCAGCAAAATTTAATTGCTCATCAAATCGGGAAACGTGGACAATGATTTCTGCGCAGTGCAGTGTAGAACATTTTTAAGTACTCTTTTCATCTCAACACAAGATTGATCTTCATACAAATATTCGTATTTCATTAGTACTCTGATCACACCATCTCACAGCACCTCGGTGACGACTTCTCCACTCCGGATTTGCCGCAGTCCATTCAACAGCTCGATCAGAGATTCTTTAATTGCAGATTCGCCGTGCAACTCACCCAAAAGCCTGATCATGGCGAGGGAAGCGTCATATCACTCCAGCCTTACCTCCCCTTTGCCTTCCCAGCCCACAAATTATATCAAAAAAGTCCATCCAAGAGGTGAAGGCCTGAGCTCAGCATCATGATCCGTGCACTGAGGTGCATTTCAGCACCATGTCTCCCTCCTGTAACCCTACCACTCCACACCTGCACCTCTCCCATCCCTATAAGCAATCTCGGGCATACATTTTTGTGGTACCCCAGTCACTGTTCATTAAATTGTTATATATATATATATATATATATATAACGAGGTTAATGAAAATTAACTGATTTCTCAAGGTATCCTGACTATAATTCTGAGACTGGTGTTTGCATTTGTTCATGGGTCTGTTTGTTTGTCACGCTACCCCACCCCATCCCCTACAGTTCTGGTCCAATTATATCCAGACTTGCTGCATAGCATCAGCAAGACCCCAATTAATGTTTAGGGGTGTTTTATCTTTGCCGGTAGTCTTGGGAGGAGGGTGGAGGGGGAACACGAATTTTCTTTGTAAATGTGAATCGTGTAGCACCCCCTCCAGGTGAGGGAGGGTATTACAAGCCTCCCCCATTTACAGTCCTGTATTTCTGTCCCCACGTTTTCCAGTGCAGTGAGGTGTTTTGAATTTCAGCAGTGGGTATGTTTTTGTTTCATGCACGTAACCCAGGTTATTTTTTATTGCCTCTACACCACCCAAATAAAGGCATGTGTCAGAAGAACGTGTTGCATGCTTGGATACTTGGAACTCAATCGCCCATAGGACAGGTACTCTGCTAGTTCCAGTAATAGACTACACTCTTCTCCCATCAATGTGATCGCACCTTGATGCCAAAACTAAATGTGAACAGGAAACAGGAAACTGGAAACAGGAACAGGAAACAGGCCAACACAAAGTCTCCTGCATGAAATGAAATTACAGTCTGATCATTATCAGTTCAGTTTTGTTCTGTTCTTGCATGTGGCAGCTTGGCTGCCAGGTCACTGTCATTTATTGGAAGCACAGCTGTGCCACTGATGCTGTGCCCCTCTACAAGTACACTGGTAATCATGTCACCAACCTCAAAAGGATGACAGCCTGAGTCAACCCCACCTGGTGTTAATTCAGCAGCCAAGAGGGCTCAAACTCACGACCCAAGGATCCTAAGCCAGCCACCCTAGTCACTAAGCCAACTCCAGGCTTATATTATTATCAGTATGTGCTGCTGAAAAAGAGAAAAACTTATGACATTGTGGTGTCAGAGCAAGCTGTATTCTCCACACATGGGTGCAAATGGCTCAACAGTTTGAGTCGATCTGAAGTCACATTTGTGTGTCAAATGGAACTCGAATAACAACGAAGGCAGGGAGTAGAGTAGGCCACCAAAAACTTCCAAGGACAGCAAGCTTTAATTGGGAAAAGGCCACAGAGAGTTTTATGTTGCAATTAAAACAACAACAATAACATTTGAGAAGAAATTACAATTTATTGAGAAGAAACGAGTGGTGCAGAATAAGTAATACAGAAGATAAAAAAGGCAGTAATATTAAATTTGAGTTACCAAACCATGAAACAAATATCATCTCATTATAAGAATTTCTCATTTTAACAAATTTCATTCCAACAAATGGCACTTTGAGTGGACAATCTGGTTTTAAGGAAAGCATTTCAAGCTGATATAATAAGTAGTGAAAACAATGTATGTACGTATATATATATATATATATATATATATATATATATATATATATATATATATATATACAGGGTGTCCCTAAAAAAATGACATCATTTCGTAGTCTAATAACATGCTAATTCTCGCTCAAATGATCTCAAATTTAACAAAATGTGTAAAAACTAACGAAGTTGAATGTTTAATTCTTATCTCAATGAGAATCTACCAGGAAGATGGATTGGGCGTGCCAGTGATTAATGACAATGTGCTGTTGAAATGGCCACCACGTTCACCTGACTTGACACCTTGTGATTTTTTTAATATGGGGCTATGTGAAAGGACTGGTCTATATCCCCCCTCTTCCTCCAAGCCTAGAGGAACTTAAGCAGAGAATCACTGAGGTGCTGGAGAAAGTTACGCAAGACATGCTACAGCGTGTTTGGCAGGAGCTGGACCACCGACTTGACGTGTGTCGTGTCACAGGCGGTGCGCATATTGAACATTTGTGAAGTTTTGAGAAAACGGTTATAAAATCTACATCCCTCTGAATCTCTTGTTCGAATTTTGATAAATAAATCTTTTATTGTTCAACATGAAGCCTATTTACTTTCGTTTGCCTGGGACATGTAGTTACTTAGATATTCAAGTTTCAAATGACGTCATTTTTTTAGGGGCACCCTGTATATATTTACACACACACACACATGCACATAAACAACTACTACCATTACTATTCTATGACTTTAATCAATTATTCTGACCATGTGAGGCCAGCCGAGGAGCGTTTTGGCCCATCTTTCACAAACTGACTAGACAGGCCTGGCATTACAATAAAGGTGACAGGATTTGTATTTGTTCAGAGTGCCGGTGATAATTCGTCTACTCTTTGCGAAGGACACCATCAGATCTTGAACATCCACCGACTAATACTCGGACAGGACACGGGACACCCACTCTAATGACCATCCAAGGGAACTCACCCTGCATGCGAAACACCAGGATGACAGTTTATAGCTGGGTAGAGAAACCATGCCAGACAGCTCAGGGGTGAGTGTGCGTTGTGCGTACCTCTCCACAAATCATATATATATATATATATATATATATATATATATATATATATATATATATATATATATATATATACATATATATACATATATATTGACAATATGTTGAGCTTTTACAAGCCTTTGAAAAGAATGACCAGTCTAAGGAACATTCATGTTCATTATAACATGGCTGTGTGATGTAATTATTTGTGTAATTAAAAGGACAGCCGAGAACATCATTTGCTGAATCCTTTTATTTCATTAAATTAGGCCTACAGTCTCTGTCTTTAACAATCACTGACTGTTAGTGCATTGTTTGCCTGGTTAAAGATATACAAAACTAGCTACAATACACTTGATGGAGGTGTTGACTCTCCCCATTACATTTCTCTTCAAAGAAGTCGAGCTTGTTTTGTGTTTTGAGTTGCCATGACATAAATTTACAAATGAAATAACTCTGTGTATGCATGCTGCCAGTATGTATGGAGATCACAAATCTCATATATTCTGTTCATTCTCATATCACGACTTGTAGTTTTGGTTTTGAATGCTAGTGAACCAATTTGTTGTTTTGTGTATTAACGTTGTATTTTATCATGAATGGGTCTCTGACTTATTTCTGAGGGTATATATTAATCTTTGTGGAGCATCATTGGTACCTTTTGAAAAACTATCACTTATTGGGGTCGACAAACTAGAGTAATCTCATTTACTCTGGCTTCTGACTTTGACTTTCTATCCCTGGGTTGTGTTAACTGTTTATGCTCCTTAGTCGTGGCTGTTATTATTCTGAATAGAGATTGCCTGACTTGTGAGTCACCTTTCCCTCTCAACTGGAGCCTCTTGAACTCTTTGTACCTGCACACTCTTTTGATGTGCTTCTTGTCTCTGCTCAACAAGTGTGTGTGTGTGTGTGTGTGTGTGTGTGTGTGTGTGTGTGTGTGTGTGTGTGTGTGTGTGTGTGTGTGTGTGTGTGTTTGTGGGCAGAGTAATTTCACAATGTGAGCAGCGAAAACCACCAAATTTGGCACAAACTAGAGGTTCATATTGTACACGCAATTGAGATTACTGCAATATTCACACGCTTGCCTAGGGCCACAGCACGAGTAATAATAATAAGAAGAAGAAGAAGAAGAAGAACAATATGCTTATTGCTTGGAAGCCGAATAATAATAATAATAATAATAACAATTAATAATAGTTCTCTTCCAAACAACTTTGACACAGAAGGAGGCCATTAGGCCCATCAAAGCTTGCACCACAATTGCCAACTTATGGTTATTTGTAGTCCATGCCCAATCCTTTTAAATGCTGAGCATCACACAAGGAAGCAGCACATGCCACTTTAAATGTCCTTGACATGTCTCGAACAGGGTTTAAACCACTGCCGTCCAAGATTTAGAGCAGATGCTCGAACCATTACGCCACCGAGTCTGGATAAATATAGTCCTCCACGAAATTCCATTTTATGTTTCTGCTTGTGAGCTTAAAGTTGAACTCATCTGAGACATTCACAATATGAAGCTACGTGCCAAATTTGGCGATTCGCGCTGCACTCATTGTGCAATTATTCTGCCGACAAACAGACAAACCCACAGACGGGATGATCACAAATACTCACACACCTGGTCTACGGCCGTGGCACAAATAATAAGTTCACCTGTTTTAGAGAAACTATTTGGTGAACAACTGTTAGATAGCATCACCGTTTTCGGTTTAAAATTGAGAGACATTTAGCATATTTTAACCAACCCTGAGTGGACGCAATTCCACATGACCATTATAATGTAATGCAGTTCAATGGTAATTGAACATGAATCGATTCCACACAGGTCAAGAAAGACTACTCGATTAGGACTTGTTAGAAATAGACCATGGATCTGAAAACGTCACAAAGCCATAATATTCCTCAATGATTCATGATTCAGCATGTGATTACATTGCATTTTTATTTGCATTATTATCTGAACCAAATATTCCTTTGCATGTCACATTCCATTATAGTTCTGTTGCTCAAAGTTTTCTGTTAGGCGTGACACATTAACTCCTTTATCAAACGAGTGAATGAATAAGAAATAGTTGTGCAAACCACTTCACATTCTATTCACCTTGTTCACTTGTTGCGGACACATTTGAATTTTGTTTGTGGTAAATCTAAATACGTATCACGAAATAATTTGGTATATTCCGGCTGTGACAACGCGAGATGACAAATGCATAATGGGAAATCCTTGTCCCCTGACCCCCATGCAAATTTTGAACGAATGTCAACAAAAAAGGTATTTTCTTGGCTGTCGTTTTGAATGGCAGAAGAATAAAAGGTCCAGATCCATCATAAAAAAAAACAAAATAAAAAGTTTAAATAAAAAAGAGAGCAATAAAAATATGGACATTCTCCGAACACCGCGATACGTTGTACTCCGCATCAAGATGAATCGCGAGAAAAAAAATAATCTGTGAAATAACAAGATGAATCAGAATCATTTTCAAAATTCCTTTTACAATTATCTTAAAATTATTGTCGAAGACTATGATGATGCACCAATTGATAGAAGGTTCAAAATGTTTTGTTTTCTTAAAGAAGTACAAATGCAGTAATAAAAACGGTTTCTGTACCTTACTTGCGATGTCACTTTGTGGGATCACGATTTCCCAATCTTAATGCCATGTTTCTTTATCAGAGCTAGCTAGCATGCAGTGTATGACATAGTTCTGTGAACATGCATCGGTTGGACATACCTTGTGGGTTGGAGTTCAGGCTCAAGAGAGTCATTTATTTTTGTGAAGACAGAACCAGATAATCAGCAATGGATGACCGGAGGTGGAGCACCGAGGCAGGCAGAGTAAGCACCCTCCCCCAGCTTGTCCGAAACATCAATACAGCTGAGTGTAGGGTGTTTACATTGCCTGTTCCACGGATCACAATTCACATGGACCACTACTGAGCGGAGCCTTCATGTGGACCACAATGGGTATCAATACCCTTCGTCGTCGTTTCATGCTGTTTATAATAATGGAAGGCAACAAATAATGACAAAAGATTCAAGCATTTATTGGAAGAAAAAAAGAAAAAAGCTATGCAACTAAAAATTCAGACAAAGCAAAACGTCGCCATTTGTACCGCAGGCGTGGGTTGGGATTATGGATAACTGTAATCAGCCTACACGGGGAATGCAAACACATGCCGATAGCAACTGTCCACAGTACAATCGGTTCATCGTAGCTGTCAATAGTGGACTTTGCATCTACAAAATGCTTGTCCGAATAGAACGAGCTTCACGATTATTTATTCTTTACGCACAAGTTCCGTACAATTGCTGGCAACATAGTGGAAGTTTCTACACCAATCAATTGAATTGAAGTTGGTGTCGAGAAATTACAACTTGCAATATTTGTGCCTCTTAATTTCAAATGCAGTGCACTCAACTTATTGGAACCACGATTCTCGTGTTATCGAGGTAATTCAGCATTCCAGAAACTGCTGCCATCTGTGCGCAAACGTGAATTAACCCAGGCGTATTGTTAACCTTAAAATCGTAAAGGCTTGTCCTGCAGCTTTCACAAAGAGTCGGCCATCCTATATTGGTGCCACGCTCATTTACAAAATGACTGCTTTTGGTATGTGAAGTGTTTCCAAGAATATGCCATCCCAAACCAACGGCCAGAAGGCCCCAAGAGCTGTTTTGCGATGTAATTTTACAATGGAAGTCGGTAGAACAAAAACGTAGCCTTTCAAAGTCAAACAACGTTCATGGAAAATGGACAAGATGGGAACTTCAAGCAACATAAAGCAAAATAATCATCTCAAAACCACCTTGGTGAGATAAGCAAGAAGGCCTTTTTGATTTCTGACATTGGCTGCTGATGGATTCTACTTGTTGTTATCCATGGCTGTGGCTGACAAACGCAACCGAAGCACTTAGGGCTGTTGCGAGTCTACCACCACCGGGTTTAATGGACCATTTGGCAGCTGTGGTTGGAAGGGAATTTTTAGAATGGGTGGGGTCAAAGTAGAATTTTCAGCTCCGTGCAAGCTTCCCAAGTATTTGCACACACAGCCTGACCATCCATCTTTTTTTCTTTCTTTTTTTGTAACCACTTACCTGCCTGTTTCTTAAAGCCAATTAGATGGTACGAAATAAGTCAATAGTTGTATATAATCATAAGGTTGTGGTACTGGTACCTTCAGTATGAAGAAAGGTTATACTCCATAAATGCTGTATAAATGGTCCAAGCTCACCTTCTTGTCAAGTATTACTTTGGCCTAGGGACAATATTACATACAACCAGCAGAAGCCCATGGTAAAATAACACGAAAATATTTTTTTTAAAAGGGAGCTTTTAATTCTTGCAATGGTTGAAAAAGCTCAAAAATGGGAGGTTATATATTTTTTAAATGGGAAAGGAAATTTTTTATGACAGTGCTCAAGGCAGTGGTCTGTTGCACCTCCCTCCTCCCAGAATCAAATTTCTTTGTCCCTTTTTTTTGTCTGATTGAAAAATTACAATTTTACAGGAGGTATCGATTCATTTTATGCAACTTTCATTTAATAATTATTCCTTCTCGAGGAGTGTTTCTGTGTTTCAGGGTGGGCCAGACAGACCCGACCGCATTAGTGTATATATATATATATATAATATATATATATATATATATATATATTATATATATATATATTATATATTATATATATATTATATATATTATATAGTAAGTCGTACTATGATCATTTGCACCACTCTGAAACAATGTGGCTACAAGCCATCGTGGATATGGAACTGTCTGATGATTGGCATTTGTAAGTACATCCTGTTTACTTCCTATTTACTAAATATCCCACATACATTTACACCCACTTCCCCAATTACCGCCCCCCCTCCCCTCTCCCACCAGTAATAAACAAATAGCTCTTGGAAATGATAGACCAACACTGGATGATTGGGATTGAAAGAAACCATTTCCTTCGTGCTTCCATGTGTGATAAAGCCATATTGTGTGCAACAGCTGTACACCTTCATCACTTTTATTCACCTCGAATTTACATCTTTATAGAGGTGACAGTGCTCCCTGTTGTGAAGTTTTCCAGTGCATTTCCCTTCTCAACTGAGACGTTGCATTACATCCACAATGTTTTGGGCTGCCCATGTGTGCTGTGACTGATGCTCATGTGCGACAATGTTTTCCATGGCAGGAGATCATCATACTGTGATGGGGTCACGATGTTCAACTTTTGGTTGGCCCCGAGCGCTGCTGCTTTCTTATGACAATTTCCTTCCACCTTTCTGAGCAACCTTCAATTTTAGTTTGCAAATCCATGTCGGTCGCAGATTTGGTAATATTTGTTTGCCAAGGTGACATTACATCACTGCATTAAATTCCTTCATTTCATTTTTTTCTCTCATTTTCATCTCCTCTGTATCCCTGTTTGATACAGGCCTGCTTCTTCAGCATATCCGTTTTAATTCCTTTCCTATCGTCAGTGGTACAGGAAGTCTCGTGTGCATGTCACACACCACAGGCATGGCAGGATAGCCTAGATGTACGCATATTCACCTCTTAGCTGTGTTAGCCTGGGTTTGAATCCCAATCCAGCTACAAACTATCATCGCGGTGATTCATCAATGGGTGTGCCCTCCTCCAGATGGATGTTCAACTGGATGTCTCGTCTGCCAGCTTTAGTTGATGGACATTAAAGATCCCACGGTGTCCTTCACAAAGAGTAAGTGAGCATATCGACTGCACCATGGACCAAATTACAAAATTCCTGCTCCAACCTACAGGAGGCACTGCATCAGTGGTACAGCTGGGCTCCCCAGCAAATGATGCAGCCCACAGCCATGTATGTGCTGCTTGCAAAAGAAGAAGTCACACAGCACTTAGTTTATATTTGAATGTACGTCCGTTTTAATACAAACTCTTATGAATTACATCCTCGAGTAGATACATGCCAAGTATGCCTGGAAGTAGTTTTGTGAATAACAAGTTGGATGATTTGTGTAAGTTGAACGGAATAGCAATTTAAAAGTACAACATTTATTGGAATTCAAAATGTTTTTTTACATGTATGTTACCATATAACTAGTTGTCACCTTTACATAGCATAGCCCATCCTACAAACCCGATGTTCTGTCTTGAAATTTCATCAACGACCAAACAGGTAATACACAGAAAGTCGAAACAAAATTAAGATGTCTTGAGCAAATGTAGAGAAAGATAAAGCAAGATTATCCTGGCTGGAGAAGTGGGGCAAGATCCCCCCCCCCCCCCCGGGTCTCTCCATCCGCTCAAGCTTGTTGAATTAATACCAGGTGGGGTTAACTGTCATCCTTCCGAGGTCGGCAAAATGAGTGCCAGCTTGCTGGTATACTGTGTCGGAGTGGCGACCCATACAGACAGGATTGTGCCCAATAGCCAAGGAGACTGCTTAAGCAGCACCAACACTCTGCACAGAGTATGGTCCCAATCTCCTCCTCCCCAGTCTCTCCCCCTATCCTGCATAAGATCCTCAGTTCTGGTTATATATTCAGTCTTCTGAATGTCTGGACCACAGATAGAGCAGGAAATTGCAAAGATCAAGTATTCACAATACTGAACAAAAGGACAGAAGACGATGGATTTGTACCGAGGACTTGGGCTGGGGGTGGTGGAAGAGGATGGAAGAATCTTTTCCCACCTTCCTCTACCAACATGCATTATGTTTTACAAGTACTCCAATTGATGTCCGGCAGGAGGGTACAGTTGCATCTGAGCTGTCTTAACTTGGGTTCGATTCCCAGCCCTATTTTAAACTGTCAAGGAGTTGCAAAACAAAATGGTCCATCCCTTGGATGAACGTTCAAAGCTGGGTGTTCTGTCTGCGAACATTACTTGGTGGATGTAAAATATCCCATGGTTTCCTTTTTGAAGGGTGTGGAATTTATCATCAACTCCCTGAACAAATTACAAATTCCTCCTCTAACTACTGCTGGGAGGACAAAGGCAAACCAACCAGTGTAATCCTTGCTGTGGGGCTACTTTGGCAGCACTGAACATGCTTTCAGACAGACCAAGACACATAAATATTTACTGATATAAAAAAACAGTGTGTGTTTGTGTATTTGTCTGTCCCCCTTCATAAGCACGATTTGAGTAGGACTTTAAAGGCCAACATTTTAACACGACTGGGTGTTCTCTCTGGTCAAAAGACCCTGACGACCCAAATTACCCCAAGGACCCAAAGCCCTGAAGGACCCTGAGGACCCAAAAGACCGTGAGGACCCAAAATACCCCGAAGACCCAAATAAATGATGACTGGGTAGTCACTATGGTCCATCCCATAAAAGTGGGCTGGTACCAATGCACCGCCAAACTTGTTTGTTTTCTCTTTTTGTATACACTGTCGAGGCTCGTGTTAGAGCTAACACACAGAACATACAACAAGGGGAGCAGGAGAGGTAAGGAAAAAACAGTGTGGAACAGACATTTGGAGATCTGTGGAAGGGAGAGGGATGGGGCGGGGTAGACGGGGTAAACAAGATGGACATTACAGGGACTTTCAGGAGGGAAATTGGGGAATTTGAAGGAGGTGGGTTGGGGGTGGATTAATGGGGGTAGAAAATATCATGGTTTTGGATGGGGGAAGAGAAGAGGTGGTGGTGAACAGCTGTTTTGAAGACCTGGAGGGAGAGTTGGGATTGAAGAGAGTGTGGAGTTTGCTCCTAAGGTGGGGGAAAAAGAGGAATGAAAGAGTGAAGGTGAGCAGTGATTCTTGATTTTGGTATTTTACCAAAAGGGGGTTGCTGGCAGACCTTGAGTGCCTGCGGAAATATGGGGGGGGGGAACATATCTCAGATAGAGCGGGGGGGCGGGCGAGAGGAGATGGTAGAAGACAGAAAGACACCACCTGCTGTGGATGAGGGTGAAGACCAGACTCAGCCTCATCAAGGGAGATACCAATGATCCCAAATGCCTTGGTTTCCATAGCGTGAAGCTGAGAAATGTGAGAGGCAGGAGCCCCAGCTCAGAGGGGAGAGCAGCAGTACTCAATTAGGCTGTGGATGAAAGCTTTGTACGTGGTCAGGAGATCAGGTGTGCCAAGGAAGGACTTTGTACGACGGCGGATGCCCAGTTGGCGACTGGCTTTGGAGGCCAGCTTGGAAATATGGCTTTCCCAGGAAAGATCATTGCAGATAGTGAGACCCAGAAGCTTTGAATGAAAGGACTTCTTCAAGAGGATGGTTGAGAAAGTAGATGGGAGGGGGGGGAGTTTCAGATGGTCCTTTCGAGAGAAACATAGTGAGAGTGTTGAGATTGGATTGAAAGACATGTTCCACGTGTTGGACCAGCTTGTGAATTTCTCCAGATCTGCAGAGGTTGAAGAGGCTGCTGCTTGCCGGTCTGAAGGATGACAGATGGTATGGCAGAGGGTGGAGTCATCAGCAAAGATATAAATATTGTTTCCCAGAGAGTCGGTGAGATCATTGATGAAAACCAGAAAAAGAACAGGGCCCAGAACACTGCCTTGTGGAACTGCCTGGACAGGAGGAGGGGATGAGAGGAAACCCATTGAAGAGGCCACAGTTGCTGGCGACAGGAGAGGAAGTCTGTGAGCCATGAGTGGAGATGTCCTTGGATACCATAGGAAGAGTTTGGTGAGCAGGACAGGATGCCAGACTGTATCAGAGACATGCGATATGTCTAGGGAGATGGCTTTGATTTCATGTCTGGCATTGAGGATCTCCATCCATTGTTGGGAGAGCAGAAGTAGCATGTCCAGGGTAGAGTGACCTGG
>CM068966.1:70319010-70333003 GCA_035128595.1 Eptatretus atami | reverse complement strand
AATTGATGATCGGAAATCAAGCCATTGGAGAAAGAGTGTGGGAGTTTTTCCAATTTTGAGCAATTGTTTTGGTAGATTTGTCTGAAGGAATCAACAATTGTGCCAACAAGCATTATTTTTTAATACAAAGGTTGTGAAAAGCAATACACAAGAGAAAGAATGATGAGTGATTGTAAATTAATGGAATGCGTAGCACCATGCCAGGCCGCAATAAGTAAACAATGCAGGATTTCAAGTTATATTAAAAGAGGGATTGGTGCTGTTTACAGGGAAAACATGCAAAGAGTGTACTCACACCTGGTCATTAGCACACCATGCAGAGCTTGATATTTACATTTCACATCATACAGTAATGGTGTAAATGACATTCACAAATGAAAGGATCCAGTGTAAAGAAGCACAATTGCTTGCTGCAGAGTTTGTTGAGCTTAGTTATGAAGCATAGTTAGTCATGATACATTATCAATTATCAATCCAATTACGAAAGTATTCATAATCGGAAAAGGGGTGTATATATATATGTGTGTGTGTGTGTGTGTGTGTGTGTGTGTGTGTGTGTGTGTGTGTGTGTGTGTGTGTGTAGAACATGTGCCTGCACACACATTACTGTGTGAAACAATTGTTGGTTTGGAGTACAGTGCAGGCTGAAATAATTCTCCAGATCCAGATTTCTCTGCCTAATTGGATGACCTCCTGACACAGATAAAGTCGTGGACCCCCATTCAGAGAGGGTCTGTGCTAAAAGGGTCAAGACCTCGATGATGGATGGTGCCATGCTTATGAGATCTGGATGGGTCAATGAATCGGGCACTCGATAATCTGAAGGAAATTCTTCAGAACTCCCTTGGGTTTATTTCGGAGGGCCATCTCCTGTTAAGCTGTTTTTTCTATTAGTGGTAATCATAATCTCTCTCAATCAATCGATCTCTCCCACCCTCCACCCCCTCCCCACCCTCCACCCCTCCCCCACCCTCCCCTCCCCTCACAATCTCTCTCTCTCTCTCTCTCTCTCTCTCTTCCTCTCTCTCTCTCCTCTCTCCTTGTATATACCGGGTGGCCCAGAAGTAATAGGGCAGTTGCCGGAACAATAGTCACGACAATTTCATTATTATTTTGTAATTTATTATTATTATTTTGATTATCAATCGATTTTTGTTTGATGTTATTAATTGATAATTATTTTGATTGCAAAATCCCCAAAAAGTGGAATATTTGAACCATGGAGGATCTTTTTCTGCTTAAATGTGGATTATCTGACTGCCCGATTACTTCTGGGCCACCCAGTATATTTCCTCCCTCTGCTTTAATGGATGACCTTCAGACAGAAGTAATGCAACACATTTTTTGGAGTTGATGCCGGATGGTCATTGAATCAGCAGATTGTCATGAAGTTGAAAGTATTTTTCAAATATATATATATCGAAACATGTGGAGTGTAACGAGCACTCCCCCATCTCCAATGGACATCATCGTTCTTTGCAGATTATGCGGTTTTACCGTGTGAGACATAATCCATGGCGATGCTCACCATTACAGTCAGGAGGTGCGTCTGACGTATATATACCCATGCTCAGCATGGGTGAGAGTCCAAAATCTCAAAAAAAAGAATGCAGTTTTGTACTAGTGGAAACTAAAAATCACAATTGTATTGAGGAATTTATGATACCTCACCTTAAGACACCCTCCGTGACCCAAAGAGGTTCCACAGAAAGTTTGGTGGGGCTATCCCCAAAACTGTGGGAGTAGTTCGGGGACAGACGGACAGACAGACAGAGACAGTCCTGCTTTATGATATAGAAGATAATCTAAATATGGGTCTGCAAATCAAAATGTACTTTATATTTTGTCTCCCTTTTAATACAGACGTTTTTCAATTCAATAACAAGATCAACAAAGGTTAAAAATTAAAAACAAGTTGCAATTAAGAAACGATAAATTCAATGATCTTTAATGCAAAACATTTTCAGTTAACACCAATATTATATCCTTTCTAAACATAGAAGCAAAAGATCAACCGAAGGACAGTACAAGCTCCAATCGTCTCCAAAACATGCCCAGGTTAAAAATAAATTTACAAACTGTGTTTGTAATACCTTTTTAAGGTAATAAGAGAGTTTATCTCTGAGGAGTTTACTTGCAATGTTGCTCAATCATGTTCATAAAATAACAGATGCCACCCTCCATCAGTGTTACATAAAAGGGCTGTTAGCAGTCTGTCAACTAAACATTGAGGAGCTTTGTGGTGCTCGACCTTGCAAGAAAATTCTCTTGAGAAACAGCAAGGTTAACAGGGTGCTTCTCCATGCCGGAGATGGCAGGCAAAGACGGTGGCGCTGCACGGTATCCGTGTCGGCCTGGCTCGGTGCCATCAAGCCGGCTGCCTTCCTGCCGGCAAGATAATAGGTCCCTGTGAGAGGCACAAAGCTGGCCCTGTCTACAGCCTCGGAACTCACTTACGACAGCCCGGAAGGCCTTTCGTAAAGCTTTCGTGCATTGCTACCCCCACGTCAACTTCCCCCACCTCCCCCGACGCTCGCATGGGCCCCAGGCCTCGTCTTTCATTTTCTTGCTCATCACAGTGCTTGCAAGTACACCAGTGTGTTCAATCGAATGTTTCTGGAAGCAATTTACTGCCGTTTCTCACCTCACTCGTCAAATCGAGCGTAGATTTTGTGGAAGGATTATAGGGGAATGTGTGCGTACAAGAACTTACATGATCTTCCTTCCTTGCACAACTCGGATGTCATATGCAGGTGAAAAATAATTGAGTACGAGTCAACTTATAAGTGGATGAACACAACCAGCAAGGATTGAATAATCCTGGAGGGCCTGTCAGTGAGAAAGTGAACAGAACGGAATGCAGGAAGCATTGTTTATGCACGCAACAAACTACCATGCAGTAGTTCAGTGCAGCTAGGGGTCGAGTTCTCTCTGGGGGCTGCATCATTGTAGAGTTCCTTAAGGGTGGTGCACTCCCCTGTAAAATTCAGACAGGGCCACCTCAGATCAAAGCAAGAGAGTTGATTTAAAAGATGAGGAAATTCAGAGAAAACTTTTGACCTTTGTAGTTCAGTGACATTCCTCACTTGCAATTATTTTACGAAAAGCTGAAAAAAAAAACACCAAACAAGGATAACTCCACGACTTCAAATGACGTCAATAATGAAGCTTATATAGAGTGAGGGATACAAGATGGAGCCCAGAGACTTGTCATGCAATCAGGTGTCCTTGACGACAAGGACAAATGAGGATGGGAGCAGCAATATCGGTTGCCAATGCCAGCCGCCAGCAATAAACACCCAACTGAAAGTCCGCATAAGGCTCTCCGTCTTTCAGTCAAGGGTGTTTACAGCTGGCAGTACAGGATTCAGCCTGTGAGAGACTAAGGTCTCGCATTCCTCCTTAAAAAGGCCAAGACCTATTTTGAGGCCTACCAAGGCCTTCTCAAGGTTCAAAAAAAAATAAATCCTCACAATTAAACAGGTTTTTTTCAGGTGTTTAAGTCATCTCATCCACAATGAACATTGACATGCCACTATTTCCGATGACAATGAAGTAAAATGTAACAATTCCAACGATAATGATTACAATGATACCAGTAATCAGCAAGATAGACCAAAGTAGGGCACATTGTTTCTCACTTCATATATATATATATATATACATATATTTGGGGGGGGGGACACAGATGGGACAGTTTTGTCATCACTCCACTACCTGAATCTCCATTGTGTAACACATAAGGTACATCTCAGTAGCCATGCATTACTTTATGAAGTGGCCTGTGACTTATCCCTCGCCAAAGAGGAAAAGCGAGGGTGGGGGGGATTGTGCCCCATCCTACTTTATGAAATACTTAGTATATAAAGTTGTGAAATGGTATACTGTATGTTATTGCTGATTCCATTCATATTTGTGGTTTCCTTGCCTTGAGGCGTTTCCAGGCCTCACCATCAGAGGTGACGCACACAAGACGCAGTACATTTGTTGGAAACCCTCTAAAGTCAAAGGCCGCTGGGGCATATTCTATAGGTCCAAGTCTTTCCTTGAAACTCTTCAACTTCTCAAAGGTATCTACCGATGTGCACATTTTAGTCGAGTATTGCAGCTTTTCTCTGTAGACCGAGACTCCTACATCATTTCTTCCACTCCCTCTAAGGTTAAATCCTTGGGCATGGTCGGTATTTCCCATCAGGCAGCAGTCATGCAGGGTCATCTCCACTCCCACCCAAAGGAATGTTTGTAGCATTTCTGCCTTTCATCTTCCCTCACATCCTCCCTGCCCTCTCATCCACACGCTCCTCCTTCATCCCAACAGGTTGCATGTGTTCATCCACAACCGTACATTTTTATGAGCTTCACAAATCCAAGGTCTCTAATGAGCCCCAACTCCTTTATTCCTCCTTTCTCCCGTTTGTGATATAACCATTTTGTTGTTTTTTCATCCAACACTAATCTTTCTTCCATTTCTTCAAGGTGACTGCTCACTCAGTGGCAGCTTATCCCAACCACCTACATATCCACAAGCTCTAGTTCAGAAATATTCTACACCTCTGCACCCATTGTCTGTCTCTTCCTTCCAGGTGCATTGTCAGGTTGTTAAATTGACCTCCCCCGTGCAGTCTCTCTGTTGAAGAAAATCATCTCCATCTCTGTAGAGGAAGATATTTCTAACACGGCACTGCACTCTTGCACCTCCTTAAATGCATTTCTTTGGCCTACATATTCCAAAAACAAAACCCGTCCTGCAGTAAACAATACTGTTTCCCCAAGGATGAACTACCGGTAAGACAACTCCCACAGGCACTTTGCAGTAAGACATGCTTCTTTTACTTCCGTTGCATCCATCTGTCACCCCGTCTCTCAATTCAATAAAAAAAATCCAAGGTGGAGTCTGTACTCCAATTGGGCAACCCTAGTTCACCTACGGATGACATTAAAATCCTCCTGTAATGAAAAGCCCCTCGAAACCCCCTTAAAGAAATGCTCATCAATATGACAGGTATCCTGCGGAATGTTGCCGTAATCAGTTTGCGAACAGCCAAATATGCTGACGGCTTATGAAAGGTCATTCAGTGGGTGAAAGTGGGGAAGAAACATGCTGTGAGCTTCAGCTAATGAAGCATATTCATTTTCAAAAGGACGACCTAAAACACCATGAAAATAAAGAATCCAGTTTTGGGCAAAGTAGAGCCACATTATGCCTGGTGTTAGCCTAACGGTTAACCTGGCTGCCTTGAGATCTTAGGGTCTTGAGTTGGAGCCCCTGTCATGCCATTACATAGCACCAGGTGAGTTGACTCAGTCTGTCATCCTTCAAAGGTTGGCAAAATGAGTACTGGCTGACTGGAAACAGGGGGAACTGCATCAGCAGCACAGCTGTGCTCCCAGCAATGATGCAACCAGCAACCTCAGGCTACATACTCAATAAATACGTGGTTTGTTTGTGTAAAAGTTTTACCTTCATAAAATGAGCCTAAAAGGCAAAATGACTCGCATGTAAAAGGAGTTTATAACTCGACACGTCGCTCTATTACTCATCCACAGGTATAATTCATGCTGTTTCCTGTTTAATGGATTCCTCTTTTGTTACGACTTTGGCAAAGTCACAATTCTTTTTGTTCTTTTGTATGCAGCACGTTGCTGCGGGTAGCATCATTTTGCTGGGGGTGTAACTGTGCCGCCTGATGCAGTGCCCCCTCTAGGTTAGAGCAGGAATTTGGTATTTGTTGAGGGTACCGGTGATAGTTCGCCTATTCTTCACGAAGGACAGCGTGGGATCTTTGACGTCCACCAACGAATGCTGGCAGACTGGACGCCCAGTTGAACGTGCATCCGAAGGAGGACACACACATTGATTGATCACCCCACCTGTGAAACATTAAGGTGAAAGTTTATAGTTGAGTCGAGATTCAAACCCAGGCCACACAGCTCGGAGGAGAGTGTGCGGACCTTGAGACTATCGTGCCAGGCCAAAGTCATATTGAGACCACACTTTAAAAAAAACAGACCAAACTTAAACATTGGAAACTTCCTTCCTCTGTCAGGGAATAATGGTCATTTTATACGACGCATGGGTACAGTTACGTTTGATGCGGCACAAAGGAAATCGAGGATCCTGCCCATCTTCTCTCATATGTAACACCTAGCTGCTGGTTGCAACAATTCTGGGGTATGACTATGATGCAAACACATCCTCCCCTCAACCTCATATCCCCCTCCATACATTATGTCAGAAATGTAGAAATTGCCGAAAGTACTAAAACACATTGGCCTAAACTTTCATAAGGGAGCGACAGATGTTTAATGTCCACAAGGCAATGCCAGCAGAGTCGACACAGCTGCCTTATCGGCACCTCGGAATAACAACGTAATCTTTGACACAACGCTCTACCGAGAAAAAACTGGCATGTCAAGCCATGATGGGAATGAACAACAGAAGACAGCTCCTAGATGAGTGCAATATGTCTGTAACTATCCTGCAAGACCATTTACCTATCCAGCTCGGGCTGCATGTCCACCCAAAAACTGGGTGTGTGTGCGTGTGTGCGTGTGTGTGTGTAAAGGGAAGAGAGGATTGCCATGCCATTCATGCGCACCCTGTGGCTGCTGGTCACATAATTTTCTGGGGGCACGGCTGTGCCGCTGATGCAGTGTCCTCTATTACCAGTACTCTGAGGCTCATTTCATCGACTTCGCAAAGATGACAGGCTGAATCAAACCCACCGAGTGTTAATTCAATGTGGCACCAGGGGCTCAAACTCAAGACCCTAAGATATTGTAAGCCAGCAACCTGAACCATTAAGCTAACAACAGGCTTGAAAAGAGCATTAATAGATCAGCAGAGAATAGAGGAAGAAGGAGTGTGGCCCACCATAAGCACGTGAAACAGAGTAAACTGGCACACATCCTGTTTATTTCCCCCAGACACCTGTATCCCCCTACCTATAACTAGTTATACAATTACTTTTTAAACCGATCTCCCGTCCTTGCTTCTGCTGCACTTCTTGGAAGAACTATTTTACATACCAACTACTGTACATCCAAATCGTCTCGTCATTGTTCTGAGCTCTCCATCTTCATTTTCAAGGTGTGTCCCCGACTCCAATCCTTCACCTTAAGTTAAAATGTAAAGTATATACTCCATGATAAACGTTAGTACTTTGAAAGAACATATATTTATTACTGTCATTTAACAATCACAACCTTTAAAATGGGTAAACACCGAAAATTTTAAAAAGATTCAACTCTGATTTACATACACCGTACACCAAATAGGGTCTAGTACTCTAGTACCTCTCAGTAGAAGAGGTACTAGGTCCGAATTGGTAATAGACCCTATGTAGAAGAGGAACTTTAGCTCTTGGCTATGTCAAACACCTCTTTCTAAGTCAAACACCTCTTTTCAGGTACAGATGAGTGCAAGACTTTTCACAATAGCTCCTAGGTAGTATCACGTTAGCGTTTCATAGTCATGACAATAAATGTGTAAATTTTCCCAGCTTAGTTACCTGGTTGAGTCAGTGAGTCTTCCACTGGCTCGTCGGTGCAATGTCCGCTCCAAGTCTACTATTCTTCGGATGTACCATCCCCTGCTACAGAGCGGCGGTGCTATTGAAGCAGTTTATTGGAAAGGGTTATACTGGGTGGTTTGCTGTTGCCTTCCCAGCAGTAGATCGGGCAGGAATTTGGAATTTGTTCATGGTACCGGCGATAGCTCGCCTACCATTTACGAAGGACACCGTGGGATCTTTAAGGTCTACCAACTAATGCCGGCAGATGGGGTACCCAGGTTAACGTCCATCCGAAGGACGGCACACACATTGATAAATCACCCAGTGTGTGAAACACCGATTTCACAGTTTATAGCTGGGTCGGGATTCAAACCCAGGCTAGATAGCTTTGAGGTGAGTTTGTGTACCTCCAGGTCATACTACCAGTAAACAATCCTGCTGCTACAGAATATCCTCCCTTGATCGATGTATCCACGATTTTCTAGGCCGTCCTGTTGTTCCCTGGTGTCATTTTTACTCTGACACGGTTCACCTCCGACATTCTTTTGTCGCAGCCCGTACCATCTCGACCTCCTTTTTTGGAGCACCTCTTTAAAGCCCCAGACGTTGTTCTCACTCATGATGATGTCATCATTTTGGATGCAGTCTAGCAATGTCACCCCTCTCACTGCCCTCAAACGTCATTCCAATGACTTAAAAGTCGTTTCAAGTGTCTTTCTTTGATCGCCCATGTCTCAGATCCATACAGTAGATCTGATCTGAACTTGGTTTTGTATAGTTGTCCCTTAAGTTGTCTGGACATGTTTACCATAACTCACTCCACTTATCTTGCATTAGACTTCCCCCTGCCATCCACAGCCTTGAGTGCAACTTCCTATCGATTTATCCATTTCCTACTAACCAGCCCCAGGTACTTAAAGCAGACCCCTGGTTTAGGCACTGCACCTCGGTTTATATTAATCTGTCCTGGTTCCGCACGACTCAAACATGACTTGTCTTCTCTTTACTCATGTTCAGTCCTTCATTTTATCGTCATCCATTGCCTGTGCCAAATCTTCCTGACTGTTGGCCGTTCATTGTGATTTGGATTCTCATGTTTCCTTAATGGATTCTCTTGTTCATGAAGTCCATCAAAACTGTGAATTGTAATGGATTAAACAATGCTCCCTGATGGAGCCCAACTTCCGAACGTATATTTTCCACTCCTTCCTGGCTTCAATGTCTCACTACTTTCAGCACCTCCTCGTTGCACCACCATTCTTCACAAGACATTGGTCCACCTAGCTTGGCATGTCTACATCTCAGCTTCATAGTATTGATAAAAAACACTCTTGAAGATACTCCACTCTTTCGGTGCCATTCCATTTGCTGATCTCTTGGCACAAATCCTTGCAACTGTGTCCATAAACTTGTTTTCAGTCATGCTGTACAGACTCCAGATCCTGTTACATGTCTCGTTGGAGCATCGATGATGTTGGATCCATTTGCCAGTCACAACTGTAGCCTGCCAAAGGTTTGTGTTTGGATGTGACATCTTTGCTTGAGATAATCTTACAATCAAACGTATTCCTCTCGTTCAATTAAATAAACAAGTAATGTGTGCCACTTTGGTGTCGAAAAGGTAACTTTCTCTTTTCCTAAACCACGTGTCGACAAACACCCAACAACTTCCCAAACAAGGTACCCCTTCATTCTCTCCAGTTGTAATGTGAGCAATCCTTTTATCCACGATATACCAGCACACCTGCATAGTCTACTTGTTTTGAAAAGGTATCGTGGGTCTTTAAAATCGACAACTGAAACACTTAACATGTTATTTTCATGGTTGGATGGTGGAATAATGTATAATTATTGTATTTTTGTCATTATTGTAAAATTGTATCATTACTGTGAAACTATACACACCACGTATGTAAAATTATTATGAAACCTTAAAGCCATAAAAGGAACTCAACGAATCACATTCCCTACCATTGCATACACCACGCATTGTCAAAGTCAATAGAGACCAATCAAGTATTTAATTATCGTCTGCAATTGGAAATTCATCAAAATAAATCGATAAGGCAGTGCGTGTCTTGCTGAACATTTCCCGGAAAGCTCTCCCAGAGCTTGAGCCATCTTTTTCATGCCCTTCTTGCACGATTTGGACAAAAGTAAACGTTATTGAGTGATTGTGGTTCGTGTTAGTTAAACAGGCAGAGCCATCTTGCGGCCAACGTGTTAAACAGGGTTTCTCCGGGGTCACTTTGCCGCGTTTCATTGATTAACAACCAAGAATCGTGGGAAACGTTTGTCCCCCGAAAGCACCAGGCAGAACTACTGTGTTGATGCGAGTAACAATTGGTCTCCGCAACAAGTAAAAAAAACTAACAAAGTAACAATATATTTGCTATATTCCGAAAAACTATATTCCATCCAACCGGACGCTGATAACTACAGAGGAGCATTAGCATTCATAAAAAATTAGGTCACAGCACCTTCAAACAAATTGTAGGTGACAGCGGAGAATGGGTGTCAATAAGGTACGTGAGTTAATTGGTTCACGAGCGCCAGCCAGAGTGACCACTATATTCGTTATGTCTGTGTGTCTGTGTGTTCTGGTTGTCCAGAGCATAACTCCGTGGACTTTGATCCGATCTTGATGAAACTTGGTTATGTGTTCGATATCAATGTCTAGTTGTGTTTTCCTGGATGAGGGCGTGGCTAAGCCCATTGTGGGCGAGCCACGCCCAAAAAAGCCATTTTTAGGGGGTAGTCGGATTAAAAATCTATCTTCTCCTAGGGAATTTACTGAATGGAATGGGTTCTTCGGTATTTGAATAGCAAAATGAATTATCTAAAACTTGTCGTTGTCCGATTTTTCATTTTCGTCCCAAGGTCAAGGTCACAAGGTCAAAAACTTAGAAAATTGCGAATTTTGACATAAAAATCATACGACCGCCCAAACTTTGAGAGCTAGGATGACAATATTTTTACAGCGCGTGCGCTGTATACAATTGCACCGAGTTTGAAATGTCCCCGGCGTCGTCTACCACGTCGTCTAAGTTCTTCTTATGCCATCATTCTCTTTAATATTAGCCATAAACAAGTGTTTCGTCATGCATTAGTAGTTGAAATTTACTTACAATCATTCTTTTGCGCCCCTGCCACGCTGTATCGAACGATTTCATTCCTTCTGTTATATATAAAGGTGCTTATCACAATAATAACAAGATTTTTACATTTCAAATATTAAGTACGCTTTTTAATTGTTTTTCAACTGAAAAAGCATAAATTGCATATCTTAACATTAGTGTACTCATTTGATTCACCACACGCGCTGTATTGAAGGATTTCACTTGTTATACATAATCTTGAGGTCATTCCCCACCTAAAGTCTTGAAACCATTTTGCTCTATCTCGAACACCTTGCCCTGGCGCCCCCTTCAATTTGTTTTTACGCCAATTTCATCAAAGTATGGATAATCCGAGGAGTGCGAAATGCCATAAGCCTATATGACGTTATATTGTTCCTGGAATGTTCCAGAGGAAGTTTGCACCAAAGGTCATAATCCTTGACCTTTGACCTTTAAAGGCCACAAAGGTCAAATTTTCAAAGTTGTTGAACGAAACCAGGTTTTCGACATTTTGCAGCTAATAACCTGTCACTCAACACATCTGTTGATTCATTTTTATAACTTGGTCAAAAATTATCACATTGTCTCATCCTTGACTTCTGAAACAATCTACATCGTCAAATGGGTGTCAATCTCGTTTATTAAGCTCGTGAACCATCGTCGCCTCCCGGCTATTAATTATTTTTTTTAAAACGTTCACTATGCCAACATTATAACAGTAATAATAATAACAATAATTATCTATCTCCACCACCGTTTTCACTCCTGTCTGTTTGGCTGTGAGCAGGATATCTCAAAAGGTTATGGACGGATTCACATGAAACTTGGTGGACAGGTTGGATGTGTGACAAGGACGAATTGATAAGATTTTGGTGAAGATCCGGATCCGGATACGAGAATTTTTTAAGTGGTTCTTCACCATTAAGAGATGGGGCTAAAACCGATATATAGCACGATATCTCAAAAAGTTATTGACGGATTATGATAAAACTTGGTGGATGAGTTGAGTAGGTGACAAGAACAAGTGGATTAGATTTTGAAGATCTGGATACTCGAATTTTTTAATTCTTCAAGTGATTCTTCACCATTAAGAGGAAGGGCTAAAAACGATATATAGCACGTCTCAAAAAAGTTATGGACGGATTATGATAAAACTTGGTGGATGAGTTGAGTAGGTGATAAAATAGGCAGATTACATTTTGAACATCCAGATCCAGATCTGGGTACTAGAATTATTTAATTCTTCACGTGATTCTTCACCATTTTGAGATAGAGCGAAACCGATATATAGCACAATATCTCAAAAAGTTGTGGACGGATTCGGACGTGGTCCGATGAGTTGGGTCGGTGATAAGATCAAGCTGAGTACAGTAGATTTTGGTTCATGTCCGGAGGCAGATCCGGCCGATCAGTGAGATACAAAATGTAAACTTTTCAGCCTGGCGGAGGTATGCGCTCTACCAAGTGCCGTTCTAGTTATTATTTTTCTTATTGATAATCGCTCACCCAAATGGCAAAACGTTTGAGCAGTTGTGCTTCAACACAATCTCCAAGTCACACAAAACATTAGCCAGAAAGTGTTTTATTTATTTACATGGTTACTTTTCAGCAGGTAGAAGTGGAAATCTCTTCGGCTTCAGCATGGTGGCCTCGTGATTTCATAAAAGGTGTGCCTTTTTGTAAATTTGGATAATTAAATGAATCGGTCATCGGAGAACCTGATTCGGCCCAGACATTTATATTGCGGTTTTCGGGGAACAGTTGATATACGGACAAAGGAGCCGGAAAAAAGCTGCACATGGACGCGTTCAACTACACCAGCGGACTTCGGTATAACGTTTAAGATTTGTAATTTTTAACTTATACACTTCATCAGGAGATGGTGGCAGTGGATTAATTTTGTGAAATTAATCGGTGTGTTTAATAATGACAATATTTGTTCGAAGTTAAGGGTGTGGTGGCCCAAGTGAAACAGACTGTGCACATTTTGTGGTTAAAGGGAGACTGTTAGTGTTAAGAATATAAAATAACCCTATGACTTAGTGCACACAAGTGTAGGCTTGTAGTGAACGCAGACTGAGGAAACATGATGAAAGGTAAGCATCTTAGCCCAGGGCCAACGGATCAGGGCACAAGCTGCTTCCAACACAAAATACAATCTGCAATTGCTCGTATTGTGTCCTTAATGCCGGCGTTGCTTTATGGACGAGTGTGGTGCTATATGTTAAAGAAAACTTCAATGTTGGGACAAAATTATTTCCCTCTTTACTTTCATGACGATGTGAGTGGAAACTTTCAGCCTGCATTGGCCGAACACGCTAATCAAGTTTGGAAAATGTGAAACGGGTATTGTAAATCATTGGTTGGTGGAACGGCCTGGCCAACCAAGTCCTCATTGTCATTGTGCGGTGCCCTTTAAAGGGCGTGGCTCAGAAGCATGCAACGATTCTGACCTATGGCTTGCCATCATGGGCACATCTTCATGGTTTATGATCTTGAGGAATCCGTACATAATGTGTTTAGCCGTTGATGGTTCTCGGCTTACAAATTGTAGCACACATAAAGGTGTCTTGTTGGTCAGTGTGGGGTTAGAGGGGAGTGGGAGGTTCTCCCCCACTTCCTCTTTCAGAAGGCTCCAGATGATTCACAATTAAATTACGTGCAAGGTTCTTTTTTCAAAAATATAAGTTTTGAGATGCCATTACTCTAACATCCTAGAAGATCTGCGATCAAATTAAGTAACCAAAATATTGTGCATACATTATTGTAAAATGGTGTGATTTTAACCCCCTCATTCCTTCTTCTAACGTAGGCCTCATATATTTCCTTTCACCTCCCCTCCGCTTAATTCATTATTCTCCCAACTTCCCTTCATTCTCTTCCCTTCATCCCTCCTCTCCCACACCCTGAAACTCATTGTTTTTCTCCTTGGTCCTCACTCTCCATTCCTTCTTAATTTTGTTACAATTAATGCACAGTACAACCCACCTGCTCTTACCCTGATGTGTATGTAATATGTAATGGAACAACTTATTCCAACATGAAAACACTAGATGACTAAGTTATCAAATAAAAGACAAAACAGTGGGAGTTCAGAGTGAAGTTTTTATCCCCACATACTGTTTCATGTCCTTTGCTCCCCAAAAATACAATTTTGGCCTCAATGCATTCCCAAGTTATGTGCACCAAATGGCAGACATTTTGACCTCTCCCACATTTCAACATTTCTCATTCTCTTCTCTCCATTCTCTTACCTGCAACCTCTTCCCTCTCCCTTTTCTGCCTGATACGCTTCTCTCATCCCTCTCCTTTTCTCAATTCCTCTCCAATCCCTTTGGAATATATATATATATATATATA
>CM068966.1:70300246-70314266 GCA_035128595.1 Eptatretus atami | reverse complement strand
GAAAAAAAAAAAAGAAGGCGTCTTGGGACATCTTTGTGCAGTGTTTATTATGACCGGGTGTATCTTAAGCGCCGTTTCAGCCACGCGATTACTTTAAAACTATGGATGATACAAACACAGCACTTCCCTCAATCTATTCAGGAAACACTCGTCTCTCCAACTAACTGAGGCAAATGATCCAAACCCAGCTCGCGTTCCCTGATCGTGGGACAACAATCCAATGCTTGGCGAATCGTTAATTCATTGAAATTTCCAGATTTCACTCCAGATTTCGACACTTACTTAGTCCACGAGATCTGATTCTCAAATCCGAAATAATATTTCAATTATATACTTTAATTCGTCTGCGAGAGTAGATCATGTTTCCAAGGCAAGGCATTATTGAATAGGCCGAATCAAAATGGTGGCTAAGACCCAAATGAGGAAAAGTTGGGCTGACTAAAGATGAGCCTTTCATGAAGGTAACCCTTTAATTATCTTCAAAAGGGGTGTTTAGCTTTACCCGAACACCCAATTTTCATTCATGCACTCCCTTGGAGTTCCCTTAGTATGCATGCAAACTTTGGGGCCACTAGGTTTCATGGTTTTGGAGTTATGGAGGAGACATACAAACACACACACACACTTATTATAATAGATATACTGGTATATAATTTTTAAAAAATAAAGGAAATAAAAAGTGATTTATTGTAGTTTAATCCTCTTATAAAACTATACCAAGTCTGTACAGATAATATTGATCTGTGTTTGTTGAGTTTGAGATTGTAGAGTCGGTTGTGAAATGTGTACCAACACACAATGGCCTTCTCCTTTGAAGAATATCCCCTGTCAGTTTAACTGTTGTCAAATGCACCCGCACACAATGGCCTCCTTTTTGTGAATAATAGCACTGTCAGTTTAACTGCTGGCAAGTCCAGCAGCAAGCTCAACTCGTCACGTATTATTTGAATTCAGGTCATGCAACAGTTATAATAAGTACTGTATGTATTGTTTTTATTGCTGAGTCCATGTTTATGGAAGATCAAATTTACAGCATGAAAGGGTTACGAACAACTTGAGAGTGAAGTGAGGAACATATCGACATTGGATATATGTTCAAACAGGCTCGAAAAGGAGGAGGGTTAACGACAACAAAAATATATCATGCATGCAGAGGTATGGAAAACAAGATGACATGGTGATAAGCTCTAACCTTGAAGCACAGGAGAGAAGAGCATAATTAGATGATTGGGGGAGACTTGGGGAGGCATTATGATTTGTGGGGGAAAGAGGGATAAAGGAATGCAGGTGAGCAGAGAACCTGAACTTTGGAGGAATGACAAGGAGGGGATTGCCAGAGAAACTGGAAGGACTTATGAAGGGTAGAGGGCTAATAAAAATGTTAGAGGCTAGATCTCCCTGTTTGAGGTTAAACAGAAGTCCGCCCTGTTATTCCGCTGATAACTTCCGTGCTTTTGATTCTGCAGCTTCCAGGAGGGAAGCAACCCATATGGGAAAGCAATATTCTATTGTTCTACATATATGTAAACATAGTCGGTTACAATGACCTCTTAGGTGCCAAAAAAGACAAGTTTGACAAATAATTCCGAGTCTGCAACTGACTTTGCAAGCCAATTTGGTAACGGGGTCTATATAAGAGAGGTCATGGCTAATGGTAACACTCAGGGATCTGAGAGACTGAATTTCTTCCAAAGGTTTATCGCAGAAATGTTTGGGAGGATTGGATACGAGGATCCTTCCTGTGGACTCATTGAGAGATTGAGAGATCAGGGTCAGTCTTGTGATGATGTGAGAATCACCTGGATTAAAGTCTATGTTCCAAGTGTCTGCCCAATGACTGAGCAGATGAGGATTATATCAAGTAATCATCATTTGTGAGTGCAGAGAAAATCTGCAAGAAGCCTGGCCTGAAGAAGGCCTTGAATGTCATGAGTGAAGAACTTAACAAGAAGGGCATCTTGCCAAACAACGTCAAAGCCTTGGAATATGTTCAGAAAACTGCTCAGACCCGCTGTTTATGGTTAAAGGGAGGAGCAGCACATCCACTGTTTAGTGACCAGGATGAAATCCAAATTGCTGATTGTTGATCAGACCATTAAAGAAAAGAAAAGACTTGATATCAGCAGAAATTAAATATTCAATTTCTTTGCATAAATTTGGAAGTAGGCACGAGGTAGGTTATAGCACCTTTTTGTAGTTGACACCCTTCTTATGGATAAGGGTGATTTAAAAATGACATTCCATGGAGAGGGGAAGCTGTGAAGTGTGAAGGGCTCGTTGAATAAAGCAGAGAAAATTTGTGCCAGCTTGATGGAGCGAAATTTGAAAACTCACTTCTTGAGTTTCTTCTTTTCTTTTTCATTTTCTAACTCATAAAGTTCAGGAGATAAAGGAAGTTGGGGGAGGAAGGGGCAAGCCAGGGACTTGAAAGGGTGGGATAATGACTTGCATTTAAGATATTCTGCCTTAAAAGCAGAGACCAGTGTGGTATGGCTCATCATGCGGATGGAAAACAAGTATGTACCAGCAACAGATTTTTTTTTCAAGACACTACTACCAGGTCTTTTATGAAAGGAGACATATTGAATAGCTGAGCTTTCAGATGAGATGAATATTCTGCTCTTGCTTGTTCGAGGATAAACACAAGATTGTTGCAAGTCTTGCAAAGTGAACTCGGGTTACGCTCAGTTGGCTTTGCCTTCAAAGATGTGGAGGCAAGCGACTTGATGACACCCTCCTATCTACATGTCTCCACATACCAGAGACAACATATATCTTCAATTGATAGTATCTACATGTAACAATATCTCGGCAAGTCAGAATATCTACACTTCGAATGGAATAAACTCATGGGGCATCATGGAAAGACGGGATTTTTTATTTTAAATAATGCTAAGAGGTGTCAATGTTGAAGGTGGAGAAGTTGAAAGACAAATTGGTGAATATAAGGGCAGATCACAGAGTAGGTCAGTCAGCATGAGAAAACTGCAAGACTATGGTAGTTAGCTTGAGGAAATAGCCACCTTTATGACGATGTGGGGATAAAGGAGCTAAATGGAGATGAAGGGCAGCTGATCATATCTGGGTTTAGTAATGAAGATGACCCATGAGTGATCCATGCTGATAAACTCACAAATGGAGACAGACCTGCTGCGTCGCAGGTCTTGGCAGCAATGCTCCGACTGGTTTGAGTGGAACCAACGTCCAGCTACCTAGTATGATGGTGGTTGCATACCATAAACAAGAAGGGCACTCGGTAGAGCGCATACCTCCGCCACGCAATGCCTGATCCACGAGAACATATCGGGCCCAATACATTTTTTAAATATCATGCTGTACAGTACTAGATCGTTTTTGGCCCTATCTCTCAATGGTAAAGAATCACTTTGAAAATTAAATAATTCTCGTATCCAGATCCGGATTCGGATTTTCACCAAAATTGAGTCAACTCTTCCATGTCACACACCCAACATGTTCACCCAGTTTCATCCATATCCGTCCACAACTTTTTGAAATATCGTGCTATATATCGGTTTAGCCCGATCTCTCAATGGTGAAGAATCACATTTAAAATTCTAGTAGTCAGATCCGGATTCGGATCTTCACCAAAATCTAAACAATTCCTTCTTGTCACACACCGAACCTGCGCACAAAATTTCATCCGGATCCGTCCACAACTTTTTTGAGATATCCTGCACACAGACAGACAGACAGACAAACAAGCCAACAGACAGAGAGGGGTGAAGCTTAACCTCCTTCACCTTCGGTGGCAGAGGTAACAAAGGAAGGAGGGGGTTGTGGAAAGTCATATCTAGTCGGTGCATTTTAGCAGCTATATAAAGGCAATGTATATGTGTTTGTACAATATACACATAGTATTCATCAAAAGGCAGGGGGCACACAGCACAGAAAAGTAGTTTATTGCAGAAGGGTTGGAAAGAATATTCTAGAAGCCCCCCCCATCCCAACAAGACACACACACACACACTCTACAGTAACTTTTCAGTCCAGTTACTACAAAATCACCAGACATATAATGGCCTCAGCCTCATGGGCAGTGAAGCATTGTAAGTGAATGTCATGGGGGGAGTAAAAGGAGCATGATAGGTTTACGGTGGAGAAAGGGGTGGGGGGGGGGTGTGCTCAGGGTAGATGGGGTGGGGTTGAGGCGGTGGAAAGGGGTTACAGGGGCAGAACGCATGACCTTTGTTTGAATCTGCTGGACACTCTTATGGCCATGAAAAAGTTTCAACTGGACCATTGGTAAGTTAAATTATACTCACCAACGGTCAGACTAAGAATAGGCGTCGCCCTGAGAACACGAGGCCAGAAAAATGTGGAGTGCAGGTATAAAATAATAAAAAAACACATTACATCTTGCCATTTTGTCTCATAAATGTTCCTTATCGACGGATCCATAAAATCCCACGAATAAGATTGTGATACATCCCAAAGGAAAAGTTTCTAACAGTTCCCAAAACTTTTGGCAACCGTGCAGCAACGTCAATCGAATCAGTAATTTCTGCAGGGATTGTATCTACATCGCTGTCTACGTGTATCTAAAAGTATGCCACGCCGACTTGCGTGCACACGATGGAAGATCCTTCACACACAAGCTTTTCCAAAAAACAAAATTAAGGATTCAGAGAAAAATTACAGCGATATGAAGCCATCAGCAGGCGTGGGGCCTACCATAAATATGGAAAACGGAAGGCACTCTCTTGTGCACGGAACTGGTATTAAAGAGTAAAATTGATGATGTTCAAAAGCTTTTCATCACCGCCTTCAAAACTTTGTGTTCGATGTTTGCTTCGAGCGACACGACCAACTTCGCTCCATATATACAGACATCCGACATTCATCATGCAGTGAGTTCATCCACAGAGTCAAGAGCTAGAACCTTTACTTTTTTTAAAAAGTTAGCACTTCACAAGTGTGGAGTTACATTCATAACTTCCTGGGTAGTTGTACACCCTCTCAAACATGAACTGTGTCCTTTCATGTGTTCCTACCCCACGCCACTTGCATCAAGCCAACACCTACAGAAAATCGACACTTACAGAGCACATCGACAGATATTCTGATTCATTCACTCCGGGCACAAGGGGACGGTCACAGGGCAGAGCGCGACAACCACCAGCTTTGTTGATCCTCTCAAAAGCCCAAACCTTAAGAGCATTTTTCCAGACTTCTAAAATTAAACAACTCACCGTAAACAGTCAAGGGTTGGATAAAGTTTGCTGACAATTGTCAGCAAAGTCAGAGCGCTGGCCCGGGTAATGTAGGACCGCTGGTTACTTCTCTCGTCAAACCGTCCCTCGTCCCCAAAGAACCCTCAAACCCCCACCAAAAACCCAGGAATGTTCCCGCCCAGCCAAGCCCCGCGGCCAGGCTCTTTCTCAACCCCCATATCCCTGCCCTCATTCTGCCTACCTGCACCAGCCCCTCGCCCTCTCCCTCCTTTTTCCCACATTACGCCGTTGCCCTTTTGACCTCTTGGCCCACTCTCTGGATTCTCACAGGCTCCACCACTTTTGTTTGATTCTCTTCGTGCAGAACATGGACGTCACAATAGCCGCCATGGGGGTCTGAGAAGCATTACGTCGGGATACTCGATCTGAAGACCCACCAAGCTATGGAAACATCATGTCCTTTCAAAACGGAATTATTTATATGACTTTCATTGATTAAGTGAGTGAAGAAAATGCTGTTGTTCAGTCTGCAGCGTGTCCACCACAGAGCTGTCAATCCTGGGTTTGAATCCTTGTGGCTTCAAATCCAACCAACTGCCAGGCCCTTGGCTTTGCGGGTGGGGTGAAAAATGCTATTCTACTAATAAGTGAGGAGTTCAGCAGGCTGTCCTTCCTTATTGCTGGAATTAATGCACACACATGCAACAGCAAACATTCTGCAGGAAACAAACAATTATCTCCTAAAAAGCATGACAAAATGCCAAAATAAATACAAAGACCTGAAACGAGGTTGAGTCATTACTAGCTTCAATTAAATAATTTATCCAACCTTTTTTTTCCCCCTCTGCCTGATTTGAAAAAGATTGCATCACAATGACGTTAACCACTTTGTTCTCACTTTTTAAACAAATACAATTAATTGCTAAGGCATACAACGGATCGAAATCGAACAGAGGCACGTGATTAATACAAGGAAGAATTGGGGTCACGAGGTGACATTGCGGTGACCTGTGAATTTTGTGTCATTCTTCCACAGTGGCCTGCCTTCTTGGAAGAGTTCCATGAGATCTTCAAACAAATCAAGTGAATGCAGGACTAGATGGTTTGATTTTTAATCCTGATAATGTTGTGCAAATCAGGTTTTACAAGAATGTGCAGTCCATATCTATATTGGCATCAAAGGAAATATTTGAATTGTGGTGGAGGTGTAAAGGAGGGAAATGGGGCAATGAGGTGGAAGGTGACGAGAGAGGTCAAATATGTCGTCATTTTGTACAGAACGCCCTGAGATCGGTGCAGCCATCTCAGAGTGAAGTGAAGGTTTATGTGCGAGGGAACGAGAGATGGACAGAGGAGGCCAAATATATCCTTTTCAATGATCTAAGACCGAAACCAAAGATGCCACAAATCTTTGTCTCCATTAAATTAAACTTATGTTTTACCCAAGAGTATGTCAAACAACATGACGCCATAGAGGTTTTAAAAGAATCATATTTTCAGAATGTTTTTGCGAGTGCTGTTATGTGTAAGTGTTGCCCAGCTTGGTCACAGTCGAGCTCAACCATCCCTGTTCATCCACATTTAAGTTTACAGCGACGATGATCACAACCTTTCAGGTTTATTTGGTGGGTACAGACTTTACTGTACACGCGCACAGGCACACACACATACACACATACACACATACACACACACTTGTGGACCATGAATGAAACGTTGCCTGAGGCTAAATCTGCTCTTTTGTTTTCTTCAAAATCCAGAGTGGTAATTATAACAAATTGTTCATTGCCTGTAACTCTTCCTGAACAATGGATGATCCCAACTGCCTAAACTTGATGATATATGTACACATGGACATATATATATATATATATATATATATATATACCAACTTCTATCTTCTCATCCAAACTCTCTCTTCCTCATATGTGGTGATTTCAATTGTCATTCATGCCAGTTGGCTGACTGTGGGTACCTCTCTCACCTGTCATGGCACTTCAGCAAAAGCTTTCTGCGACTCATTGGAACTGATTCAATTGGTCAATTTCCTGACCCAGATCTCAACCAATGGTACTGTATCTTTTCTGGATCTGATATTGACAAATTTCCCTGAAAATATCTGCTGTTCTTCCTCTGCTCCAAAACCACGTGCTTGTCAAAGTGGACATCTCTCTGGCTGTCATCAGGAACCACCTCACCGCCGTCGAGTCTGGTATTCACTCAAGCCGACTGGCAGGGTCTCCAAGCAGCCCTCAAACTTCTAGACTGGTCTCACATTACTACTTTTTCCAACATCAACTCATCCTGGGAATTCTTTCAAAGAAACTTGCTCTCCCCATGCACAGATTTATCCCCTCTCGTCTTCAGTTGTCCTACCCTTCCTCCCGCCCTTGGTTCACTGAAGCTTGTGGCGAGGCAGTTGTCCTGAAACAACTTGCCTTTGCCTCATGGAAAGCAAACCCAACTGAAGGTAATCTCAGTTCCTTCCATAAAACCCAAAACAAGTGTGTATCTACCCTCAGGAGAGCCAGAAAACAACATCTTTCTAAACTTAAGTCTTATCTCCCAAAACCTCTCTCCCTCCTCCAAATCTGGTGGCATCTAACCAAATCTGTTTCTGGTGTATGTTCCCCCTCCATCCCCTCCCTTACCTCAAATGGCCGTACTGCTGATACCGCACGTGAAAAGGCTGAATGCCTAAAACTCAGTGTTTGCATCAAAATATTGTGTCCAAAAACCATCACTTTCTGTACCCACCTTACCCAGTCACACCCAACTGTCCCTGGACCCTGTGTCCTTTCTCCTGATAAGGTGGAGAGCTTGCTGTCAAACCTCGACTCAGATTCTGCAACCGTTCAGGCGGTATCAGCCCACGTGTCCTCAAAACCTGCACCTCTGCTCTTGCTCAACCTCTCTCTGTTCTATTCACCCTCTCATTTGCTCAAGGTCATCTGCCATCTGCTTGAAATCAGCAAACATTACTGCCTTGCATGAAAAATGTGCAAAAACAGATCCCTGCAACTACAGACCAAATCAGCCTTCTCCCAATCATCAGCAAGGTTATGGAATTCTTCATCGCTTCTGACATTAAATCCTTTCTCTTCTCCAATTGCTTGATTTCCGATCATCAATTGTTTCAGACCAGGTCACTGTATCCTGGATATGCTGCTTCTGCTCTCCCAACAATGGATGGAGGTCCTCAATGCCAGACATGAAATCAGAGCCATATCCCGAGACATATCGTGTGCTTTTGACATGGTCTGGCATCCTGCCCTGCTTACCAAACTCTCTTCCTATGGTATCCAAGGCCATCTCCACTCATGGCTCGCAGACTTCCTCTCCTGTCACAGTCAACGTGTGGCCCTAAATGGAGTTCTTTCATCCCCTCTTCCTGTCCAGGCTGGAGTTCCTCAAGGTAGTGTTCTGGGCCCTGTTCCTTTTCTGGTTTTCATCAATGATCTCTCTGACTCTCTGGAAAATCTTCTTTATCTCTTTGCTGATCACTCCACCCTCTGCCGACCATCGGTCATCCCTCAGACCGGCAAGCAGCAGCTTCTTCGCTCACTGCAGATCTGGATATAATCACAAACTGGTCCAACACATGGATCATGTCTTTCAATCCGGACAAATCTCACACTCTCACAATGTCTCAAGGAAAGGACCGTTTCGAACCCCCACCCCCCCATCTACTTTTCAACAATCCTCTGGAAGAAGTCCTTTCATTCAAGCTTCTGGGTCTCACTATCTGCCATGATCCTCCTGCAAAAGCCACATTTCCAACCTGGTCTCCAAAACCAGTCGCCGACTGGGAATCCTTCATCGTGCAAAGTCTTTCCTCGGTCCACCTGAGCTCCTGACCACTTACAAAGTTTTCATCTGCAGCCTGATGGAGTACTGCTCTCCCCTCTGTCTGGTGATCCAACCTCCCACCTTTCTCGGCTTCACGCTGTGGAAACCCAGGCATTTCGGATCATTGGTTTCTCCCGCGATGAAGCTGAGTCTTTGGGCCTATCAGTCTCTCACCGCAGGCATTCGGGTGGTCTTTCTGTCGTCTACCATCTCCTCTCCGTTCTCGCCCCCACCCCCTTTGCTCTGTCTGCGATTTGTCCCCACCATATTTCCGCAGGGTGCTTAAGGTCCGCCAACAACCCTCTTCTGGTAAACTACCAAAATCACGAATCACTGCTCACCTTCACTCTTTCATTCCTCTTTTTCACGCATTGGAATAAACTCCCTCACTCTGTTCAATCCCATTCTTCCCTCCATGCCTTCAAAACAGCTTCACCACCACCTCTTGTCGTCCCCATCCAAATCCTCGATCTTTTCTACCCCCGTTAATCCACCCCAAACCCACCTCCTTAAAATTCCCTGCTTTCCTTCCTGAAAGTCCCTGTAATATCCATCTGTGTACCACGTGTTCTCCACCCCATCCCTCTCCCTTCTACAGATCTTCTATGACTCTTTCCCCACTGTTTGTCCTTCCCACTCCCGACCCTCTTGTCTCATGCCCCCCTTGCTGTACATTGTGTGTTAGCTCTCATACGATCCTCGAAAAGGTATACAAAAAAGGAAAAAAAAAAAAAAGCCTGTGGCACCTAACTTTTGGGCCTATAAATAAATGAATATATATTGTTATGGATCTGGAAACCATTTGCACTCAACATTGAGGTCCCAAAGTTAGTTATGCCGGTAAGTACGTGTGTAGTCAGATCCCTTTCCTTTTTGTTAGTGGGAGGCTCGAAAAACGTGTGTTGTGACATCTTTAGTTAGGTTATTATATCTAACGACCATCGAATAAACCATCCCATCTGCATGATCCATCCCCCATCACGATCCATACCCACCCGCTGCTTACAAGCACTCTGACTTGCCAGGGCAGGGTCTTGCAGCCGTTCCTTGCCGCTCCCACCAACGCTCCTTCCACAAACGTTTTAACTCTTGCACCAACACAACATGGATACTGTGACTCTTCAAGAGCGGAGCCACATGGAGAATATGGGGTCTCCGAACAGGGCCACGGCTCTGCCCCGGTCGGGTGCGGCCATAGGCCAATGAGGGACAGACAGCGAGATGATTCTCGCCAAGGCCCTTCCCGTGTTGTAGGAGATATATCTCCGAGACGCTCTGTGCAAGAGGAGTGTTGGACAAGAGTTCGTGTGGGTTAGAAAGAGTTTTGACGGTGGCTAGTCGGTTTTGAGGCAGTTTGTTCACGGAACCTGAGTCAGCTGCAGTTGTTCGCGGTGACTGATGCGGGGAGTTCTGGCTGTTTTTTTGAACCCGACTATTCTCCACGCGGCCGGCACGAGCCACGAGTCCCACACGTGCGGCTGGGACCCTCGACGACCCACAAGTGCCCATTCGAACTCTGACCCCCAGCTCGTCTCTCTCATCGGCTGGAGGGTCCAATAAAAACTCTGGGTTTCTTTTCATTTTGTGTTGTGTGTGTGTGTGTGTGTGTGTGTGTGTGTTTGTCTGCGTGTGGGCCCGTCTTTAAGTAGAACTGAATAAGTGTTTTTGATCCTTGTAAATATTCTCTGCATATTCGCTTCAAGTCTTGCCTCCTTGTCTTTTATTGTAAATAAATTATTAGAAATTTCCCAGTCCGTTTCTGTCCCTTCTTGTATTGGTCCAGCATGGGTTCGTATCTGAGTTTAGACGGGGTTTCATCTCCGGTAATCGGTACATCGTAGCCGGAACGTCCTGGGCAGGCCCGCTCGACTGCATCCGAGCCGGAGTTGGTAGGTGGAAGCTGATACTCTACCGTAGCTTGTTGGAGTGATCCCGTTCGGCCAGATGTTCCGAGGGCATGAATCCCGGTAGCCAAGACTGCGTGGTATTTAGGTATATTGGGATCTAGACAATTAACCCACACCTCGTGGTCGAGATATTGGCGTTTCACGGTCGATTAATCGACCCGCGGCTTCGGAGTTATCCGGAACGACGGCCTATAATTCCGGGGAGACCGGTGGGAGACGGCGTAAACTTCCCCACCTCGCGGTCGTTCTGCCACCGACCCCCGCGCCCACAACAATATATATATATTTTGTTACGGATCTGGAAACTATTTGCATTCAACATACAGAGTCCCAAAAGTCAGTTATGCCGTTAAGTATGTGTGTAGTCAGATCCCTTCCTTTTGTCTAGTGGGAGAATCAAAGGCCTGCGTTGTGATTTCTTTTAGTTAGGTTTTTACATCTAACAACCATCCCATCTGCATGACCCCTTGGCCCATTACATCCACGGTACCATCGTGCTTGCAGCCCTCGGTTCGTGGCCACAGCGCCACCTTTGCCTAGATGGATTCCCGAGGATGTTGAGGCAGTTTCACCACCACGACCTTTCTCGAACACACGCAGAGGGGAGGGTCGGCTTTCTCCAAACAAGGCCGAACCCCGCCCAGAAAGGTATGCCGTGGGACCCTGTCCCATCAAAGGCAGACAGTGAGGTGTGTTCACCAAGGCCCCTCCCCGCTGAGGGAGGTCCATAAAAATCCCCGAGTACTCTCTGAAGCAGAGTTTTGGTGGGTTTTGCTGTCACGAAAGGGGTTTTTGCTGTTACGAAGGGCGTTACGAAGGGGTGGTAACAGTGGTTGTTACGAGGGCTGTCACGAGGGTTGAGCCGAAGGTCGTCGAGGCGGCGAACGTGTCTCTGCTGGCCCTCTACAAGGAAGGAAAGAGCCACCCCAACCCCCGTCCGTGGCCCCTGGCCATTCACCACCCGAGCTCCGCCACAAACCTTGAGTCCCACACGTGCGACTGGGACCAAACCAGCGACCATTGTCAGGTGCCGCAGCACAGAGTACTCCCTTTCTCCGACGGCCAGGTACCCATCCGAACTCTGACCCCAGCTTGTCTCTCTCCTCGGCTGCGAGGGTCCAATAAAGAACTCTGGGTTTCTTTTCATTTGTGTGTGTGTCTGCGTGTTGGCCCGTCTTTAAGTAGAACTGAATAAGTGTTTTGGATCATTGAAATATTCCTTGCTTGCATATTCCCGTTGTCTTGCCTTTGTCTTTTACTGCAAATAAAACTTGTTAGAAATGTTCCCAGTCCGTTTCCTCCTTTCTTGCATTGCTCCAGCATGGTTCGGATCTGAGTTTAGGCGGGTTTATCCCCGTAATAATCGGACAATTGTGGCCAGGACGTCCTGGGCAGGCCCGCTCGACTGCATCCGAGCCGGAAAGGTAGGTGGCAGAGTGGTAGTCGGTGGGTGTAATTTTACCACTGCGGTAGAGTGAATCCGGTTCGGCGAGGTGTTCCGAGGGTGTGGATCCCCGGTAGCTGAGACCGCGTGGTTACTTAGGTACATTGGATCTAGACAAAATAACCCTACGCCACGCCGTCGATATTGGCATTCCACGGTTGGTTTAAACGACCCGCCGGCTCGCGGAGTTATCCGAGCGACGGCCTACAATTCCGGGGAGTTTGGTGGGAGACGACGCAAGCTTTCCCCACCTAGTGGTTCTCACCACCAACCCCGGCAACAACAATATATTGTTACGGCTGTGGAAATTCGCAACCACCATTCAGGTCCCGTAGGTGAGGTATTTCTAAGTACATGTATAGTTAGCCCCAAACCCGTTGTTTAGAGAATTAATGTGATTCATTCGGGCTGTGACACTTTGAGTCAGTCGTTTTTCTTTCTTTCTTTATTTTAACCAACCACGTTCAACCACACCACCGCCATCCCCCCACACGCCCCGCGCTGCGCCACGCCGCCTCCGCCATCTGCGCGACTGCATCTTCGCCATCCGCCATTCTTTCCCGCGCGAGAGTGTGACAGAAGCGGGGTGGGCAGCTGGCGCCCGATTGGTGGATGCGCGGTGTGACGGGCCAGGGAGGAGGAACGCCCCTCTTCGAGACCTTTCTCGAAGGGGGGTGGAGCAGGAAGGGACGGAGTGGAGGGCGGAGCCCCCGCTATAAAGACGGACACGGCCGGGTGCAAGGAGCTCTCGGTCTTTTCCCCTTCGTCGTGGAACTGGTGGGGTGGAGCTGTGAGGGGTCGTCGGTTTGGTGGTTGCTCCCTCGTCTCGGGTTGAAGAGTCATCGCCGGGTCGAGCCCGCGGAGCTCGTTAAAGTCGAGCTGTTTTTTTCCGTCGTCGAGTCGGCAGTGGAGGACGGCGGAAGGAGACGGAGCTCGGAGTTGAGTCGTGGGAGAAGGGCTCGACGGCCGCACCAAGGGAAGTCCTTTTCTTTTTCGGGATTTATTTTGTGTGGAACTTGCTGTTGGCGCCGTCTGTGAAGTAGAACTGTTAAGTGTTGCCGTGTGTACGCGTATTCGGTCGTAGCTCTGCTCGTTGCTTTGGTTTATTTGATATATGTGCATTTCTGACTGTTTGGCTGTAAATACGTGCTGTATATGTGTGCTATCCGTGTGTGTGGAATAAATGTGTTTGTGTTGAATTGTTCCCGTTTCGCTGCGTCCTTTCCTTTGTTGGGTCTCCATCTTGCTTCACGTAAAGGGTTCGATGGGGCGTAATACGCCCGATAATTAATTGGAACCTCGAGGCCGACGATAACACCGCTCGGTTATCCCGATAGCACGGAACGGACCGCTTAAGCGGTTCGTGTCCGAAGTCGACCTGCGGCGAGGTGCGATCGCCCGGTTTACCATCCGCGTGGGTACTTAGGTAGGTCGAGTTTGGCGAACAACCCTATCCCACGCGGGTGGCCGATTGGCACGATCGTGGTGAGGCCGAAAGGCCCACCCGTGACTGGCTCCCGGCGTTAGTCCGAGAGGGTCACGACTGAATTGTCCGTCCGGTGGGCGCGACGTGCCGCGATTCGAGTCACGTGGCCGTTCGCACGCCGGCGGGCGCGAATTCACAACAA
>CM068966.1:70284323-70297696 GCA_035128595.1 Eptatretus atami | reverse complement strand
TGTCTGGAGATCAAATATTTTACAGCATGAAAGTTCCACAACTTGAGAGTGAAGTGAGGAACATATTCGATCATTGGATATAGTTCAAACATGCGTCGAAAGAGTAGGTTACGGACAACAAAAAAATAATTCATGCATGCAGATGTATGGAAAAGCAAGATGACATTTGATAAGCTCTAAACCTTGAGAGCACAGGAGAAGAAGCATATTAGATGATTGGGGGAGACTGGGAGGCATTATGATTTGTGGAGGAAAGAGGGGAGAAAGGAATGCGGTGAGCAGAGAGACCTGAACTGTTGGAGGTAATGACAAGGAGGATGCCAGAGAAACTGGAGGACTTATGAAGGGTAGAGGCTGAAGATAAAAATGTTAGGCTAGATCCTCCCTGGTTTGAGGTTAAACAGAAGGTCCGCCGGTGTATTCCGTGATAACTTCCGTGCTTTGTTTCTGCGCTTCCAGGAGGGATAGCAAACCATGATGTGAAAGCAATATGGCTATTGTGGTCTACATATATGCTGAAACATAGTCGGTTACAATGACCTCTTCAGGTGCCAAAAAAGACTAAGTTTGACAATATATATTCCGAGTCTTGCAACTGACTTTGCAAGCCAATTTTGTATCAGGGGTCCTATTATAGAGAGGTCATGCTGCTAATGGTAACAGCTCAGGGATTTGAGAGACGTGGAATTTCTTTCTATAAAGGATTGTTATCCGCAGGTAATTTTTGGGAGGATTGGATACGAGGATTCCTTCTGGAGCTCAATTGAAATTGAGAATCAGGGGTTCAGTCTTGTGATGATGTGAGAATCACCTGTGGATTATCATGTTCCGAGAGTGTCTGCCCAATGACTAGAGATTGAGTATTTATATCAATATATCATCATTTGTGAGTGTCAGAGAAAATCTGCAGAAGCCTGGCCTGAAGAAGCCTTGAATGTCATGAGTGAAGACTAACAAGAAGGGCATCTTGCCAAACACGTCAAACGCCTTCATTGTTCAGGAAAACGCTCAGCCCGGTTATGGTTAAGGAGAGCAGCACATCACTGTTTCATGACCAGATGAAATCCAAATTGCTGATTGTTGATTCATGACCATTAAAGAAAAGAAAAGATCTTGATATTCAGCAGATAATACATAATTTCGATATAGGTGGGTTCTTGCATTAATTGGAATGTACGGGCACGAGGTAGGATGTGGTATAGCACCTTTTGTAGTTGACACCCTCTTATGGATAAGGGTGAATTTAAAAATACATTCCATATTGAGTGAAGCTGTAAGGTAGTGAGGGCTCGTTGTAATAAGCAAGGAAGATTGTGTGCCAGCTTGATGAGCAATTTGAAATAAATCCCGTTCTTGAGTTTCTTTTTTCTTTTTTCATTTTCTATCGACTCATAAAGTTCAGGCGATAAAGGTGGGAGGAAGTGGAAGCCATGACTTTGGAAAGAGGGATGAATACTGTGCAGTTTAAGAGTATTCGCCTAAAAGCAGGGAGACCAGTGGGTATGGCTCATCATGCGGACTGAAATAGCAAGTACGTTTGTACCAGGCAACAGATTTTTTTTCAGACTATCACTACCAGTCTTTTCATGAAAGGAGAGCAGTATTGGAAATGAGCTGAGCTTCAGATGGATGATATTCTGCGTCTTGCTTTGCGAGGAGTAAACACAGAATTTTGAGTCTTGGCGAAATGTAATCGGGGTTAACGCTCAGTTGGTTTGCTTCAAAGAGGGGAGGCAATCGACTTGATGACACCCGTACCTATCACATGTTGTCCATCAATACAGAATCAGAACAAATCTTCAATGATAGTATCTACAGTAACAAATCCGGCAAGTTCAGAATTCTACACTTCGAATGGAATAAACTCATGAGTGGCATCTATGGAAATGACGGGATTTTGTATTTTAAATAATGCTATTATATGGTGTCAGTATGTTGAAGGTGGATAAGTTGAAAGGACAAATTGGTGGTTAATTATAAGGAGAGTGTCGAATGAAGTATGTCGAGCAGCATGAGAAACTGCAAGAGTTATAGGTAGTTTAGCTTGGGAAAGTGAGCCACCTTATGACGATTGTGGGATAAGGAGCTAAATGAGATTGAAGGGCAGCGGTTTCATATCGTGGTGCTGTAGGATAATGGAGATTGAGCTCATGACGGTGTCCCATGCTGATGCAACTCACAAATGGAGAACAGACTGCTGCGTCGCAGTCTTGCAGCAATCTCCGACTGGTTGGTGGAACCTACGTTCCAGCTGTGTATCGCTTAGTATATGGTGGTTGCTATCCATGATACAAAGTCCACTCGGTAGTGAGCGGCCTACCCTCCGCCATCGCAACTTGCCTGATCCACGAACAGTATCGGCCCAATTACAGTTTCTAGAACATATCATGCGTACTAGTACTAGATCGTCTTTGGCCCTATCTTCTCAATGGTTAAAGAACTTCACGTTGTAAGTAATTAATATATTCTCGTATCCAGATCCGATTCGGATTTCACCAAATTGAGTTCGAAGCTCTTCCATTTCACAACACCACATGTTCACCCAGTGTTTTTCCGATATCGTTCACAACTTTTGAGAATATCGTGCTATATATCGTTTAGCCCGATTCTGGCTCGAATGGTGAAGATCACATTTGTAGAATTGCTGTAGTCAGATCCGTATCGGTGTTCACCGAAATCTTAAACCAATTCCTTCTTGTCACACACGCGAACCTGCGCACAGAATTTCATCTCGGATCCGTCCACTTAACTTTTTTTGATATCCGCCATCAGGACAGACAGCCAGACAAACACCCAATCAGCACAGAACGGTTGTAAGCTTATACGCTCCTTCACCTTCGGTGGCAGAGGAGTACGAAAGGAAGGACTGGGTTGTGAGAAAGTCATATCCTATGTAGTCTTTAGCAGCTAATATTAAAGCAATGTATGATGTGTTGTACAATGTTATTACAGCGATAGTAAGTTCATCAGAAGAGCAGGTGGCACACAGCTACAAGATATAGTAGTTTATTCAGAAGAGTATGGGAAAGAATATTCTATGAACTCCCCCCATCCACAAAGACACAAACCACACTCTGTTACAGTAACGTTTCAGCAGTTCTACAATCATCCGACATATAATGGCCTCGGCATCATGGGCAGTGTAAGCATTGTGAAGTGAATCTGTCATTGGTCGGCGCGAGGTAGTAAAGGAGCAGATATGTTTCGTGGATGAAGAGGGGGGGGGGGGTGGGTGCAGGGGTTATATTGGGGGGGGTTGAGCGTGGAAAGGGGTTACAGGTGCATATCCGTCGAGTTGACCTTTGTTTGAATCTGCTGGACACTTTAGGCCATGAAAAAGTTTCAACTGAACCATTGGTCAGTTAATATTATTTACTTTCAACCCAAACGGGTTCAAGGACTAAAATAGGCGTCCCCTGAGACACTGAGGCAGAAAAATGTGGCAGTCAGGTATAAATAATAAAAAAAACACATTACATCTTGCCATTGTCTCATAAATTTCCTTATCGACGGATCCATAAATCCCACGAACTAGAGTGTGATACATCCCAAAGGAAAAGTTTCTACAGTCCCACAAACTTTTGGCAACCGTGCGCAACGCAATCGAATCAGTAATTTCTGGCAGGATTGTATCTACATCGCTTCTACGTGTATCTAAAAGTATGCCACGGCCGACTTGCTGTGCACACGGATGGAAGATCGCTGTCACACACCAAGCCTTGTTCCAAAAACAAATATTAAAGATTTCAGAGACGAATATACAGCGATATGAAGCCAGAGGCAGGGCGTGTGCTACTGAGACATAGTGGAAGAACGGAATGACTCTCTTGTGCCGGAGCTGTATTAAAGAGAAAGATTGGATATGTCAAAAGCTTGTCCTCACGCGCGTTAGAACTTGGTGTGCGGATTGTTATGCTTCGACGACACGGACCAAGCTCTTCGCGTCCATATGATACAACATCCGACATTATCGATGCAGTGAGTTGCTATCCACGAGTCAAGACGCTGAACCTTTACTTTTTAAAAAAATTTAGCAACTTCACAAGTGTGGTGAGGGTACGATTCATTAACTTTCTGTGTTTGTACAGCGCGTCGTCAAAACTGGGAACTTGGGTCCGGTTCATGTGTCCTACGCCCACGGCACTTGCAGATCAAGCCAACGACCACAAAGAAATCGACACTTACAGAGCAATCGATCGATATATCAGATTTCATTCGACTCCTGCACAAGGGACGTTCACAGGGCAGAGCGCGACAACCACCAGCTTTGTTGATCTCTGAAAGGCCCAACCTTAGACATTTTTCCAGACTTCTAAAATTAGACTAACTCACCGTAACCCAGGTGCAAGTGGTTGGTAAAGTTTCTCACAGTGGGGGGAGGGGAGGAGTCGAAGCAAAGTAGATGGCGCTCCCGTGGAATGTAGGACCGCTCGGTACTTCTCTCGTCAAAGCCGTCCCTTCTCCCAGAAGAAACCTCAAACCGCCCCCGAATAGAACTCGCGAGTTGAATTTTTCGGGGGTGAGGGGGGGTTTCGGTGTGGGTGTGGGTGTGGGGAGGTGGGGGTGTGATCCGGCCTCAGCCAGACGCCCCGCGTCCAGCTCTTTCTCAACCCGCAATCCCTGCCGCTTGCTTCTGCCTACCTCACCACGCCCATCGCGCCTCTCCCTCCTTTTTCCCACATTTACGCCGTGCCCTTTTGACCTTCTTGGCCCACTCTCTGATTCTCACGGCTCCACCACTTTTGTTTGGTTCTCGTTCGGTGGGCAGGAACATGGACGCACAATAGCTCGCCTGGGTCGAGAAGCATACGTCGGATCTCGATTCTGAGAGAGACCCACCTGAAAGCCGGTGTGAAACATCGTTGTCCTATTCAAAGACGGGAATTATTTATATGACGTTCAGTATTTAGTGAGGAGAGAAAATCGCTGTGGTTCATGTCTGTCTATGCGGCCAGCCGACGACGCTGTCAGATCCTGGTTGGAGTCCTTTGTGCTTCATTAAATCCAACCAAACTGGGCGCCTTGGCTGCGTGTGGAGAAAATGGCTATGTCTATAATAAGTGAGGAGATTCAGCAGGCTGTTCTTTTTCCTTATTGCTGATGTAATGCTATAGCAGCATGCACGTAGGAAGACATTCTGGCCAGGAAACAAAGCGATTTCTCCTAAAGAGCATGACTTAAATGCCAAAGAAATATCAAAGACCTGAAATCGAGGTGATCATTGCTAGCTTCAATTAAATGAATTTATCCAACCTTTTTTCCCCTCTCTGCCTGATTGACAAAAGATTGCATCCGGATGGACGTTAACGCACGTTTGTTTCACTTTTAAACATACATACTTGCTAAGCATTAGCACGCATCGTTAATCGCACGAAGCCCGTGATAACTACAAGGATGAGAATTGGGGTCCGATGACATGCGGTTACCTGTGAATTGGTTCATTCTTCCACAGTGCCTCCTTTGGAGCGTTCCATGAGTTCTTCAAAACAAACAAGTGAATGCAGACTACTGTGTTTATGTTTATATCCTATTCAATGCTCTTGTGCACTACTCATGTTGGATACAGAGCGTGCAGATCGCTATCTGTCTCCGTGCATCGAAGGCGAGATGACATTGATCGGAGAGTGATATATTGTACGCAGTATTGTAGACCATGTGGCGTGTGCTCAACTCACCTGGCGCACCAACAGTTGGACGAGATGCGGGGGGTTTGTCATTTTTTCTTTGGTTCCTGTAATCGACCTCCTTCCGTCGAGTGGGCAAGATAGGTCCGCTTTGGTCAAATTGCTTCATAAGTATTGTATGGTTGCATCGTTGTTTCAGTTGTTATCGAGTCAGTGTCGTTGATTCACAACAGATAAGACGCGGAAAAGCTTGTGGAGGTTAGATCGGGGGGCTGGTGGGCGAGGTGCCTCGCCGGTGAGCCGATTGCTTCAGGGGGTGAAGTTGGAAAGTTATGTGGAGGGGTGAGGGTGGGGGGGGACAGGAGGATGCAGAGGAGCCAATATATCCTGTTTTCAATAGTCTACGACCGAACGCAGGAGTGCACATAGATCTTTGTCTCCACTTAATTAAACTATGTTGTACCCAGGAGTATGATCAAACAAATGAGCCAATAGAGTTTTAAGAAGAAGTCATATTTGTTCAGAAGTCTTTGCGAGTGCTGTGTATGGAGTAAATGAGTGCCCAGCTTGGGTCACACAGTCTGAGTTTCCCGCATCCACGTGTTCGAGTCCATCATTAGTTTTGTACACGGACGATGATCACATACGCTTTCGAGTTATTTGGTGGTACAGACTACTTACACTTGCGCACAGGCACACACGAATATCACACATATCCACTAGCACACGCCACTTGTGACCAGTGAAGTGAAACGTTGCCGAGGCTAAAGTTTGACTTCGTGTTTTTTTTCTTCAAATCCAGCAGTGGGTAATTATAACAACCTGTGGGTTGGCCTTGCTGTAACTCTCTGGCGAAACAATGGATGAATCCGCCAATGCTGCCTTTAAACGTTGATGATATTATGTACAGCATGGACATGTATTCACATTAGCTGTTAAGTAGTATTCTATGGTGTGCTATATATGTACGTTGTGGAGTGGTATACTATATGTGGTGATATTTTTGTGCAATTCGGCGCCGCCTGCCGGCGGTGGGGGGGCGGCGAACGTGGCCACTGTGGACTCAGCGCGCACGTGCTCGCCGCACCGGGGGGACGACCAATCGGTGCGACCCTCATGCGGGGATAAGCGCGGGAAGCCAGTCGACGGTGGGCCTTCGGCCTCACAGCATCTTGCAGATTCGGCACCGCCGTGGATAGGTTGTTCCGCCAAACTCGACCACGCTAAGTACGGCCACGTTCGATGTGAAGGCCGCTGCGCATCGCCACTCTCGCCGCATTCGGTTCCGACTTCGACGACGAACCGCTATACAGCTCGTCGTTCCGGTGCTGTATCGGTTGTAATCAACGAGCGGGTTTATCGTTCGGGTGCCTCACCTTGGCTGTGCCACAATAATGTAGTCGGGCGGTATTACGCCCACTCGAACCTGACGGTGAAGCTAATGCATGAGTAGTATACCTAAACAAAGTGGGGAAAAGACGCAGCGATCACAGGAACAATTGTTCAACACAAAACACATGTATGTCCTTCACACCGGTAGCACGCAATATATCCGCACGTACTTACAGTGTCCAACCAGGTCAGGAAAGCACAGTAGTGATATCAATGAAAGACCAAAGCACATTGCGAGGGAGCTGGAGTTCGATTGCGAATAGCGTACACCGGGGGGCAAACGTTAACAGTGCTACTTTCACCAGCGCGGGCGCAACAGCAAGTTCCACACAAATAGAATCCCCGAAAAGAACACAGGACTTCCCTTTGAGCGGCCCGTCGGCTCCTTATCTCGCCTATCGAGCCTGCACTCCGAGCTTTCGTCTCCTTTCCGCCGCTCCTCCACTGCCGACTCGACGACGATAAAAAAAGCAGCTCTGGACTTTAAGAGCTCCGCGGTTTTGGGTCTCTACCCGTCCTTGGGTGCGATGAGTTTCTCTCATACCCGGAGTACGAGGGAGCAGACCAACACCCGATTCGACCCCCTCCACCGGAGCTCCACGGTCCCGACCATTCCACGGACGAAGGGAAAAGACCGAGAGCTCCTTGCACCGTTTCGGCCGGGTGGGTCCGTCTTGTTGTATAGCTGGGCTGGCCGCCCTGCCTCCGGTCCGCAATCCCTGCGTGCACCCCCTCTTCGATGCGCTTCAGAAACGGTCTTTCGTATCGAGGGCGTTCCTCCTCTCTGCCGCTTGTCACTACCGCGCATTCCACCAATCGTGGGGCGCCAGCTGCCCGCAGGCTTCGCTTCTGGTACACACTCTCGCTCGGATGAAAGAATGGGCGTATGTGAAGATGCTAGGGTCGCGCAGATGCTGTAGGGCGGCGGGGGGTGGGGCCGCAGCGGGTCGGTCGGCTGCGCGTGGTGTGGGGTGGGGTGGGGTGGCGCTGGTTGTGCTTGAGACGTAGGTTGGTCAAAATATAAAGAAGAAAGAAAAACGACTGACTCAATGAGTTGCACGCGGGCGAGTGTATGAATTGCACATTCCATTCCCGTGCTAAACAACGGGTTTGGGGCGACCGTGGGATACGAGTTTGTACGTCAGAAATACCTCACCTACTAGGACCTGTAAGTGGTGGGTTAGCGAATTTACCACGCTCGTGAGACGATATTTGATGTGTTACCGGGTTTTGGTTGAGAACCACATATGGGGGGTTTTGGGGGGGAGACTATTGCTTTTTTGCGGTCGGTTTTTTTTTTCTCCACCAAGTAACTCGCCGGAATTTGGTAGCCTGTCGCTGTACTTCCGCGAGCCGTTCGGTGCGTTGTAAGATGGCACCGTGAATGCCAATAGCTCGACGCGGGTGGCGTAGGTTATTGTTCTAATTCGCGATGTACTAAGTGAACCACTGCGGTCTCACTGCTTTAGCCGGGGGATCCACACCTCAGGAACATCCTCGTCGCGAGTTACCTGGATCGTGCACGTGTTCACCGCGGGTGGGTAAAATTACACCCACGACTTACCACTCTGCCACCTTACGCGTTTCCGCCTCGGATGCTGTCGAGGCGGGCCTGCCCAGCTCTCTGGCCACCAGATGTGTCCGATTCATTACCGTGGGATAAAACCCCGCCTAAACTAGATCCGAACCATGTTCTGTGGAGGCATGCTAAGAAAGGACGGAAAGCGGAACTGGGAACATTTGCTTAGCAGTGTTATATGTGCAGTAATAGACAAGAGCAAGAGCTTAACGGTGAGATAGCAAGCAAGGAAATGTTACAGGTATATCCAGGTTAAACACTATATTTCATCTGCACTAGAGGGAGGACGGGCCAGACACTCGCAGACACACACACAAATGAATGAACCAGGAGGTTGCTTTGATGTGGTTAGCCTCGCCAGCTCGAGCCGGAAGGAGAGACAGAGCTGGGGAGGTCAGATCTGTCGGGTGTAGGGGGAGCCTTGCGCCGTCGGAGAGATCAAGGGAGGTACGTCATGTGCGCGGACACCTTGACGAATGGTCGCTGGTTTGGCCCCGAGTCCGGCAAGCGGTGGGGGGACATCGCCGCCCTAAAGGTTGGTGGGGGTGGTGGGCCGAGCTCGGGTGTGATGTGGCCTACGCCGCGACGGGTCGGGGCGCTCTGTCCTTCTTGTAGGACGCGAGCAGAGGAGCGTTCGCGCGGACGCTGCGCGACCTTCGGCTCAACCCTCGTGACCAGCGCCTCGTAACACACTGTTACCACCCTTCGTAACAAGCGCTTGCTACCCCTCGTAACAGCCAAAAACCCCTTTCGTGGTACAGCAAAACCCACGCAAAGCTCTGCTTCAGAGGTTATCGGCATTTTTGATGGACCTGCCCTCAGCGTGGGAGGTCCGTGGTGTTGTGAGAACACCTCATCTGTTCTGCCTATTGATTGGGACAGGGTCCCACGGTCATGACCGTTCTGGGCGGTTGTTCGCCTTGTTTGGAGAAAGCGCGACCCTTCCGCTGCGTGGTGGTCGAGATAATGGTCGTTCGGTGGGTTTGAAAACTGCCCCTCATACAATTCCTCGGGAATCCATCTTAGGCCAAAGTGCTGGCTGGGTTGGGCCCATGAACCAGGGACTCGCAAGCACGATCTGGTACCGTTGGGGAGTTGTAATGGGCCAAGGTGGTCATAGCAGATGGATGGTGTTAGATGAAAAACCTTAACTAAAAGTGAATTCCACAAAGCGCATTCGCCTGTTGATCTCGCCGACTAACAAAAGGAAGGATCTGACTACAACATAACTTAACGTCATAACTGACTTTGTTGGGAGCATCTGTAGTTGGATATTGCATATATTTCCAATGATCCGTACGAAAATTAAAAGGAGAGGTATAGTATTATATTATATATTGATTGGGGGCGCGAGGGCGGGTGGCGCGGATTGATACGACGCGGGATGGGGGGAAGATCCGCCGATCTGCTCCACGCTGTCTTCTCCGGCGCGGGAATGTATAGGCGCGGGTCGAGTCGGATGAACTCCGAACGGCGGTCGATTAAATCGACGTGAACGCCCGTTAAGTTATCTTTCGACCACGAGGTGGTGGTGGTAATTGTTCTGAGATCCCAAGTATTCCTAAATAAACCGCGCCCGTCTTGGTCGTAGCCGAGTGGATTCCAGGCCCTGGCACATCTGGCCATAACGCGGGTATTCACTCCAAGCAAGCTCGGTAGAGTACTATGCGTATCGTTCACCTACCAACTCCGGGCGTCGTTAGTTGGCAGTTTTGTCGAGCGGGCGCTGCCAGACGTTTGTCGGCTCGATTTACCGGATTCGGAGATGAAACCCGTCTTTATCTATTTACAACCCATTGCTGACCAGAGCAAGAAGGACTGAAACGGCCTGGACATTAAGAATTTTATTTACAATAAAGACAAGAGCAAGACTGAAGCGATATCAGAGATAGTTACAGGATCAGAAACACCGTTTTCGGTTGATTCTTACTTAAGACGGGCCTCACTCGCAGACATAACACACACACACACACAATGAAAAGAAGATACCCGAGTTTTTATTGACCCGTGCTCCAGCGGAGTAGGGAGAATCGGAGCTGGGGGGTGCAGGGTGATGGGCAGCCTGTCGTCGTCGAAGGGTCCAGCCGCGACGTGTGACGCGTGGCTCGTGGTCCGGGGGTTGGGTTGCCGCGTGTGCGTGGGCGGGGGTTTGTTTCAACGAAAGCAGGCAGACTGCCCGCATCAGTGCACCGCGAGAACGAAGACGCTGCACTGATGGCTCAGGCTCTTGTTTACAGGTAGCTGCTCAAAACTGCGACTAGCCACCGTCAACAACTTTTTCGAACCACGACGACTCTTGTCCATCACACCCCCCTTGCACCATAGCGTCTCGAGATATATCTCCTACAACACGGGGAGGGCTCTTGCTTGAGAACATCTCGCGGTTTCTTCGGTCCTCATTGCTCTATAGGCTGCACTGCCGACCGGGGGCAGAAGTCCTGTGGCCCCCTGTTCGGTGGACCGGCCATGTATCTCTATTGTGGCTCCGCTCTGCGAAATCTACAGTATCTCATGTTGCGAGTGTGCAAGAGTTAAAAACTTGTGTGGGAAGGAGCTGTTGGGTGGGGAGCGGTTGCAAGAACGGGCGCAAGGCCCTGCCGCCTGGCAATCAGATGCTTGTAGACAGCTGGAGGGTAGTGACGTGATTGGGGTAATGATGCGAGCAGATGCGTATGGTTTATTCGAGTGCTGGTAAATTATCAATAACCTACTCAAAGGATGTTCTACAACGCTGGGGTTTTCGAGCCTTGCGCCACGTAAAACAAAAAGAGGAAAGGATCTGATGTCTACACACGGCTATCTTACCGGGCATCAACTAACTGGGCCTCAATGTTGAGGCAAATGGTTCCAGATCCATAAGCAATTATTATTCATTTATTTCATATTCGGCCCAAAATTAGTGGCCACAGGCTTTTTTTTTTTTTCCTTTTTTGTACCTTCTCGAGGGATCGTTATGCGACTAACGCAATTGGACGCAGGGGGGCGATGAGACAAAGGTCGGAGTGGGGAGACATAACAGTGGGAACAGTATCGTGATTAGAGAAATTCTTTAGAAGGGAGAGGATGGCGTGTGAGTAACACGTAGCACAAGGATGGATATTCAGGGAGATCTTTCAGGAAGTAAGCAGGAATTAGATGAGTGGTTTTGGGTTGGCAATACGGGTGTAGAAAAGATCATGGAATTTGATGGTGGACGACAAGAGTGTGGTGGTATCAGCTGGTTTTTGGATAGCATGAGGAGATATGGTGAATCAGAGGGTGGCGAGTTTTTTCCAATAGCGTGAAAGAAGAGTGAATGAATGAGTAAGTGTGAGCGGTGTTCTGTGATTTGCGTAGTTACCGGGAAGTAGGTTGTTGGCGGCCATTAGTAGGCACCCTGTCGGAACTTTGGTGGGGAATAAATCATCATGATCAGGCAAAAGGGCGGGTGGGGGCGAGAACGGAGAGGAGACGGTAGACGCGAGACCACGCTGGAATGGCCTGGCGTGATGAGGATCTTGAGATAGGCCGCGAGACTCAGCTATCATCCGGGACAAACCCAATGACCCGAAAGATGCCGGGTTTCCTCATGGCGGAGTCCGAAAGTGGTGTGGGGGAGTTGGATCACCAGACAGGGGGAGGCGATGCGTCCTCAGCTCCAGATGAAATTTGAGGTGTTCGAGGAGCTCAGTTGGACCGAGGAAAGACTTTGCACGATTTGAAGGATTCTCCACGTCTGGCGACTGGTTTGGAGACACTTGGAATGTTGGCTTGTTGCAAGATGAGGTCATCGGCAGATTGAGTGGAGACTCACGAAGCTTTGAATGAAGACTTTCTATCCAGGACGATGTTTATAAATTAGATGGGGGGGGGTGGGATTTGGTGGGGCTCGAAACGTGCCTTCTTTCTTGGAGACTTGTGGAGCTGTGAGATTTGTGCCGGATTGAGAAGACATGATATCCATGTGTTGACCAGGTTTGTGATTATAGCCGGAATCTGCAGTGAGGCGATTAGGAAGCTGTCTTGGGCTCAGTCTGGGGGGTGACCGATGGTACGGGCAGGGGGGGAGTGATCAGCAGAGATAAAGAAATTTTTCCATGAAGTCAGGAGAGATCTATGTATGAAAATACCTGAAAGGAACACGGGCGCTCAGAACCAGCTTTACTTTGAGGAAGCTCCAGCTGCTGGACAGGAAGAGGGATGGAAAGACTCCATTTAGGCAGCACTGTTGACTGACAGGAGGAAGTCGTTCGGCGCGTAGGGATGGAGATCCTTGGATACTCTATAGGAAGGATTTGGTAGGCAGTTGTGCTAGGATGCCGACCATGTCAAAACGCAACGGAGTATGTGCTTCCGGATTTTGCTTCTGTTTCATGTCTGTTTGCATTGGGACCTCGCATCCATTGTTGGGGTAGCAGAAGCGCGTATCCAGTACAGTGCCTGGTCTGAACCATTAATTGTTGCTCGGAAATCAAGCCATTGGAGAGAGGAAGAGTTGAATGTCAAATGCGATGAGAGATTCTATTAGACCTTGCTGAGTGATTGAGAAGGCTGATTTGGGTCTGTAGTTCGGAGGGATCTGTTGTTTGCAAGCGATTTCTGCAAGCAAGTAATGTTGCTGGATTTCTAAGCAGATGGCAGATGACCTTGAGCAAATGAGAGGGTGAATAGAACAGAGAGAGGTTGAGCAAGAGCAGAGGTGCAGGTTTTGAGGACACGTGGGCTGATACCGCCTGAAACGGTTGCAGAATCTGAGTCGAGGTTTGACAGCAAGCTCTCCACCTTATCAGGAGAAAAGG
>CM068966.1:70239193-70257117 GCA_035128595.1 Eptatretus atami | reverse complement strand
GCCTTGATACCATAGAGAGAGTTTGGTAAGCAGGGCAGGATGCCCAACCATGTCAAAAGCACACGATATGTCTCGGATATGGCTCTGATTTCATGTCTGGCATGAGACTCCATCCATTGTTGGAGAGCAGAAGCAGCATATCCAGATACGTACTGGTCTGAAACCAAAATTGATGATCGGGAAAATCAAGCAATTGGAGAAGAGAAGAAGGATTTAATGTCAGAAGCGAGAGAATTCTCATAACCTTGCGAATGATTGCGGAGAAGTGATTGTCTGTAGTGCAGGATCTGTTTTGCACATTTTCATGCAAGGCAAGTAATGTTGCTGATTCAAGCAGGATGGCAGATTGACCTTGAGCAAATGAGAAGGTGAATAGAACAGAGAGAGGTGAGCAAGAGCAGAGGTGCAGGTTTGAGACACGTGGGGCTGATACCGCCTGAAACGGTTGACGAATCTGAGTCCATGGTTTGACCAGCAACTTCTCCACCTTATCAGGAGAAAAGGACACAGGTCCAGGGACAGTGGGTGTGACCTGGGTAAGGTGGGTACAGAAAGTGATGGGTTTTGGAGCACAATATTTTGATGCAAACACTGAGTTTAAGGCATTCAGTCCTTTTCACGTGCGGTTATCAGCAGTACGGCATTTAGGTAAGGGAGGGATGGAGGGGAACAATACAACCAGAAACAGATTTGGTTAGATGCCACCAGGATTTGGAGGAGGAGAGAGGTTGGGAGATAAGACTTAAGTTTAGAAAGATGTTGTTTCTGGCTCTCCTGAGAGGTAATACCACTTGTTTTGGGGTTTTATGGAAAGGAACTGAAGTTACCTTCAGTTGGGGTTTGGCTTTCATTGAGGCAAAGGAAGGTTGTTTCAGGACAACCTGCCTCGCCACAAGCTTCAGTGAACCAAGGGCGGCGAGGAAGATTAGTAGGACACTAAAGACGAGAGGGATAAATCTGTGGCATGGGAGAGCAAGTTTCTTTGAAAAGATTCCAGGATAGTTGATGTTGGAAAAGTAGTAATGTGAGACCGGTCTAGGAAGTTTGAGGCTGCTTGGACCCTGCCAGTCGCGCTTGAGTGAAATTTACCAGACTCGACGGCGGGGTGAGTGTGTTCTCATGACAGCCAGAGAGATGTCCACTTTGACAAGCACGTGGTTTTGGAGCAGAGGAAAACAGCAGATATTTTCAGGGAAATTTGGTCGAATATCAATCCAGAAAAAGATACAGTACCATTGGTTGAGATCTGGGTCAGAAATTGGACCAATTTGAAATCAGTTCCAAGCAAGTCCGCAGAAAGTTTTGCTTGAAGTGCCCATGACAGGTGAGAGCAGGTACCCACAGTCCCAGCCACTGGCAGATGACAATTGGAATCACCCACATATGAGAAGAGAGAGTTTGGAGATGAGGATAGAAGATAGAAGTTTGGTCCATGCTTACGGATCGTGAGGTGGAAATGGAGTCATCACTGTTAGGTGGAAGGTACAGTGCACATAACAAACATGAGGGTGGGAAGGGGAGGGGAAGCCCATAGCCAGAGGTATCCTGGGGTGTGGGGGAGTGTAGGGCAGCATGGAGAGTGAGGAATAGAGTCTTTTGATGAAGAGGAGAACTTCTCCACCAGGACGAGGCTCAGCTCTGTCAACCGGGAGGAGTGGAGGTAACCAGGGAGAGATAATACTTGGGAGGTCAGAGATGTCTTGAGGGAAGAAATTTCTGTTAGGCAGATACTGTCTGGTTTGTCAGTGGCAACCTGTTATGGAGAGATCTTGAAAGGTTTGAGTGAAGGCCGGATATTTGAGGTCCACACTGTAAATAGAGGGGAAGAGGGGGAGGAGGCTTTGTGTGCAGGGGAGTGGAAGGAGGAAGGGGGAGGTAGGACAAGGAAGAAGGGGGAGGTAAGGGAGTTTGTGAATAGAGTGTTGGGCAATTGCAGAATAATAAGGGAGTGCCTGGATGAAGGAGGAGAAAAGGCTCTGTGGTCCTGTGGGAGAGGGTGGGGGCAAAGAGAAGGTGCAGAAGGCAGTGAAGATTTGAGGAGGTGAGTGATGAGATGGAGGTGAGAGGGCCGGGGACAGAGCACCAGCTTTGTGTGATGTGATGAGGGGGGCAATTTTGAGAAGTTGTGATTGAGGGGGTGAATGGTGGGAGAGGGTGAGTGGGGAGAGTTGAGGGAGAATGTTAGAGGGGAGAGTTTTTGAGAAAAGGTGAGAGGGAAGCTGGAGGGAGAAAGAGTGTAAGTGTTGCTTTGAGAGGGAGGGTGGTGAGAGGGGTGCAGTTGGCATCTGAATTGATGATTTAAAATCGTAATGATGTTAAAAAGTTAAGAAAATATATGTGCAGGACTGAAAAAAAGATGCTCTTCTGATGGAAAAATAATGTCTTATTATCGTACAATGTGACTTCACAATCTGCTGGAGTAGGTTACAGTAAATGTTTGAATCATGACCATTAACTGCAGCACCTTTCGAATTATAATCTGTGCACATGATGTTTGGAACATTCTTTAACATCTCAATCATTAATCTTGCAAACCACAGATTATGAATTTTTCCTTCAATTAATTTTATGTTTGGCGACATTAAACAGAGGACGACTGACTTGAGATGCCCGCAACAGAGAAAAAGAATAACAAAAGGCTTAAGTTCTAGTGACTGATGAAATCCTCCCTGACCTCAAATTTGAGACGACCGTGTAATATATGTGCATGTATGCGTATATTATATATATATATATATATATATTATATTATATATATATATATAATATATATATATGGTAATCAATGGAATTGACCGTATATATTATAATATATAAACACCTCCCATGCTCCTTCAAGGCAAAACTGCTGTTCAAAGCAACCAGGAAGGCCTACAACAAGGTAAGCGGTCTTTATTTCTGCAAGAGGAAAATCTGGGAAAGGCTGATAGAGCATAACTGCCTTATCTTGGGTAGGCCTTTTGTTACTTTATGCAGCAGTTTAGGCTAGAGAGCATGGAAGGTGTTAATTTATATCATCCAAGACACCTAGCCTTAGTTATTAGGTGAAGGAGCTGATTCGCTATCTTCCTTCCATCACATGTCGAGGGATGGTGGGTCTTTACTTTCATATAATATATAATATATATAATATATATATATATATATATATATACGGAAGATGTCAGTGTGTAGGCAGTCCTGCGTTAGTCTTCCGTCTCCTCCATAAGCTCCAAAACTGAATTCCTAGTGGCCCCAAATTTGCATGCCATACTGAGGGAACTTCCAAAGGTGGTGCATCAATGAAATTTGGCAGTGTACGGTTTATTTCAAACACGCCTTTTGACATAACTTTAGAGGGTGCTCATCAATGAAAAAACAAAATAAGCCTACAATATGGCGGCATGCCATCTTGGTCAGCCCTCTGTCAGTTGCAAGAGTCTTACGCCGCCCATTGTTTTTTGGCCAAAGCTCAAACAATGCCTTTTACTTGGAAAAGGCCAATCCAATAATTCTTAATGATAAAAGTTTTTTTTTCATTTCCCTCATTCATGTCATCGAAATGCCCTGTTCATCATACGCTACGAAATTTGCTGGATCATTGCAATGCATATATATCACTGGAGAGATGAACAACGTTTCATGGCTTATTTCTTTCCACACATCCATAACAGAATCTAGGAATTCTCTTTATCTCAGCAGAATTTCAAAAATTTAAACTTCTGTATTGACTTCAGCACGTAGTTCTGACTGCTAAAAAAAAAAAAGTGTGTTCATTTTCTGGCTTCCAACTCCATTCACAGGCAATAACACACAAGGTGAGGTGAAGCACGAAGTGTGAAGCGCAAAAAAAAGTGTTCCCTCAGTTTCTGGCTACATGTTCAGTATTCTGAAATGTCTGGACCACAGATAGAGGAAGGATCAAATATCATGATATGAACAAAAGGACAGAAGAGGATGGATTTTAACCAATGGTTTGGGCTGGGGGTGGTGGAAGAAGGATGGGGTGGAGGTGTGGAGGAGAATCTTCCCCACCTTACTCTCTACCTAACATGCATTATGTTTTCAAGTAGTCGCAATTGGTGTCCAGAGCGATGCGTACACGTGCCTCTGAGCTGTCTTAGCTGAGTTTGATTCCCAGTCCTATTATAACTGTCAAGGGAGTTGCAAAACAAAATGCTTTGTCCCTTGGATCAACGTTAAAAAGCTGGGTGTTCTGTCTGTGAACATTACTTGGTGGATGTTGAAATATCCCATGGTTTCCTTTTTTATACATACAATTTTACCACATGGAATTTACATGAAATTATACACAGGAGGAGGCCATTCGCCGCCCGATCAATGCCTGCCACCACCAACCAATCCAGGTTAAAAAAAAGAACCCATCAATATCCCTTTCCTTCAATGTGGAGGCCTTTTGTTTTTTGCTGCAACACTTGGTACTATGTGCATCTCAAAAGGATGACAGGCTGCAGTCAACCACCTGGATTGTAAATTCAGTGGTGAACAGGAAGCTTGAACTCAGGACCCTTGGATCCCAAACCAGCACCCTAACTACTAAGCCAACACCTAGTTAATGCACAACTCCACATGTTTCGATGTGTATGTATACATATGGATCACTGGGACTCAGTGTCACTTTGATTGGCGTTCGTAGTTGCGTCGCACTCACAATGGGGTGAAGTTATTCAACTCCCGGTGGCCTCAAGTCCGGGTGAGTTCGAAAGAAAAGCGTGGATTTCCCCCCTCGTAGGAGGCTTGAGCCCTGAGACCACTACATATATATATATATATATTATATAGTCTAGGTGAATGGATACCACTAATACATCTAGGAAATTTCAATTTAATGTGTTGTCTAATGGTTCTGTGATCTTGTTTTTTTTCCTGGTGTATCGGCTTTGTGATGTTCGTCAGCACACAACAATGATCGTTGCTTCAACCATTTGTCTCAGGTCACTCACCAGCATTTTGTTCATTTTACTTTTTTCATTTCCATTTATGGATGTGTCAACGATCTGATTTTTTAGTTATTTACTTCTTTTTTTTCCTGTTGTGCTGGCCTTTGATTGTCCTGGGCACACAAAAAATTTCAGCCTTTCTACATCACTGAGAGGTACCGATCCTTTAATTTCAGTCAGTGACGTCGTATTAGAAATATATATATAATATATATAATCATATATATATTTATTATAGTCATATGCACCATGCAAAGTTATATTGCAAAATGCCTTAAGCGATGTAAGGAGAGTCATTAATTTGATATATACATTATATCTCCACATATAAAACTCATTCTTAATCACTGACTGACTGACTGATATTAAGTTCGGTTACCTTCCAGGTGAATATAGAAAGCTGAAATTTGCAGTGCCAACGGATATTCGAAGCAACCACACCGCAAAAACATCATCGAACCACAGGAAATAAGAAGGGCACTGGGTAGACGCATACCTCTGTCACGTCAAGGCTGATCCAATCGAAACATATCGGCCCCAGTACCTTTTGAAATGTGCTATACAGTTACATATAGTTTTTTGGCCCCATCTTCAAATGTGTGAAGAATCACTTGAAAAATTAATAATTCTCATCTCCAGACTCTGATTTCGTCGTCAACCAAATACGAAAATGAGGTTCGTCCTTACCACACACCCAACCTGTTCCCAACTAACTTTCATCTGAATCTGTCCATAACTTTTTTAGATATATGTGCTATATAGTAGTTTAAGCCAAATCCTTGAATGGATGAGGAATCACATAAAAAAATTATCACAATCGGATTTGCATCTTCACCAAAATTGAAGTCAATTCTTCCTTTGTCAAACACTCAACATGGTGCACCAATTTTCATCCAAATCCGTTCAACAACTTTTTGAGATATGCGTGCTTATATCATTTTTGGCCGTATCTTCAATGGTGAAGGCCAGGTCAAGTATGAGAGCATGCACCAGAAGCAACGCGTCACTGCGTTTCCACTTTCAGCCGGTACTCCAAAGGCTCCATTCTGGCCATCCCCGGCAGATCCTGGCCTATCCAATCTCCTTAGATGCTGTTTATCAACCTGCTGCAACCATGAGGTGGCGTGGTCGGTCTATTGCCTCCTCCACTCACGGAGGCTTCTCACGTTGAGAGGAATCTGCGTGAGCAAGGATCAGCATCAGGAAAAACAGCCACATGTCATACAGCCGTAGCTGATGCTCACGGACTAGCAGGTAACAATCTCATTTAGTCTCTCTCAGCAACCGCTATTGGACACAAAGTTCGACCAGTGATAGCAAGGATTCTCCGAAGAGACTCGGACCCAAAAGGAATTTAGTCTCCATCTCTCAGATCCCTGGTCAGAGTCCAAGTCTCACATGCATACAGAAAAGACTGGAAGCCACCAAAGGACCTGAAGACTCAGACTTTCGTCCCGCTGCACAGGTACCCAGCAGTGCCACAACCCAATGATCCAAGTGATCCATGACTCCCCAGGCGCCGACCCAGCGTCTGTGACCTCTGCTCACAGCCAGCAAAGACATGAATATCACTGCCAAGGTAAAGTGACTCTCTCCCATGACCTCAACATCCTCACCACAAACAAGTGTAGACAAGATAGCAGCATCAATGATATCATTCAAAGCCGGGACTTAGTTTTGACCCAGGGAAAAGCCGCAATTCCCAGCGTTCCGACTCCTCATTCAGCACCTCAAGGGCCCCCAAAGGAAATCTAAAGTCTCCCACAAGATGACTGCATCATCTGCGAAATCAAGGTCAGAGATCTTACATTCACAAACGATTGCACCGCAACTTGATCTCTCCGAACATCGCACCCCCCAGAATCCAGGTCCATACAAGTGCCGAAAAGTGCTGCGTCAGTACACACCCCTGCGAATTTCAGTAAACAACTGGAAATAAGTCAGAGCATGGTACCAACCACATCTCACAGCACTCTCAGTACAGAGTAGTAGTTCAGGGACATCATCAGTTTTGGTAGCACCTACGAAGATGAAGAATCCTCCAAGGAGGGTTATGTCGAATCCTCCAGAAGAATTCTCGCAATCCTCACATCATCTGGTGAGCAGCCCTGTGAAGGGCAGCTGCCATCAAGAGGTACTCATGGAGTGGGTTTTTCAGATTTATTTTTGCCTTTTGTATTTTTGAGGAATGAAGGGTTTTTACGGTGGCCGAGGATTGCAAATCCTACCACCAACCTCCTAATAAAAAAGTGACCAACTGTAGGAGGATGTCCGCAGACAACCAGTTCGGGAGGAGATTATGGATGGCCCGTTGGCCTCACAGGAGCTCCTCCGCCCTTTGAACAAGTTTTAATTTTTAATTCTGCTGGGTGTCCATATCCTAAACACCCTCCTCACCAAGAAAACTTGGTGGGGGAGAGATTAGTTGCCGACAACCGACCATGGACAGGTTAGTACTAGGTTTACCTGATACCTGTAGCAAGTCACAGATCTGACCTGACCTGGCACACATGAATGGTGAAGAATCACTTTTAAAATTCTAGTAAACTTGGATCTGGATCCATTGATCTTCACCAAAATTCTAATCAATTAGTCCTTGTCACACACACAAGCTGTCCACAAAAATTCATCCGGATTCCATCCACAACTTTTTGATGATACTCCTGCACACAAACAGACAGATCGGGTGAAAACATAACCTCCTTCACCGTCGGTGGTGGAGGTAATAATCTGGTAATGCAAATACAAACAAATAAATGAAAATAAATATAAATGAAAAACCATGAAAAATTAATAAAATTTATAAACCCAGCAGGTGCAGCGACACCGAGACAACGGGGAAGTATGGTCGTTATTGTGTTAAAATGTGAAGCAACCTTGCGAGTACATTATATATCCTAAATCCACATTAGCGATTGTCAGTAAAAAAGATGTTAATTCCTGCACCACACACACATGCCATATTCCATCTACTCAAGGCTCATCCTGCGGAGTTTATCTCTGGTGAGACCGAGTCTCGTCCATTGGACAGGATCATTCTAACTACAATTGGTGTCCGGAGTGGGATAAACGGACACCTCTACAATTAAATTTGGGCTTGATCCAGTTATAACTGGTGTTCAGGATTCGGGCATTGAACCAAAAAAATTTTAACGTTGTATCGGGCAATTTTTTAATTCAGATTCTAAATCGTGCGATTTTGGCACACAAACTTCAATTGAATTCATCAGGGCCAGAGGGGTAAATTGTTTTATTTTTAAACACAATGGAGATGCCCACAACTCAAGTGAGGATGGGCATGCTTCATTGACGTTGCAGCAAAAACATCTATGGAGATGGAAAGTCGAGGGATGCGTCAAGCTCAGAGTAGAAACACCTCTAAGAAGACAGGAACCCCCAACGGCAACAGCAATGGGGTATGTCCCCGGTGGTCCCCGACACAAGCCCGAGTCCTGACAGTGGGGTCGGAGCGATGTCACCTGTGGCCGTTGTTAAGTGTCGACCTCAGAGCACCAGAGAGTGTGCCAGTAACCGGAGGGTGTCATGGCAGGAAATAAATAAAAAGACACTGATTGCCCTTCGTGGTGTTTAAGGGTGAAAACCAATGTACAGCAGGAGAGAGAGAGAAGGGTAACTTAAATCAGGAATATTAATTAATCCCGACTGACTGTCTTAAGCACAATAATACTATATTGAATGTAACACTTAATGACTTCACGAAAAATCCCAAATTAAATAAGCACAAATGTCACAGACAACAATACAGCTATAAGTTAAACTCACGACTCTCGATGTGGCAACTTATCTCGAGCACACAGTTGTAAAAATAGAGGGGAGCACTCGTAGAGTGCAAAACCTCCGCCGCCAATACTGCTGGGTCACTTAAGTGAACCCGATATCCTATTCATTGTAGGTCAAAACGGATCACTCTACTGAACCACGATTGAATAAACTAAACTAGATCGACGTGCATATAGAAATGCCAAAAAAAAAAAAATAATCGAAATTTTTTGAAAAAAAAAGGTGCAAAATTGTTTTGTTTTTTCTATAACAAATTTTTTTTTTGGGGGGTTTGGAAATCACTTAAAACATGTAGGAAATGCAAAAAAAGAAATTCAAATTTTTTTCAATAAAATCGAAATTTTTTTTTGAAAAAAAGTTGCAAATTATTTTTTTTCTAACAAATTTTTTTTTTTTTAGTTGGAAATCACTTAAACATGTAGAAATGCAAAAAACAAAAATTCAAATATTTTTTCAAAATGGCCGCCATAGTGCCATATTGGACTTTGGACCAATTCCAAAATCTAATGCATGATCCTTGGACCATACCTAATCCCCCACCAAGTTTCGTCGAAAGTCCGCTCGAGGAGTTTTTCCGTAACACTGTTCACAAACAAACAACAAAACAAACAAGCAGTCATAGACTGGTACTTACGAAATCGCAAACTTGACCTCGTGACCTTGTCTAATAAAAGCTGTCTTCTAGAGAAGGTAGCGACGCAAACCAGAAGTTTCTACGATGATTCTGTACCAAACCATCAAAAATCGAATGTTTGACCTCACCGTGACCTTGACCGTTGACCGATTTTGACCAAAATCTAATCAGCACTAGCCATCACCCTCCTGAATCACTTTGTTGTAATTTGACAATTGGTAGCTTCTTCCGTTCTCGAGTTATCTGTACCAAACCATCAAAATCGAATGTTTGACCTCACCGTGACCTTGACCGTTGACCGATTTTGACCAAAATCTAATCAGCACTAGCCATCACCCTCCTGAATCAGGTGGTGTAATTTGACATTGGTAGCTTTCTTCCGTTCTCGAGTTATCTGTACCAAACCATCAAAAATCGAATGTTTGGACCTCACCGTGACCTTGACCGTTGACCGATTTTGACCAAAATCTAATCAGCACTAGCCATCACCCTCCTGCAATCACGTGGTGTAATTTGACATTGGTAGCTTCTTCCGTTCTCGAGTTATCGTGCCTACAAACAAACAAACATACAAACAAACAACAAACAGAAACGGAACATCAATTATACTTACGAAATCTTTAGATTTCGTAAGTAACAAACAAGCAGTCATAGACTGTACTTACGAAATCGTCAACTTGACCTCGACCTTGTCTATAAAAAAGCTGTCTCTAGAGAAGGTAGCGACGCAAACGAGCGCGTAATGCTGTGTGTTACAATCCCCCTCATTAGCATAATCTTCAGTGCATAATACCTCAGATACGACACCCGACATAAATCTCATAAAACATCCGATTTTTACCAGAATTTCGACAACCGAGTTTTAAGCGTCCTAAGGATCGCAAAAACCGAAGACAAAATTAAAATCGAAGTTAAAATGAACTCGTAACGTCGAGCAAAGCAAAAATCGGCATTTCTCCACGCAATTATTTAATATTATTTTATCAAAATCACCAAAACCGTAATATTAGGCCATCCACACAACAATCCTTTACATAATCCGACGGCTCAGTGAGTCAGGCATGCGACGATAACCTTTATTCGGATAAAAAATGACTTTTAAACACCATCTTTTATTGAAAAAACCGTCACCTGCGCACACCGGAAAACCTTAACGTGACTCAACGACCGGTCTGCTCGAGCGCACTGCATCATGGGACGACCCGTGACGTCTGCTCGGACACACTGCATCATGGACGACCCCTTGACGCTTCGAGTGAAATATTTTTTATAGAATCTGAAAACGGTCTCCAAAAACATCCGATTTTTACCAGAATTTCGACAAACGAGTTTTAAGCATCCGAAGCGATCGCAAAAACCGAAGACAAAATTAAAATCGAAGTTAAAACGAACTCGTAACTGTCGAGCGAAGCAAAAATACTCACATTTCTCCACGTTAATTTACGGAAATTATGTTTGACCTCACTGTGACCTTGACTTTGACCGATTTTGACCAAAATCTAATCAGCGCTAGCCATCACCCTCCTTGAATCACGTGATGTAATTTGACCATTGGTAGCTTCTTCCTTCTCGAGTTATCGTGCCTACAAAACAAACAAACATACAAACAAACAAACAAAACAAACGGAAGGCATCAATATACTTACGAAATCTTTAGATTTCGTAAGTAACAAACAGACAGGGGTGAAACAGTAACCTCCGTCCATCTTCGATGGCGTAGGTTAATAACCCCAGCAGGTTATAAATGGGTAAAGCGGCAGTGAGCACGGATGAAAGTGTCTAGTCTGGAGGGTGCACGCAGGACGAAGCCAACTGGACAGTTGCATTTTACAAGTCCTCCAAAGGTGAAGTTCTCGTTTCACGGAAGCACGGAGAGGAACCTGAATCCACATGTAAAGTTGTGTCACAGATGATAAAGACGGGACTCCAAGCTGTAAAGAACAATGTGTGTACTTGTAGAATAAGAGAGATTGGATTGGACAAATAAGCTCCAAGATATTACACCATCAATCAGTCACTGCTTCTAAAATAGCGCATAAATGACCCGAAATGGAGCCAACGAAGGTATACAACTTGAAAATCATCACCGAGATAACAGCAGTGCAATGTCCGACAAGTCATTTGACGAGTAGAGGAAGTTCACCGAATAAATACCTCAATGGTTATGATATAACAACCGAAGCTGAATCTCCACGAACCAACGCACAGAGATTGAAGTGGTCCTTCGTGGTCAGGGAATAGTGAGCAATGACACTTCCAGGTTCATATAACAGGAGACCCAATTTCCCTTCATGGGTATATGGTTTTAAAATGATTGAACCACTTGAAGACGAGTGTGACAGTTTAGAAGCGTATTGCTTCTCTTCCTGTCTCCTCTGTTCCTTCTTTCATTCTCAAACTGCCAGTCTCCTTTTATCCTTGTGTTGTTGTTGTTGTGGCATTGTTGTTACTCAACAGGAAATTACCAGCCAATATGTTATAACCTTTGCCAAAGCAAAATTAATGTTAAACTGGTCTGTACCACCATCAGCAATATTTTTCAAAACATTCAGGCTGAAATTGCGCCAGCAAGGACACAATGCTGCAAACATGTGGAGGGTAGAATTGAGCCAAACTAGAGGCCAACAGGGCTGACCAGCAGCAAATTGGCAGCTAAGCTTAGAGACCAGTGGGGCCACAGCAAGACAAAATTGTGGCCAACAGGGCCGACCAGAAGCGTACAGCATTGGACCTCCGAAGTGGCCGGAAATTCTCAGGTCGTGCAGCACCCGGAGGTGGGTTTAGAGGGGGTTAGGTGGTTAGATCAAAGGCTCAAGGGGTGATTGTACATAATTATGTGCAGGAATTACAGACATACACGTGTACTTAACATTGAGGACATTAGGAGACGATGAAAAATACTCATGCATATAGCATATGATTTGAACCTGGACTCCGAACAGCATGAGCCCGTCGTTCAGTAAGAATGTTCAAATAGGCCAACCAATTTTCATCAATCGTTAATACACGAGGAAATGACTGCATGAAAGCAATTTGTTTCATTTGGAAGCCAAATCTATTTCCCTATAATACAACATTCACGCACAAAAATATCTCCCAGTATCTGTTAATTACTTTGTCTCATTACTTATGATTCGTCATCCATTTTTTAAACTCCTGAATATGTTAAAGTAATGAATACTTGTTCCCCACTTTTTACACCAAAGCTTTCCTCAATGCAAGGAATACAACAAGCTGCCGAATTGTTCTGTGACAATAATGAGTCGATTGTAGCTGCTTTCATCTCATACTTGTTTGGGCCTTAGTTTACAAAGCATCCATTAGCTTTTTATTGGCATTAGAGATTATGGATATTTGCTCAGATCACGTTGTTCTTTGAGCTCACATTTTGAACTTTTTCTGCGAAGTGTTTTTTCGCATCTTTTTATGAAATGTTTCTCTCGAAAGAAATAAAAGCTGTTGTTGAATGTCCCATGATTACGAAAAGTTAATGTTTCGATGACACGCAGACAGTATAAAGTTTAACTCCGCCATCCTAATTTAAATTGCGTCATCAAGCAAAGTAGGACATGCACTCCATCCTTTTTGATTCGAGGATTTACTCTAATCGGCCTTTTTGTTCAAGATTGTGGCATTGCAACATAATTACCCTTGCCAAAGGGTATTGCATTTGGGTCTGTTTATTACTGTGCACATGCGAAGTAAAAAGCAGGGCTAGCAAAAAGTTCATGTCGTCCATTCTGTCTGTCTGTCTGTCTGTCTGTCCACACGCATCAGTTTATGATCGAGGAACAACTCATTTCAATTTCAATGTTATATTTTTGAACATGAATCAGAAAAACGAACCTCTAGTTTCGGTGTACTTTGTCTCTCAATGCGCACTGATCGTGCATGCCCAGAGGACGAGATCATTCGTTTTACTCTGTTCACCTGTCTAACGATCAAACAAAATAGAAAATAATATTCCAAACATGACACTTACTGTTTAAAGGACGTTATAAAGGACACAAACAACAGCACGAAGAACATATGTGATGGTTAAAATAAGGTGCGTGCACAAGGCGGGTGGGTGCACCGCATCAACTGCGGTAAACTTCTGGATTTTATTTTTCTGTAACTTTAAATCTTTATTTTATTTTAATTGAATTATATACTGGACTTGAACACTGTAGAACCACACACACCTTTTTTAGCATGTGGCAAAAAACCCTCCAGTTTAGCAGTAGTTGGACAGTTAAATAAGGTAGTGCATAAAACACCATCAACATCGCTAAACTTCCAAAATTGTTTTATACGACTTTTAAAATCATTATTTTATTTCAATCGAATTAGATACCTAAACACTGTGCAGGGTAAAGTGTTCTATGATCTCTTATTTGTTACTTGCAAAATCGAAGATTTTTCAAGTATATTGATTAGTCAATTTTTGTTATTTTGTCTGTTTGTCGGTCTGTTTGTCTGTCTGTTTGTCGCCTACAGGTCAGAATTTTCATTCGATCTTCACGAAACTTCATCACATGTTAGAGTTTGTCATAAGAAAGAAACCTATTGTTTTTGAGGTCAAAAGGTCAACATAGACCAAAGTCAATAACTTCAGTGAGATTTCTAAAATCCTCAAATTTCATCCAATTGACTTGAAATTCGAAGAGGATTTATATTTGAGGTAACTGAATTTATCCAGCCAATTATTTTGAGGTCAACATAGTCCAAGGTCAACAACTAAGGAGGTATTTCTAAAATCCTCAGTTTTCATCCGATTGACTTGAAATTTGAAGAGGATATATATTTCAGGTCACGGAATTCAAACAGCAATTATTTCTGAGATCAACATAGACCAAAAGGTCAACATAGGCCCAAGGTCAACAACAAAGGTGGTATTTCTAAAATCCTCCAATTTTCATTTGATTGACTTGAAATTTGAAGAGATTTGCATATTTGGTCATTGAATTCAACCAGTAATTATTTCGAGGTCAAATTTGTTTTATGGATTTTGCAATATCGTGCTCTGCACGACAATCTTCTTGTTTGTTTCCTGTGTCTGTTCACACATAATGTGCGACGTAGGCCCTGCAGGTCACCTGATGGTAACCAGAATTATATGTTTATTTTTCAACCAAGTATCTCCATAAAGTATGTGCGATTACAATGCAAGCAACGTCTATAAATACATACTATTAAGAATGTGAGTACATCTATAAAGTACATACCATTAAGAATGTGAGTACATCTATAAAGTACATACCATTAAGAATGTGAGTACATCTATAAAGTACATCCATTAAGAATGTGAGTACATCTATAAAGTACATACCATTAAGAATGTGAGTACGTCTATAAAGTACATACTATTAAGAATGTGAGCATGTCTATTAGTATAAAGTATGTGCTATTAGGAACATGTTTTTTAAAATAAAATACATACTATTAGAATGTGCATAAGTCTATAGAATATATACTGTTAAGGGATTCAGCGACGGAGGATTCTCAACCCACTCCGGCTGTCTCTGGGATCTATAACGCCGGCCGGCTCAGCACAGGCCTCGGGTCACGCGTCTTCAATCGCGATACCAACGTAATCCTTGTACCTTGCCAGTTGGGGAAATAGAACCCTGGTACAGACTGGTTTTTCAGATGCCGAGCATTTTCTGCCAGTCTGTAACCATTTTTGGTTTTATATGCCAATCGAAGGATCGTTCCTCGACGCGACACAAATTAATCCATAGTGGCAACTTCATACGAATTAACCAGATTTATTGGGGAACATCGGGATCACAACACAAGCAAAATTCACGACAATGTTTTTATACCAATCCTCAAACCCGTTCTTAAGGCGCTGTCACACCTTGACGATTTAGCAGCAATGGCAACGTATAAAAATGTATGTAAAACGTTGGCGTACGCTGAAATTTTGATGTTTTTTAAAGTTTTGGTCGTATTCATAACGTTTGGTCGTATGCATAACATATTAGTAACGGGCACAGAACGTTTCATTGTCTTATAGATAACTTATACCAACGAATGATTAGCCTGTTGTCGGCGTTCACAACCTATGCCCAACGATAGTTTAACTTAGGCATAGCGCGCTGCACGTATCGCGACGAACTCGTGGCGTAGCCTATTAAAAACCTCCGCACGCCGATTTAAATCACAACCACCTGAAAAATTGGAAGTGTCAACCACGCAGTCACACCTTGACGATTTAGCCAGCATATGCCGACCTATGAAAAATTTGCTGAACCAGGCTGGCACACGTCGAATACGGTATGGGTAAGTTGTGTATACGTTAAGAGCATGCTGAAAAACGATGAAGTACGCTGTCATATTTCGTGGTACGTCTCGTACGTCGTGAAATTTCAAGCATGCTGAAATTTTACGACGTACTCACCGTATGGCTCACACGTTCCGCTACGCTGGGATAAGTTGTAGGCACGATATGCGATCGTTGACACAAGTTCCTTGTAAGTTACTCATTAGTCGAAACATGTCAAGGTAATGTTTAGCATACCCGAAACTTATTTTCTCCGTCAAGCACATTTTCTTTTTTTCTCCTTGGCTCCGTGAAGGCTGTGACGAAATATCTGAAGTTGTTGTTGTTTTTTTTTTAGTCTATATCACGAATTTTAAAATATATTCGGACATTTGCTTTTAAGTTTCGACGTCGATGTGACAATAGCCTCAAACAGAAAATATTCACAGAGGAGGAACTAAGAACAAGACATGAGCAAACTGAAAGAGGCAATTGGACGTGACGTAACGGCACGTGACGAAATATCGGAAGTTATTATTTTTTTTTAAACGTTGCCAATACGCCATTATACGGTAGCTGTAAATTAGAAAACACGTTCAGTAAGTTCTGTGGTCGTCCGGAAGACGTCAATCAAATACGTCTACATACGTCAATATTACGTTACACATAGGTTCAAAGCACGTTACTCATAGGTTATAAATAAGTTTCGGGTACGCTAATCATTACCTCGACGTGTTCGACTTATGAGTAACTTACAAGTAACGTGTGTCGACGTGTGTCAACGATCGCATAACGTGCCTACAACTTATGGCCAGCGTAGCGGAACGTGTGAGTCATATGCTGGCATACGTCATAAAATTTCAAGCATGCTAAAATTTGAGGACAACCGCCAAAGTACAACGATGAAAGCCAGCGTACTACAACGTATGGCAGTGTTTTTCAGCGTGCTCTTAAAGTATACAAACTTACCCATAACGTATTCGACGTGTGTCAGCGTTTTAGACAAATTTTTCATGTCGGCATACGCTGGCTAAATCGTCAAGGTGTGACAGCCGCCTTTAACTAGGGAACCACGGACTACAGGTTTCGAGGGGGTCGCTACTGAAAATATGCCTTAAACAACATGCAGACAAGGACAGACAGACAGACAGACAGACGGCATGCATGCAAGACAAGACGGAAGTACTTGGTGATGTTTCATGGACGAGAGGACAGTGTCAAAAGCACGAATGTCGCTCGCAACAGGCGGATGTCCACGGATTCAAGCCCCAGCTCGAACGCGCCGCGTGGCCAAATGGAGGCGTCGTACTCTTGTCCCTTCGCACCGCACGCGTCTCTGCACGCTCTGACCCCGCGTAAGGTCGACGATAGGCCTCAGCGATCTCTTCCACGGTCCAGCATTCAAATCCAGGCCTGGCCCGTTCACCAGACAAGGCCCAAGTCGAGGTGCCGAGCTCCGCAGGCGGATCGACAAACGTGTCGGCCGTGAGGTAAGTACGGAGGCTCCGCGGCCAGACGCAGGCCGAACCTGTCGATCACCTCCCCATACGAGTCGATCGTCGACTCGACGTGCAGGCCGCTCTCCACTGTCCAAAAGGGCAGACTCGACTGCCAGCCGCCTCTCCCACTGTCCAAAATGGCAGACTCGACGGCAGGCCTCTCAAAGCGACTGCCGTTTTTGTACCGGCAGATTCCACACTGTCCTCCTTCGTTCGCTCGCTTCCAAAACACCTGTTTCCACACACCGAACCTTTTTACGAAGCCTTCGTTTCTCTCGCTTCGACACACGAGCCCGCCTTCCTCAGCGAAGCCGTTTTGTACTTCTGCCAAACTAAACCCTTTTCTCTCTTTTACAGTTTTCTTACCTTCGCTCGCTTCGAACACTCGCTCCTCCCCCTTTTCGAGCCGACAAAACTCCTCCCCTTCGCGTCACTTCCTCTTGTTGGCCACACCCTCTCAGCCGACTGGGCGGGGCCTCGACCGGGATGAGGAAGAAGAAGAGGGAGTTCTGTTCCACCACCACCGCACAACAATAATACAGCCTCTTTCACCTCCCGGGGGGAACCAACACATGTGTAACGTCCATTTTACCAAACAACCTATCTATACATGCATTTAATGGGGGATCTGAGCTAATCCTATATTTAGTAATAAATGGTCCAATAAGGGCCATTTCCGTAACAATACTATTGGAAAGTGAGTACATCTATTGAGTACGTATGATTGGAACATGAGCACGTGTCCAAAATGAATACAAATGGAACATCCACCCATCCATTGGGACCATACTCTGTGCAGATCG
>CM068966.1:70203855-70214839 GCA_035128595.1 Eptatretus atami | reverse complement strand
CCCCCGACCCGCGCTGGTCAATGTGCCTGCTCCGTGATGCGTCACGCAGCCCGAGCGATCCGGACTGCACACAAGCCTCTGCCTGAATATGGCTTCGCTGGCCGGAGAAGCGAGGAAACATCCGCCATCTGTGGGGAACACCCGTGGCTGCTAGCGAGGACCGACAGTAAAGTGTTAGGATAAATCCATGCATGTTTCGCACAGTATGTGCAGATCCGCCATGGCCCATGTGGTCAGCGCTCACGCTCGCCTGATTCTGCTATCGTGTGCGCGGGGCAAACCCCGATCGATATAATTAGTCCAGAAATGTGTTGAAAAGTACGCGCTGCTTGTGCCTTGCACACTCGCATCCCGCCCAACGTGGCGTGGGGTTGCCTTTATATTTATCGGCCTTGATTGAGGGATCGCTTGAGGACAGGAGCTCTGTGCTGTCGATGCTCATGTGGTGTTCGAGCCCCCTTTTTATGCCCCTCCCCCGCGAAGTTATTGCGAGGGTATGGTGGTTTCCTCGCACCCGCGGCACGTGCTGCACGCAAATTCGGATTTATCTCAGGAATAAGCAGAAAAGAAGAGTAGGAATGATGTTAGAAATGAAATGAAGAAGAAATGATGTAAGCACACCTAGCTATGAGATCCTCGCAACGCACGCCCCCGTTGTCCCGCTAGACAAAAGAGAAGGGACTATCTACACGTATATTAATGGAATAACTGTCTTGGGACCACTGTATGTTGGATACATGCGGTTCCGAGAACCGCAACAATGTACAACACAATAAGAGGAAGATCAAAATTATAAAAAGGATTTTTCACCCTACCCCTCCTTTCTTCCTTCTTTTGATTAAACTGCATTAGTATGCATTAGGCACCCGCCGTTCCAGGAAACAAACTCTCCTCTTGCCTGTATGTGCATCATGTTATATGCTGCATGTACGTATATGTGTGTACGCGCGTATGTGTGTGTATTGCTATACTACACATGTATGTGCATACTGTGCTGCCGATTGTGTAGAGATTAGTGGGAACACACGGATGCAGGGACGGATGCATGCAGGCATGCCGAGACCGAGCTCCTTTTATGTTGTAGATTATAGATTAGTGGGGACGCATGCACGCATGCAGGGACGGAGGCACGCAGGCACACCGAGACCGAGCTCCTTTATATATTAGATGTGTCCACATCTACAATCTATCCATAACACTCAACATCATGAAAAACGGAGGAAAATTATTCAAGTTATGATAAAAAAGGTGTTTTGTTAAAAAAAAAAACATTAATTAGGTCACAATGCAAAAAAGTAGGTCAAGGACACCAATCAAATAATATCAGGTGCACAACTTCAGTGCAGATCCACTGTGATGATTCAAAAACAACTTGGGAGGCCAAACGATCTTTGAGATTCTACATTGGCAGGATTGAGCGACGACAAAAAAAACGTGTTTGTTTTCTTTTCAGACCACCATTGGACCTTGACCTTTAACCCGGAGAGGTATGATGTAAATTAAACATAAATGCACCTTGCCCTAGGGCCTAGGCTATCTAGCGAGTGCAATTTCATTCTGATCAGCCAAACGTTGGTTGAGTTTTGGTGGAAAATGATAAAATGTCTACAATTAGGTCATGACCTAAAAATTAAGTCAAGGTCAAGAAATTATGTCAACCCCGCATGCTTTATATTCCCATCATTGATGTAAAATTTCATTCCGAAAGTCCCACCTGGCTCTTGAGATACTGCTCGGAAATTGGCATAAAAAAGGAAGGAAGAAAATCCCCTAAATGGTGGTTAATAGTCCAAGTGGTCTCAGAAACTTTGAGGTACCATTAAAAATTAGGAGGCACCAATTGTAGAAACAAACCCTACAACTGGTTTAAGCCTCCCCCTTATCCTATAGGGAGAGGCTTAACAAATTCCAGAAAAAATTAAGTTGCATAATTACTCTTCATTTCGGAAGGAAAGGTCGACGCCTCAGCTGAACCACAACTACCCAACGACCTGAAATATACCAAGAGGGGTCTAAATCACTGCTGCAGCCCAAATGACTGACTTCTAGAATTGCATCCTCCAAGTGAATACAAACAAGACAAATCCTCTTCGACGAGATGCCTTCTCAGGAAACCTCAACAAGACTGCACTGCTAATCGAATTCGACTGATCCTGTCATTCCTTTGATTTCTGATCTGGCTCTTCCAGTTACATGATTGACCTTTCGGTGATGTGGATGTGGACCAGAAGATTGCTTCACTCGCCACTGAATATGTGCTATTGTTTTTGGTGTGTTGAGATCTCCAGGTTAAATGGTGTATCCAAGAGAGGCTTTAATTGCTGTATTCATCTGCCGAAGATGCAGCTGCCATTGTAGGCTACAGCTACCGTTGGGGATTATAGGGATACATGGATATTGGCAGGAATGTAGGAAGGTATAACTAACTCAGGCTGTCAGGATGGCCTAGCATCCTCGAGGTATGTACTCTCGTCTCTAAGCCGTCTAGCTTGGGTTTGAATCCCGACCCAGCTGATAAATTGTCATCCCGGTGTTTCACAGGCAGGGTGATTCATCTATGCGTATTCTGTCCCTTGGACGGACGTTAAACCGGGTGTACTGTCTGCTGGATTTAGTTGGTGGACGTTAGACATGACATGGTGTCGTAGGCGAGCTATCGCAGCTCGCAAGCACCCTGAACAAAATCCTATTTTCTGGCCGAACTTTAGTCGAACGTCAGGCCTGGCCAGCTGGTTCGTGAAAGACTTAGGCCAACGCTTCCCCCAGCCAACCTAACATTAATATTCTTACTCACCCTCCAACTGTTCATCCCCCACCCCCCCTTCCATAAACCCAAAAACAAAACAAAAAAAATTATCCGATAGTCCTGCGTCCAAGTTCCACTGCAGGTGTTCACGGCTCGTGGAAAAGCTTGTGTACACGTCTGGTATTGACATGGAGACTTCAACGGATCAATCATAGACAAACAACAATGTTCACGAGATTTAGCGTTCCCAAGTTTGATCAAGTGATCTTCACGTGCGTCGGAGCAATGCCCAGTTGCTTTTTGTCATCATTTACACAGTCTGGATGATGTTTGAGCCATCTATATATTACGTACACATGAAGGCTGGATGTGAGATTCATTTCCACGGATTTTGACAGTGAAACTTAGTGTCCATATATATATATATGTATATATACTGTATATAATATATATATATATATATATATATTATATATATATTATAATATATACAGTATATATTGTTACGGTTCTAGGAACCGTACGCATACAACATACAGGTGTCCCAAGTCAGTTATGCCGTTAAGTATATGTGTAGACAGAACCCCTCTTGTGTGTAGTGGGAAATCGAAGTGGTGCGTTGCGATGTTTTTTTAGTTAGGGTAATAAATCTTTATATCCCATCCTCCATTGCGATCCACGGTACCCGAGCGCTTACCCTTCGTTTCGCTGGCAACAACGTACCACGGTCCACCTGTTCTCTCTGGAGGCTCGTTTTTCCGAGACAGAATCTTCGCTGTCGCAGTTCCTATTCGGCTTCTCCAAACGCTCCATCTCTTTCTTGACGAGTCCACACGCGTGGAGTGGGCGGGCCTCGCCGGTGCCTGGCCGAGGCCCCGCCCAGAAAGGCGGACAGTGATGTCAGTTTTGACCAAGGCCCCCTGCTGAGGGAGGTCTATAAACCACGACATCATCCTCAGTCTTGAGTTATTTGGGGTCGTTCGTTCAGTTCTTTGGGGTCGTTCGTTCTGTGCTTGGAGGCCGGAGTTGGTTGGAAAACGAAGGGGTTCCCGCTGCTTGGCTCCGCTCACGTCTCCCCGACTACTGGTCCCGGTCCACTCGGCTCCTCCACGGACCCAAACTCCACACGGGCGGCTGTGGACCTGACTGCACGACCGTTGGCAGGTGCCACACCATGGAGCATTCCTTTCCCCGAGACTCAGGTACTCGAAAGAACTGCGACCTCAGCCCGCCTCCCTCCCTGGCGCAAAAGTCTTTGCCTTAAACTGGGTTTATTTTGTCCGAGTGTGTTCTGAGTGTGTGGCGCCAGTCTAATAAGTAGAAACTGTATAAGTGTTTCGATCATTGTAAATCTGCCTGTATAATTCCGTGTAAGTCTCTCTGTGTCTGCTTTGTAAGTTGCTGTAAATTGCCGCACAACATCTTTCTTTCCCCTGCATAACACCCCAATAAACCTGTTTCTGTGCCACATAAATTTCCTCGTCTATTATAAATAAATTATTATAGAAATGTTCCCAGTTCTTTTCGTCTTTTCCTTCATTGGTCCAGCATGGTTCGGATCTGAGTTTTAGCTGGGTCTTTGTTCCCGTTAACCTGTTCATCCAGGCCAGCACGGCTTTGGCAGCTCCGCTCGACTGCACCCGAACGGAGTTGGAGTCGGTAGTTGGAACTCTACCGCAGTCGGTAGAGTGACCCGGTTCGAGCAAGACGTGCCGAGGGCGTGGTTCCCTGGTAGACGAACGCGTGGTTAATTAGGTAAATTGGTTCGAGACAAAAAGACCCTACTCTACGCGTGGAGGTATTGGCGTCCACGGTCGGTCACGGAGTTATCCGAGAGGCACGGCCTACAATTGCGGTGGGAATCGACATAACTTTCCCCACTTGTGGTCGTTCTCGCCACAGGACCTCCAGCGCACAACAATATATATATATATATTTATATATATATATATATATATTATATAATATATTTATTATATATATGCAGCATATACATCTATATATTACTAAAACTCTCATCTTGTATGTATGTATGTATGTTGCAAATTCGCGCCCGCCGGCGTGCGATCGGCCACGTGACTCGAATCGCGACCGCCTCGCCCACCGGACGGACAATTCTGTCGTGACCTCTCGGACTAACACCGGGAGCCAGTCACGGGTGGGCCTTTCGGCCTCACACGATCGTGCCAATCGGCCACCCGCGTGGGATAGGGTTGTTCGCCAAACTCGACCTACCTAAGTACCCACGCGGATGGTAAACCGGCGTCGCACCTCGCCGCAGGTCGACTTCGGACACGGGCCGCTTAAGCGATCCGTTCCGTGCTATCGGGATAACCGAGCGGTGTTATCGTCGGCCTCGACGGTTCCTGATTAATTATCGGGCGTCCCGCGCCCACTCAAACCCTTTACGTAAAGCAAGATGGAGACCCACAAAGGAAAGGACGCAGCGAAACGGGGCAACAATTCAACAAGAAAGCATTTATTACACGCACACAGATAGCACACATATATCACAGCATGTATTTACAGTCACAATTAGCAAAATGCACATATATCACATGTAAGATAAGCAACAATGCAGCAGAGCTACCACGACTACGCGTACACTCGGCAACACTTATACAGTTCTACTTGAGGACTCGGCGCCACACACACACGTTCACACAAAACCCCAAAAGAAAATGGAAGTCGCGACTTCCCTGCCCTCGAGTCCTTGGCGACCGTCCTCTGACGTGGTCCCGTCTGGCCGTGACTCCGTGCTCGAGCGTGGTCGGCGAGGTCTTTCCGGCGTGCCTCGTGCCTGCCCGTGCTGGCCCCTCGACGCCACGGACCGAGCACCGACTGCGTAAGAGCCGAACACGAACACACCGGACTGAGAGCACCAAGCGAGAATACCGAACCAGAGAGACCCCACCAAGAGAGAGAACCACCAGAGAGAACCACCAAGAGAGAACACCAAGAGAAACCACCAAGAGAGAACGAACAAGAGAGAACGAACCAAGAGAGACGAACGCCGAACCAAGAGAGAACCACCAAGAGAGAACCACCAAGAGAGACGAACGCCTCCTGTGCCTCCGACTCTTATATCCCCGGCGCCCCGCCCGTTCTTGGCTCCACCTCCTTCGAGGCGCTTCGAGAAGGGGGGCGTTCCCTCTCGTTCCCCCCTCCCCGCGCCATGCGGGGGGCGAGGAAAATCCATCCTGGCGCCGGGCCAGGGAGAGAAACAGGCGGGAAAACCCGCGCGCCTCGCTGTGGTGATTTCTTCTTTCCTTCTCGCGTTCGACGGTTTCCAACGCGGAAACCGTCGTACGTGGACGCGGAGGATGGCGTTCGTTGGTGTGGGTAGTGGCGAAGATGGTGGTGGTTGTTGTGAGATGGCGGTGCTGGCGTTGTTGGAGTGGTGGCGTGGTTGAGGTTGAAGTGTGGTTGGTTCGAAAATAATGAGAGAACAGAAAAACGACTAACTCAAAGTGTCGGCGCCCGAATGAATCACGTTAATTCCCTCTAAACAATGGGTTTGGGCTAACTATACATGAACTTCAGAAATACCTCACTACGGGACCTGAATGGTGTTTGCGAATTTCCACAGCCGTAACAGTATGTTTGTATGTATATTCCCGAAATTCAGCCAAAACGGTACACGATAGCGCAAAATGTTCGGGCCACCTTACTGACCATTTCTCTGCGGTCTGCAGTATCAAGTTTCGTTCAAATCGGGCAACGAAAAAATTATTAAAAAATCAATTCCCGATTCAGTCAAGGACTCCGGGAGAATTTGATCAATGCAAACCTCAGCAGTATAGTTCGCTGGAGCTATCTTTTTTTTTCTTGAAATGATTTTTTTCATCAACCGCTGTTACAACGTGAACCCGTTGGGTTCACAGGTCGTCTAGTATATATAATTATATATATATATATATATTATATATATATATATATATATATATATAATTATATGTATATATATATATATATGTATTATATATGTATATATATGTATATTTTATATATATAATTATATATATATAAATAATATATATATATATATATATAGCACTTGCAGCTTAATTTAAGTGATTTGGTGCATGTGATCACACACACACACACACACACACACACACACACACACACACACACACACACAATATCAATGGATACTCTTTACTGAGTGTCGATTTTGCCGAAGCAGTTTCTTGGACCTCTCACACAATGACGAATCACCGTGCCTGTGAAACACCGGGATGACAGTTTATAGCTGGGTCGGGATTCGAACCCAGGCTAGGCAGCGTCAAGGCGAGTGTGCGTACCTGTCGTCCATCCTGCAATGAAATGAATGCATCTGGTGCAGAATTGCTGTTTTCCCATACAAAGTAATTGTACAGATTTATATTGATCATTGACCATAGTGAGGTGTCTGGTAATGGTTTTAATTGCGACTGTTTCCTTTGGTCTGATAGCATGAGAAATTGAAATGTCATCGATTAATATCATCAAATCGCCTGTGTAAGAGAGGGGGGGGGAGATGGGGAGTCCCTTTTTGTATAGATGATCGAGGCTCATGGAAGAAAATCTAGCAGAATGGAAGGGAACAAAATGAAAGGGGGAAACACCACCAGCAGAGTAGCAGTGAAAGTGAGATCAAGGGAAGAGGGACACAAGGGAGTGAACAAGACAACTGGGGGAGTTGGTTATAAGATTGAAGCGAGTGGAGAATGTGGTGGGGAAATAAATAGACGGTTAGTGTTTGGGAGAACAGCAATGTCAGGATTGACAAAGATCTGGAAAGACAAAGATATGACAAAACAAACCAAGAGAACAAACAAATCGGTGTTTGAAGGAATTAGACTACCATGTACATCAGAAGGGCTGATGTGAAAACAGAAACTGTCATACTTCGGTTGGACACGTCATGTGTGCAGAAAATGAAAGTCTTAAGAAGTCAACCATGCTGGGAATTGTTGAGGAAAGAAGAGGAAGAGGCCTTGTATGTGCTGGATTGATGGGGTATAGACTGCAACGAAGATGTCTCTGCCAGAGATTCTGAAAGCAGTGTAGGATGGAGATGTTTGGAGAAATCTGTTCATGAATGTCATCAGAAGTCGGCCATGACTTGACGGAACTAGATAACTGCTTTTAATAATTTTTTTACTTCCGGTAGGTGTGCGGACAGGCAACTTTTAGCCAATACACTGCCCATGTGGAAGTACGTCCAATTTTCTCCAAATTTTCCTCAGGTGAGTATTGAACAATGCTAGCGACCATTAGGAATGGGGTTATGCATTGAATAAAGGTCACAATTGGGCCAAAAGGGTGTCGGGGGCAATATTGCACGCCACACTTGAAGCCATGGCCGGGAGAAATCACATACGCGGCCCCAAGATCAAAGTTATAAACAATCCATCGGCAGCCGACATATAATCTGATGGCTAGAAAAATCGAACAGGCAATGGGATACATCATCCATGCAGAAAGACTCATTTAAGCACTTTTATTCGCTGAAGATCAATGTGGCCTAGCTAGGGGCCGAGCAAGTTGAGACGGCTCAGGTCCATTAGTCTGAAGGGGACATGATAAGCATATAATGAATGCCTCAAGCACGTCAGGTTTCCTCCAAATCTATTTCAGTTTGGTGTTAAACAACAGCAGCAACTGTTTAAAAATGTAATCATACATTGGACAGAATTGACTGAGCACTGTAGTTTGTGGTTATCATAATTTATGCTTCCAGTAGATATGCCATCCATCCATCCATTGGGACCATACTCTGTGCAGAGCGTTGGTGCTGCCTAAGCAGTCTCCGTGGCGATTGGGCACAATCCTGGACAGGTTGCCACTCCGACATGGGACACCAGCAAGCTGGCACTCATTTTTGCTGACCTCAGAAGGATGACAGAGTCAACCCCACCTGGTATTAATTAAACAGAAAAGTGGGATTTGAACTCAGGATCCCAAACCAACCACCATAACCATTAAACCAACACCAGGCATAAGAAATGCCATGATAAGCTATTTATACACATTAACACGGAGTTTGTCATGGAAAACCACGTTGGTGGGGAATGGGGGGGGGTGGAATTAAGTTGCTACAACCTCCATCGTGTGACCCTCTAGTCCCCCTGGGAAGTTTGGTTGAGATTGGATAAGTAATGACCAAATGTATCATGGTCAGGAAGACAGACACACCAAGTTGCATATTTTAGTATGATGATGAGGTACAATAAAGGAAGTACGAATGCACTGAATCAGTCGGTGCGATTCAGCACTGGATGTGCAAGATGGAAAAATACCGCACCCCTCACCTCCTATCCAATTTCCCTGTATTCCCAGTACTGTACATCCTCCTTCTTTCCACTCCCATTAATTTAATATATTCCCAACCTCTCTCCTCTCTTTCCAACTGCCCCAACTCTGTCTTCTCTCTTTAGTGGGGCAGATAACAAGCAAATTTTTGAGAGGAATCGTGCAAATGATACAAGCATCAAATTTGGCACATTTGTTCTCCAGGGGATTCCAATCAAATCTGCCTGATTGGCCATTTGAAAATCCAAATTTTGAAAAATTTGAAAAAAAAAACTTCAAAAAAGTTAAGATCACGAATCAATGTTCGATGCTGGCTGAGATTGGTGAATGTTTCAGAAACATCATCAAAGACATTCCAAGTCTGCCATGCAGTTTTCTTCCCTTTACCGCCGAAGGCAGACACGACGTCACATCCAGTGAACGCATGGAAGTATGGGATCCCTCTAGCTTTCTCAGGCCCTATTGCAGAAACTGTTGGACTGGAATCCATCGCGCCTTGGCTCCTTGGCCAAAGGCAATCCACATGTTCTCAAGACCTAGTTCCTGTAAGGATGGCAGTACAGATATTGCTATGACTAGTACGTCCGTGTCATTAGCCTTAATGATAATGGACTTGCTCACATCCGTCGTTGCATCCCTGGCGTGTACAAATATTTGAGTGTCAGCTTCTTCATGACAACATGGAGACACAGCATCCAGTGACTTCCTTGTGTTGCTAATGGCATCTTCTCCTTTTGTGACAATGACTGTGCTTGTTGTCTGTGCTTCACACATCTTTTCCGCAAGGAAGTGAAACAGCTCAGTCTTGTTGCTGTCATCTCAAAGAAAGCTTCTCCAGTTACTTGGGGTCTTACTGGTTCCTGTCACTCTTCTTCTGATTCCTTGCCCCCTTTTCGACCTTGCCTCGGACTTCAGACTTGACTTCTTGTACACATCAAACACTACATCCACCCTCTCGTACCTGGCACCATAGGATTCCACCTTTGGGATGATGTCTTCTTTAGCATAGTCATCAAATATCTTTGAAGTGCGTGGAGGTAGGGCATTGATAAGTGCTGAACCATCAATGATGACTGCATCTCCCTTGGTTCTCTGTCTGGGATGTTCACTTGCGCTTCAAGAATTTCAGCCAGCTGTGACTTCAAATTTTTTTCAAGTTTTTTTTTTTTCTTCAAATTTTTCATAATTTGGATTTTCAAATGGCCAATCGGGCAGATTTGATCAGAAAGCCCTGCAGAACAGAAATGCCAAATTTGATGCTTGTATCATAATTTTCACGATTTTTTTCTACTATCTACTACACTACTTGTATTCTTCCCATCTCCAGCCCTTTCCCAATAAATTTTTCTGACATCTTTGCCTCTGCCCACATGTGTCCATAATAAATTGTCGTCTTATACCATGATCAGCAGTGTGCTGGATATCCATAATACGAGTAAAACGCCTATTATTTCAGAGCCTGCCTTGAGAATCTATACATAAAGTTGTTCCAGAGAAAAATCACGGTAAGATTTATCAGTCATTAGATATTCTTAGATACATAGCTTCATTACACTCGTTAAAAAAATTGAATCTATTTTAACTTAACCTTACTACATGATGTTCATTTATCCAACTTCAGCTCATTCAGCATCATGACAATGTCTCCCAGATAGCTCAGATGGCACAGCATAAACTGGTATGACTCACCAAACGACCTGGGTTCAATTCACCACCTGGGTGTGTATTTTTCCCACATATACTTACATTAATTCCAGTCTCAGTGTAAGGACTGTGTACTTCTAACATCGTGAAGATGAAGTTAAATTTTAAAGAAATTAACATTTTTTGTCTCACGATATTAAAAAAGGCTGGTTGATGTATTTTGGACTTTTCAATGAACAGTCAGTGGTATGCATAAATATCCATTAAAAAAAAAAGTTTTTGCAGTTTTCTTTT
>CM068966.1:70170437-70200202 GCA_035128595.1 Eptatretus atami | reverse complement strand
ATTTTTTTTCGGATGTTCCATGGAAAAGACAAGGGTAGGTGGGGGGGATAAATATGAATCCCGGACCAGGAGGATCTAAGAAAACATAGAAGATGGAAGACCATTCAAATGCAGGATGCCCATGTTCACTGTATCATCTGATGTGAAAAACAATAAAGAAGGATTAAAACTTGTTTTTACAATATAGTCTGGAATGTTTTCTTATAGAAACCTGTTGGATCATCAAACAAATGGAAACAATGCTGAGAAAATTACTGTCCAAGTCGTAGATGTGTGCGTGCACACCAGTGCATAGTGCTGGATATGATTTAAAAAATGGGTCTACTCGGTCAATCAGAGCTCAAAACGGTCCACGTTTTGTCCACGCTCAAAACGGTCAATCAGAGCCATAACCAGCTCTTACTTTTCAGTCGGCATCTGATCGTACCATCTCGCCATCCCCATGAGCACATCAAAGGCTGATTTCTGGTCCGTTGAAAGCTGAATATCAGCATCTCGCAGGGAAACTTTGATGTACTTGGCACCTAAATCTTTCAATATGAACAATGGTGTACAACTTTCGATGGAAACAAAATCGGCACGATCGAGAGTAGCCTGCGAATCATCCCTGCTGCTGCTGCACTGAATTTATGCAATCGTTCGGCCAGAATATTAGTCGTCAAGATGTTGCGTGATTAAATCACCAATAGAGTCATTCAAATTTATACCGCTGACATACTTCTTAACAATCACCTTCCCCCAGAAACCACAGTCAATCTGAACCACGCTGGCCACTGCTCAGATGCCATGACGAGACGACTGCGCAGTTCTACTGCGCAGCTCTACGCGCAGCTTGGTGAAAGGTGACTCGGCTTTTGGTGCGCGCGCACAAAATTATATTTTGAATATAAATGCCGAGGTTTACATTTCGGTTTTGAAACTTTGCACCTTCGGCGGAAAATGTATAAATATAAAAGGCTAAAAATGTGTTTATATTTATATTTCATTTCAGGCAAATATACCGTCGGCGGATCTGTAAACCAAGTTATAAAATAACTAAGGCCTTACCACCCACCTCCATTATTTTGTTAATCTTTTTACTGTTTTTGGAACTGCTTTCCAGATGCGGTTCAATTGCACTCTGCCTTCCAGGGCTTCAAAAGCAGGGAGTGCAACACCATCTTCCCACAATATTTTACAACCCCATTCACCCAATCTAAACCAACCCTCTTAGTTGCCAGTACAGAGAAGCCACCGATCTGCCTGTGATGTGAAAGCAACAGACCTTGTGCTTCAGCCTCATTATAGGAGATTACAATAATTTTGAGAGCTTTAGATTCCCCATAACCTATAGGGGAAAGCAGTACTCCATTGAGCTATGAACAAAGGCCTTGAAGACTGTGAGTAGTTCTGATTTATAAAGAAAATAAATCGGACTTTATCTTCAAGTTCACAACAAAACATTGTTTCTAAGCAACTTCTCAGCGAGGCACAGGGAGGAAATTGTGGAATTATCATGTGTCTGTTCAAAATATCCAATATTAGGAGTGTGTGTGTCCACTATCAGGATAGCCTGAAAACAACATCTGCCCAACCTCAAGATTGAACTTTCAAACTTGTTTCCCTCCTCTAAAACCTGGGATTGCCTTGTCAAGTCTGTCTCTAGTGTATGCTCCCCTTCCATCCCTTTCTTCACTTCAAATGGCACCACAGCCGACTCTGCTCATGAGAAGGATGAATGCCTCAATTCTGTGTTTGCTTCCAAATATAGTATCCCAACTCCTCACTCTCAGTACCCATCCTTCCCTGTCATACCCAACTGCTCCTGGACTCTGTATCTTTTGCACTTGAGAAGGTGGAGAAGGTTCTTTCAACCCTAAACTCTGACTCTGCTATTGGACTGGACTCAGCTCATGTATCCAAAAAACCTGCTCAGATGCTCTTGCACTTCCTCTCTCTGCCCTTTTCACCCTATCATTTGCCCTGGGTCATTGTCCATCTGCTTGGAAATCTGCCAACATCATTGCATTACTTAAAAAGGATGCAAAAACATATCCCCCTAACTACAGACCTATCAGCTTATCTCGATTCGTCAGCAAGGTCATGCAATCGATGATCACAGTTGATACGAAATCCTTCCTTTTCTCTAACAACCTCATCTCAGATTACCAATTTGGATCCAGACCAGGTCATTCCACCTTGGATATGCTGCTTCTACTCACCTAACGATGGATAGATGACCTCAATGTCAGACATGAGATCAGGGCAGTCTCTCTGAACATACTGTATCCCATGATTTTGATGCAGTCTGGCATCCTGCCTTACTCTCCAAACTCTCTGCCTATGGCATACAAGACCAACTTAACACATAGCTTACTGACTTCCTCTACTCTCGTAGCCAACATGTGGCACTCAATGGAATCCTTTCATTGACTCTCCCTGTCAAGGCAGGAGTGTCCCAAGGCAGTGTTCTGGGCAGAGTCCTGTTCCCATTCTTCAGAAATGATCCATCTAACTCTCTGGAAAATCCTTTTATCAATTTGCTGATGACTCCACCCTGTGCCGTGACATTCCTCATCCTTCAGACAGGCAGGCTGCAACCTCTTCCCTCTCTTTCGATCTTGACAAAATCACAAGCTGGTCAAACACTTGGAAGATGTCTTTCAATCCAGACAAACCTCACACTCTCACTATGCCTCTCTGAAAGGACCATCTGGCAAACCCTCCGATTGACATTCTAAACAATCCTCTTGAGGATATTCAGTTACTCAAACTCCTGGGTCTCACTGTCAGCCAAGATCTTTATTGGGCAAACCACATTTCAAAGTTGGCCTCCAAAGCCAGTCGCTGACTGGGCATTCTCTGTCGTGCAAAAAAAATCCTTCCTTGACACAAATGAACTCCTATCCATCTAAAAGACCTTCATCTGCAGATTGATGGAGTACTGCTCTCCCCTCTGCACAGGCTCTCCTGCCTCAGACCTTGCTCAGTTTGACGCCGTGGAAACCAGGACCTTCAACATCATTGAAATCTCCTGCGCTGAAGCTGAGTCTATGGGCCTATCACTTTCCTATCGCAGACACGTTGGTGGTCTCTCTGTCTTCTACCATCTCCTCACCTCCTTTCTGGTCTTTCACCCTCTGCCTCTTGCCATGCTTTGCCACCATCAACCCCTTCTGGTAAAACTTCCAAATCCAGAAACACTTCTCACATCCACTCACTCATTAGTTCCCCTTTTTTCCAACCTGTGAATCAACTTCCACATTCTTTTCAATCTCATTCTTCCCTCCAGGTCTTCAAGACAGCTGTTCACCACCATCTCAGATCGTCCCAAATCCAAAACAATGATCTTTTCTACGCTCGTTATCCACTCTCCCTCCCCCACACCACCCCAAACCCACCTCCTTCCAAATTTCCAGTTTTCCCTTCTTGGAGTTTCCTTCTGTATCCATCTTGTCCAACACATGTGTTATTTCCTATCCCCCCATTCCTCCCCACATCCATTGTTTGTCCAAGTCACCCTCTATTTTGTCCTTCAACTCCGCTGTTGGTGTTCCACCACACCCTCTCTCTCGACTGTACCTTTTGTTCCGTAGTGTTCTGATCCGTTAAATGTTCTAGCTCTTCCACGAGCCTAAACTATGTGTACAAAAAAAGAAAAACCATTAGTTACCCAAACAGTAGCATCATGATTATCTGGTATCATTTTGGAAGCACTGCCAGCCCAAAATCATTCCATACCATTAAATTGACTTTTTTCTAGATTTATTACTCACTGAATGCCATTTTTGGTTCTTCTGCCATGGAATTACTTTATGGAGTCATCCACTTCTCATGACATGTTAGGGTTGCTCCACTGTTTTGAGACTTCCCCCCACCCCAACCACCACCCCATCCCCTCCACCCTTCACTTTATATGTCACAACTGAATGATCAAAAGCAAGGTCAGCATTTCTTTCTCACGATACCAGCAAGATGGGTCCATCTTTATTTATGCCAAAAAGCCGAGATTCATTTACAGCCTGAGATGCATCATACTTCAACTGTATGACAATCTGTGAGAGCCTTGGGGAATCAAATTAAAACCAAAGTTTAGCGTGGGAGATAGAACTGATTTTCACAAGACCCTTCGTGCTTCTATAAAGCTGATATATTCAAGTTTGATGGTCACAATCAGGTTCCTATTACACTTGTAATTATATCTTGAAACTTGTTTTTTTTTCTATCCTTTACCTGTCAAAAGCTTCACACACTGGGCTCGATCAGATCATCATCAACCCCAATACCCGAAGTTTTCTGTATATTTATTTATTTACAAAGTGAAACTAAAATACTCACGGCAGGTTGTAGAGGAGGCAGAGGCACCTCAAATTGTGGCTGGATCAGTTCAAGAGCCTCATATTTAACACGCAGCTCTTCACAGGCCCTGAGGGCGTTACAGACAGAATAACCTGAGATTTACAGATATTCATCAGAGTCATAAACAAAACATAAACAGTTCTCGCATCTCCATCAAATCGTTTTTGAAACAGTGACATGTTGCAAAAACACTTGCTCATCATTCATCCAATATGTAGTACTTTGCCAGAGGGAAGTGAACCAGGGAAAGTAAAAACCTTGCATTTCATGCCAAGGTGAAGAACTAACTTTATAACACTTGGCAGGGACTCGTTGTCAAACTGGAAATGCTTGATGACGAAGAGGGAGGTGATTTCCTGGGGGATCTCCTCATTCTCCTGCAGGTATACCCGAAGATCTTCGGCCATATGACCAGTGTCTGGCAGAGTATGGTAGTCTGAAATCTGCCAAGCCACATCAAGTTCATCCTTTGATCAACTGTTTATCATCATCATATGAATCGAGTTAAACTTGCAACACAAAACATGCTGAATATAACTCTGTTAATTCCTTATCAATCGTAACCCTCTTCATGTTAAACAAGCAAAATCCAGGATCACTCCTCACTTCCACTCATTTGTTCCTCTTTTCTCTTGCCTGTGGAACCATCTTCACCAGTCTCTTCAGTCCAATTCTTCACTCAAGGAATTTAAGACAGCTGTTCACCACTACCTCAGGTCATCCACATCCATACTCATGATATCTTCTACCCCAAATGACCCCATTCCCAAGCACACTCTTTTTCCAGGTTGTTGTGAACCCCCACCTCCTCTCCCTCACCTCTTCTTGTTTGTTCATTATCTGTTTCAGCCTCACTTTCTCCTTTCTCTTCTTGCTGTGTTTCATTCAGTTTATGTGCAGCTTGCTCACCCACGTGTGTCCTCCCCCTCCCGTTGATTTCATTATCACTTCTCTTATGCTGTTGGTATTTCCCCATTTCCATTTTGTTCCCTTCCATTCTGCTTTAGCTCTTCCACGAGACTGTATAAATAATGAAATAAAAACTCTCAAATGCAATCACTTAGTTCTCGAGTTCCGTCAACCCATGGTAGACTTCTGGTGACAGCAGTGATTGATCAGGTTTCTCCAAACATCCCTATCCTGCACTACTTCCCGAAGCTCTGGCAGAAACAGCTTGGTTGCAACCTTTATCCCATCCATCCAGCCCATACAATGTCTGACTCTTCCTCTTCTTCCCTCAACCACACTCAGCATGGTGGACTTCCACAGACTTTCGTTTTCTGCATGCATGATGGGTCCAAAGTATGACAGTTTGTTTTAGTATCGGTGCTGCAAAATTCTTAAAATTTCACGTCAATTGGATGAAATTTATGATTTTATGTGACACTGACCTTTGACCTTATGACCAAGTTATAAATTTGTCATCTCCATATTTTCATAATAATGCTTTTTTGAAAATTTGATGACAAAACGCTTTTCATCTCTTCCTCCTCTTCCCTATAAAAGGGGTGAGGTCCGATGGCACCACGCTTCGGCCCTGCCTTGATGATGATACTCCTCTACCTCCCTCTGTCCTCAGCCAACTCTCTCCACTCTCCAACCACCCCTACTTTATGGATGTCCCTCCTCACACAATCCTCCCATCTCAACCACGGTCTACATCTCTTCCTCCTACTTTGCTCCCTCAATCTATGCGATCTCCCTGGAAAGGTAGTGGCAGCAGAAAAAGTAGATAAGTTTAATTTAGAATTAGATAGGTACCGGGAAGTTATAGAGACAGAGGGGTATGGGGATGTTGATAAGACTTTTAGGTAGTTTGAGCATTGAAGGGTGATTGTGCACATGTGTACAGAATGCTGTTGGTGGGGTCTTGTCAAGTGGAGTTGTGTGGTTGATGTTGTGTGTTTTTAACCAAGCCCATGCCCCCTCCCCTGAAGGGAAGAAAAGGGGGGAAAAAAATACAAAAACTACAAAGAAAAAAAAATAAACTAACAAATTTATTTCATTAATTAAAAATGTTTTTTCATTTTCTTCCTTGGATCTTGTGTAGATGGGGTGGTGTGGTGCTCGTGCAGGCATGATAGGCTGAATGGCATCCACCTGTGTTGGATTTCCTTGTTATTCCTTGTTATCTCTTTGCCATTCTCTCTTCCCCCATCCACACCAAGTGCCCAGTCCATTTCAACCGGCATTTCACCAATCTCCCCGTCAAACTCATCTGCACACCAATCTTTTCCCTCAGTTCATCCATCCTCCTGACCCAGTTGTTTTCGCAAACCTGCAGCCTCTGATATTCTCTATGTCAGTGCCACCATCTCCAGACCGTAAAGATAGGCCGATGTTACACTTGACATCAGAACTTTCCAATTTTCTTGATATCTTTCTGTCTGCCATTACTCCCTCCACACATTCACCCCCACCTGAATCCTCCACACCTCTGCCTTGGACTTACAATCCCTGGTCACTGTTCCTCCTAGATACTCAAACCTATTTCCCTGCCTGATATCTTTCCCCTCTAACCTGATATTCATATATTTTCTCTGCTTCCCGACCTGCATCAACTCAGTCTTCTCCATACTCATCTTCAGCCCATGCTTCCAAAATGCCTTCTTCCACTCCCCCAGTACTTTCTGCATCTCCTGGCCCACTCTCCACCACAACAGACAGATCATCCGCATACAGCATCTTCCCCATACCACCGCTCAAGCTCACCTTCCTGCTTAATAGCTCCATCACCATGATAAACATGAGTGAGCTGAGAGTGCTTCCCTGCCTCAAAACCAATGTTCAGGCTGAACTCCTCAGACATCCCAGGACCAACCAAGACTCTTCCCTTCGTTCCCTTGTACATCCCTTCCTCCAACCTAACTTCTGCTTCCGGCACTCCCATCTATCTCAGTGTCACCATCACCATCTCTCTCGGGACAGTGTCGTCATCAGCATCTCTCTCGGGACAGTGTCGTCGGCCTTTTCCAGGTCCACATATACCAATGCCATCTCACCTTGCAAATCAATTCTCTTCTCCACCAGCTGTCTCAGCGTGAACATCCCATCCGCCATCCCCCTACCCTTTCTAAACCCTTGCTGCTCTTCTCTGATCTCCCTCTCCACACTCCTCCATATCCTCCTGTGCAGAATCCTCTCCAGAACCTTCATGACATGACTTAAGAGTGTAATGCCCCTGTACTTCACCAGATCTTGAACATTTCCTTTCCCCTTCAATATCAGCACATTAATCCTGTCCTCCACTCCTCTGGAATTGAATCCTCCCTCATACATATGTTCAACAGCCTCTTCGTCCAACTGACTCCGACTACTGCTGTTGCAATTATCATCTCTGCACACACCTCATAAATGCTTGGCGCTCTTCCCTTCTTCATTCTCTTCAATGCCATCTGCACTTTCTTCTCTGTGGTCTCCACCAACTCCACTTTCACCTCTACATAAACGGTAGCTCCACCTCACTGCTGCTTCCTTCCTGATTCAATAGCTCTTTGACCTATCCTTCCCACACCTTCAATACTGCCCCCTTCTCTGTCACTAGCCTCGGGCCACCATCCTTAATCACTGCCCCTCTTCACGTCCTTACCATCCTTATCCCTGTCACGAGCCAATTTATATATCATCTTCCTTCCACAATCCTCTTCCAACTTGTTGTACACCTCCTCTTCCATATAATTCATTGCCTTATCCACAGCTCTCCTTGCTGCTTTCTTCTGCCCATACAGGTGCAGCAACCCTGCATCCGGCTGCCTCCCCCTATCCTTCTTCTTCTATATCCTCTTCCAAAACTCTGTCTTTACACAAACTGCCTTCACAACCTCCTCCATCCACCATGCCTGGTTCCTATCCCTCAACGATGCAACCTTTCCTGACATCCTTCCACACAAAACTTCTGCAATTCCCCTAAACGCCTCTCCATACTTCTTCCACTCCTCCTCCAAACCTTCCGCTTCTTCACTATGTTCCTCATACCTAGTCTTAAACTTCTCCTTGTACTCTATGAGGATGTTTCCCCAACACTTCCCCCACCTAATAATCTTCCCACCCTTGCTCTTAACCTCCATCCTTTTCTCCATCGATACCATAAATACCACAAGCTTGTGCTGGGTGGTAGTATGCTCTCACACCACTGCCTTACAATCCTTAACCCTCCACAACTGTCACTTCCTCACCACCAACAAATTCAGTTCTGTTCTATGATGTCCACTCCAAGATGTAATCTTGTGGCTTTCCCACTTTTGAAAGAATGAACCATCCCATTCCTCGCCACCAGTTCTACCAGCTCTTGACCCTCTCTGTTCCTCATTCCCCAACCAATTTTTTCAAAACATTCTTCTTCACCCGGCTTCGCTACGCCCACATGTGCATTAAAGTCCCCTGCAATGCACAGCATCACAAACAGCTCAACCACACCCATCATCCTCTCCAGTGCACCCCTGAATTCCTACTTCTCCACCCCAGTCCTTCCTGTTTGTGGCCCATATACCAAAATAACACAAATCTGCCTCTGTATCACCACCCACGCCATAACTATCCATCCCTCCCATCTTTCCACTCTGACCACCTGCTTGCTGATTTCTTCCGATAATATTATTCCCACACCACTACTTCTTCCATCCTCACTAGTGTGCAACATGTTGTATCCTCCTACCAACCTCCCCACCCTGCCTCCTTTCCATTTGGTCTCCTGCACACACAACACTTCCAAACTCCTTCTCTGCATTATCTCTGCACCATTCTGACCCATCTCCCCCCCATTGATCCCACATTCAAACTACCCAGCCAGACCTTGCTTCTGAATTCACCGCCTGCCTGACAGAGCCAGTATCATCTTGGATAATTGGGATTTCAGGTTACAATCAGCAGTGCTGCTCTGGCTGACCTGCTGGATCTACGACTCTAGCCTGCTGTGCGCGCACGCGCACGCACGCGCACGCGCACGCACACACACACACACACACACACACACACACACACACACACACACACACACACACACACACACATACACTTCTTTTTCCGCTCGCCTCCCAACCTTGGTCTCATTTTCACCCTCAACACTTGACTCCTCTCCTCCACCTAATTAGTTCTCTCTCACAAAAGTAAAAAAAAAAATTGTTAAAATTTCCAAAGTAAACACAGTCAATCACACAGTCAATGCTTTTAACACTCAATTCCCATCAGTTCAACCCTCGACTCCCTTGTACTCCTCCTCGTCTCGTCCCTTGTAGGTTAACTACAATAAACCTTACCTTTGATGACCTGAAAGTGCTTATTTAAAAAGAATGATAAAGCAGTTGGTATATGATTCACATCATAATCCGATCAGTACCATCAGGTCATAGTTTCAATGGTTACTCTAAAAAGAATGTTTTTTGAAGCAAAGAAGTATTATAAAACTGTAGAGCAATCGATTAAATCAACAGAATGTCGATCAAAGTATGGTGGGAAACAAGGAGAAGCTGACGTTTTTGGCATTAGTCCTTTGTCATAGCAAAAGGACACGAGTGTTCACATTCAAGACTAGTTTTGCATTCTACGTTTGAAACCTATGCAAATGTTCAGATACTTGGCAATTTCCTTATGTAAGGAAGAAATATTTCATGTACATTTTATAATACGCATGCATGTATGTATCGGCATTGGGCTGGCAGGATGGCCAAGACTAGAGGTACACACACTTGCCTCCAAGCTGTCTCGGCTGGGTTTGAATTTCGACCCAGCTTTAAAAACAATCATCCTAGTTTAATTCATCAATATGTGTGCCATCCATCAGATGGAGGTTAAGCTGAGCATCCTGTCTGCCAGCATTAGTTGGCGGATGTTAAGGATCCTTCGCGAATGTTAGGTGGCACCATGAACAAATGATAAATTCCTACTCTAACCTACAGAGGGTGTTCATTGCATCAGCAGAACAGCCATGCCCTCAACAAATGCTGCTACCCCACAGACGGGGTGCTGGATACAAAAGAAGATAGAAAGAAAAAATGACCCCGTGTGGGGGTGACGGTCATCTCTATAATACCACAAGTTCTCAATGTTCAGTTATGACCGAAGACTACTGCGCAGTCTACGCGCAGCCGAACTGCGCAGTTTGGCTAAAGGTGACTCGGCATTTTGGCGGCGCGCACGAAATTTATATTTGAAAATAAATGCCGACGTTTACATTTGGGTTTTGAAACTTTTGCACCTTCGGCGGAAAATGTATAAATATAAAAGGCTAAAAATGTGTTTTATATTTATATTTCATTTCTCCTTTCTTCCTTCTTTGCGAATCGCATCGGCGTTTTTGGCCATCTTCCAGATCACGTGACGATCAAACGGGAAGGAAATTCAAAAATCTGTCCAGTTAGATCAGCGTTTCTCAACCTTTTTACCCTTGTGGAACCCTTGAAATAGTTTTCATGTCTCAGGGAACCCCTGCATAAAAATTATTATATACCATTATTAATATCTAGCTCTTTATATTTTTATCGTAGTTCACATGGTAAATATAATATATTTTTCTCGGATACCTGGTTTAAGGAAAAAATGACCCCCTTTTTGTCAAATTTATTGGCAATGAAAAAAAACATACTGCTCGTTTATGAGACCTCAACCGAGGTTTGAATTCACAAAAAAATTTTTTTGTTGTTTTGTTTGAAAACGTCATTTTTGAAAGTGTTTGTCAACCCCGAGTCTGTTTGACAATTAAAAAACACACCTCATGTAACTTGATCAACAAAACTTAAACAATAAAGCTGAAGCAATAAAGGTAAACAGAAGAACTAACCTTGAGAGAGAGAGGGAGACTTCGCGCTAGGAAGCACAGATAAGATAGATGGACACCGTGCATGCGTCCCGTACTTGAGTCAGTCACTCATGATATACGAATCCGCCGCGTACAGGACGTCCACTAACCAGTGAGGCGGTTTCACACTGGCGCCATATAGACATCGTTAAATACATTCCCTATGGTGTTATAATTGTAAATAATATAAGAGGTTGAAGCCTCTATTATAATAACCAAGGAGTTTCCAACAATATGCCGTACGTGTATAGTAAATTACGAATATTAAATCAAACAAAAACTACTCAAAAATACATTAGCCTATTTATTACTGTTTCTCGCGGAACCCTAGCGACCTCTTGCGGAACCCTAGGTTCCGGGGAACCCCGGTTGAGAAACACGAGTTAGATACAAGATAATATTTTTTACTATCATAATCAATAAACAGTTGCCGAATATCTTGTAGAATGGCAGACTAGATAGGTTTTGAAAATGGCGATTTTTATAACTTACGTGACCTCGTGACCTTGACCCTGACCTTTAACCCGGACAACAGTTATATCGTTGTGCAACACTCATCGACCTCTACCCACATACTAAGTTTCATCAAGGTCGGAAAGAAAAATTGTTGACGGACGGACGTACGGACGGACATTTGGTCCGGCTTTATTAGGTCATCTCGGTAGAGATGACCTAAAAAGCATTATTATTAGGGGAGACCTCATATAACCATGTCATGTCATCCTGGTGAATTGTTTCAAGGCAACACTGAGATTGCTGACAAGGCTAAAAATGACTGAACATTTCAGGGTCGAGGTCAGCTCATGCAGGGGTGCAAGTTAACATTTTTATCCACCGGCCAGCAGGGCCGGTGACTAGAAAAAGTTACCGGCCCAGCAGAATTTCTACTGGCCCGATAAAATAAAGACAAAAGTCACAAATTTGATATCAAACACTTTTAATATACTCACATGAGTGAGTTTGATGAGTGAGGTTGGTTGGATGAGTGAGTTTGATGAGTGAGGTTGGTTGGATGAGTGAGTTTAATGGAGGAGGTTTGCAGAATGAGTGAGTTTGATGGAGGAGGTTGGGTGCATGAGTGAGTTGGATGGATGATGAGTGAGTTTATGAGTGGGGTGGGGGTGGGGGATGATGCAGGGAGGAGGAGGTTGTGGGTGATGGGGGGGGGAACTTTTTTGTGTGGGTGATGGGGGGCAGGGGGTTGTGAGTAGTGCTGGGGGGCATTTTTGTGGGTGATGGGGTGGTTGTGGGGTGGTTGTGGCTGATGGACGATGGGGGGGGGGTACTACTCGTCCACCCAACATCACATATAAACTCACTCATCCACTAACCTCACCCATCAAACTCACTCATTCACCCAACCTCACCCATCAAACTCACTCATTAACCCAAGCTCACCCATCAAACTCACTCATTCACCCAACCTCACCCATCAAACTCACTCATTCATCTAACCTCACTCATCTAACCTCACTCATTAACCCAAAAGCCTCATCAAACTCACTCATTCACCTAACCTCATCCATGAAACTCACTCATTCACCAAATTCACTCTTTAACCAACCTGGGCATGGGAAAATGCGTCCAAACCGCGCCAAACCGTCAAATCTCGCGCAATCACGCGTGATTTGGAACGAGATGAAAACAGACAAATGGCCGCCGCAGAATTACCGGTGATTTTCCTATGGATTTCTGCGGACAAAAACAGTAGTTCTAGTTGAGAAAACTAGTAGAGAAGCTAGTACAAATTGCACAAAAATAACAGGAATCACCGGTGATCCGCCAGCCGGGCAGGTAAGGCAGTATTGTGTACCCGCCCAGCACAAAAGTTAGGCGCCGTTGGCGATCGGGCGGCCGTTAATTTGCACCCGTCATGCCCCCCAAAAAACAAGAAGGGCACTTTTTGACGTCGCGACGTCGTCAGATATGCCTCCGCCCACATCATTACATCATAATACATACTTGCACCAAGTTTGATTTAAATCCCTGAACCAAGATTCAAAATACTAAATAATTCTAACTGCCAGACCATGTGTCCGATCAGGTTGAAATTTTAAACATATTGTTGCGGTCACGGATACCGAGACACCAGCTTGTCACTCAGGGGGATGAATCCCCGGTCGTCGTCGGTAGAGCAGGACCTGGGGCCACCGCTCACAATTAACGTTATGGTACGGTGGGTTGTTTTAAAACCACGAACGCCACCCAGTCAACCACGAGTTCCAGTGTCCGCCATCTAATTATTCCGTTTCACAAGAGGTCACGTGGTTACCTGAGCGGGGAGTGCGCCCTCGGCAAAGCACCAATGTTATCTGATTATATTTTAATTAGGGCAGCCAAGCGTTTTAACCGCTGGTGCGTGCCGACGATTTTTTTGGTCAAATCTGTGGTAATTACCTCCCCAGTCTATCTCGGTTCAAACAATGCTCGACCAAAAGAAGGAAAGGACAAACACGGACAGGTTGGAAATCGACAAAGAATTTATTAATAATAAAATAAATAAAAAGAACCATTTATTTGCTGAGGTAAATAAAGAATGAATTTCAATGCAAAATCAATCAAAATGCCAGGAAAGAGACAAGAGCAGATGCTTATCGGGGGTTGACTTACAGCTAAACACAGACAAGGGTACCCAGCAGATCATTCAGGGGGAGGGGAGGAGAATCATCTCGCTCACCAGAAAGTCGTCGGTGAAGCGAAAACGTCCTGAAAATGCGTCCGTGTCACGTCCGTCACCAGCACCCAGCTTTGCCATGCACCCTCTCGCGGGGGGTAGCTTTGAACGCCAGTCGACGTCTGGAGGGCACCGAGATCGTCCGTTGCGGGTTTAGACCCTGGTGTTGTCAGTGATCGACCCGAGCCTCACTTGTTGGCGCACTGCTCACACCCACACGCGCACCACACGCTCGCTTGCCGAAGCACTGGAAGGGCGAATTGTCTCTTCGGCGCTTGGTTAGACACCCGCTTCTTGGTCGCTTCTCTCGCCCTTTGCTTTTTCCTCTCTGGACTTTTTCTCCTTAGACAACGTCCCTCTTTCGCTCGTTTTTTTAATATCTCAGAACGTCTCTCCTCACAGAACGTGTCTCACGCTTTCTCTCGCTCGGTTTTATATTCCCGGGCCGTCTCCATGGGGTGCCGTCCGCCCCAAGCTCACCCCGCTCCACCGGGGCACGGTTACCATGACGACCCGTGTGCTCTCAAAAAGGCGGGCGTCAGAGCTCGCGAAAGAATGTTACTGAGGAAAAAATGAGGGCGGGCTTCAGAGCTCGTGAAAGAAATGTGTGTGAACGTGTCCGTCGTAAAGAAAAAAGCTTCCCATAAGAGAGGGGATCTATCCTTTACCCTTCTCAACGCATCACATTTAAGATCCCATTAGACATGGGGATGGGGCTAATCTGAACATGCATTTAAGGAAATAACTGTCTGAGGACCTGGATGTGTGGATGCATTCATCAGACCGGATTCTGAAATCCATAACAATATATTTACCATGACTACTAGATCATAACTGTGAAGTTTCACATTGATTGATGAAGCGGTTCAAGAGAAAATTTTTTTTAATGATTTATGTTCAATCAAAAATGGCTGCCAGACCATGTGACCTATTAATTATTTGTGAACAAGCTGGTATCCCCAAGGCTTGGGGAACATGTGGGTGAAGTTTCCCCTCAATCTGTTCAGCCATTTCGGAGAAGAAGATTTTCGAAGGTTTCTATGTTAAAAAACAAAATGTCTGCTGAACCAACTTACAAGGATTGACAAGGAATTAAGGTGCAGGAGGAGGCCATTCGGCCCATCATGCCTACACCACACCAATACCAGATTTAATAAATCTGTTGTTACCCCTTCCCTTCGTGTACAGCCTTTTTGGCTGTGGCACTGGTACTCATTTTGCTGACCCTCGGAAGGATGACAGGCTGAGTCTACCCCCTGGTGTTAATTCAGCAGCCAACGGGGCTTGTACTCAGGACCCTAGGATCCCAAGCCACCACCCTAACTGCGAAGCCAACACCAGGTGTAGTATGGCGTCATCAATTTTTCCCCCCATACAATTTCGCCCTTGATGACCCTCAAAATTTTTCATACTGATTGGATAAAGCGTTCGACATATGCAATTATGACGTCATAACGAAGCCATCTATGACAAACAAAAATCACACTTATTTACGATGGGGAGTACTTCACATGTGCCAAGTTTCAATTTTTTGCATGGAGCGGTTTCAGAGATACAGAGTTCCAAAGTTTTTCCTTTTTGCCAACATGGCTGCCACACCACATGACCTATGAAGTCATAATTATCATGAAAAAATTGTACATGAGTCGTCGAACCTTTGGTGAAAATTTTGCGTCAATCGGACAAGGGATTGCAGAGAAAACAGAGAAAATGACCACGGACGGACGTACGGACATGCGTACGGATAACCCCAAAAAAAGAATGCCTCTCGTCAGTGACTTTGTCAAAAAAAGACCAGTGCACAATTTAATATCCTCAATGAAAATAATTTTCGCTGGACCAAAGAAGAAAAACGGAGAGAGATAGGGAGATAGCAAGATCGAGAGAGAAAAAAACAACAGCTATGAAACTGAAATTAGTAGGGGAAAAAAACAATAAAACTACAGGACAAATTGTGATTATAAGAGGTTTCAAGATTCCTCGAGCTTATTTTAGAAAGAGGGCATGGGTAAACAACAATGTCCTCTCCTTGAAATGACATGCGCACAACTGCGCGTTTACAAAACACGAGACTTGACAGCTTTGGCACGCAATCAACGTTCACCGGTACAAACGTAATGGCTTAGAGATGCAAATGTCACCTCTGGGTTCTCTGCATCAATCTGGTTCATGTGAATTTCATCTGTGGTTAACCACTGCATCAACATTTCCTGCCAAGGAAACAACAATTGCACAAGGATTCAGCTCAATGAGTCATTCCGTGGATTGTCAAATGAAATTGACCGTATAAATGTTACACATTCGGAGGCATCACGTGACGCTGCGTGTCCGCAGTGCAAAGCCTACCAGCACTTTCCCATTCTCTTCTTTATCAACATACTGGTCACAAAACATTTGGTAAGATCCCAGGACAGCCAGCTTGCCTCCGTATTTCTGTGAGAGAAAACAACAACAATAACAACACCAACAATGAGAACAGCACTTGGTAGAACGCATAACTCCGCCAAGCTAAACAGTTTACATTTTCTATCCCACTGATAGGCCGGATCTGGATCCAGACCATTCATCCTGATCACACACCAAAATCGATTTGGCTTCTTCTTATCACCTACCCAATTCATCCACCAAGTTTTGTCATAACTCATCCACAACCTTTTGAGACATTGTACTAGATATAATTTTGTCCCTATCTTTCAATGATGAAAAATCATAAAAAAAAATTCAAATTCTCGAATCCAGATCCAGATCTTCACTAAAATTGAATCAATGAATCCTTGTCGCACACCCAACCTCTCCACCAAATTTCGTCTGAATCCATCCATAGCATTTTTGAGACATCCTGCTTACAGACAAACGAACAAACAGACAGGGGTGAAAACAACCTCCATCCACCTTCGGTGATGGAAGTAACAACTAAACCAAACAATCTGTGAAATTTGCAACAAAAAAAAAAAAGAAAAGATCTTTCAACACTCCTGCATGCTGCCGAATACAACTCCGAGCAACGTTGGTTCATTTGTTTCAGTATATCTGTTGCAAGATGTAAGAAGGTGGAAGAAGGCAAGGACTGGCCTTTGAGTGGAAGAAGGCAAGGACTGGCCTGTTCACCGGGAAACAAACACTTCCAGTGGAAAGTATCGCCATCGCAGGCTTCACGACATTAAGCGTAGCGCCGAAGGGGTACAAAAAGTTCAGGGCCCTGCAGAGGAAGAAATTGTTAGATGGAGCCCAAACTGGCATTCAAACCAAATGCAGTAAATTTTAAAACAGTGTTGGGAACCTTAATGTAACAGGTATGATATTTATGAATTAAACAAAATGGTTTATGTTTACAAATGACTTTCCCTTTAATGATTAAAAAGTACTCATAAAATGTCATGTTGTTCTAGAAACAAGAGAAAAAATTGATGAGATTGAAAGTGCAAACAGTTTTGCAAATAATAAAGTATTATGGCAGCATCGAAGTACCAGTGCCAGAGCAGTGCACAGTTAGAAATACCAACCGGGCTATGGATGAGCCGTAATCCTCATCTCCAGTACTCTTCCCACCCTTGCCCAAGGCCCGATTCACTTCCCTGCCAGGAAGACCGTAAAAGTTAACAAAGCGTTCAGGACAACGATTTACCGATGATCTCAAAGGACCATCATAAAACAAAGAATTCTCTCTGAATAAATATCACCGATTGGTTCAAATTTGTTCTGCTCATCATTCATCAATGGGAGGAAAATAATAGCACCTCATGTTGGTGCAAAAAGATAGTGCAAGCATTTAAATAAAAACAAAACGAACATTGCAAGCCTGCGTATGACAAGTCATTACGACAAAAGTAACACAAAAGAATGGCTCGGAGATGAAACGTAGAAATGGGAAGCGATTTATAATAACCTTACTTTCAAGCTAAGACTTCTGGCAAATCATGCATGCCGATGGCTTACCGATTCAGCACACCATTTGGAACAAGAGCTTCCTTTGGGTGAAAATACTTGTAGTAGACTGTCCGGACAACTGCATCTGTAAGAAGCAAATCCATTTCAGCGATATCATTCGTGGAATTTCGCACATGCCATTGTGAATCTGGCATATTTGGTCACTGTATAACAGCATTGCCTCTATTGTACGATCATATTTGTCCTACAAATGTCCACCTGCTGGCCTCAGCCTGGTATTGGCTTAACTGTTAAGGTGGCTGGCCTAAGATCTTTGGCTTAAGGGTCCAGAGTTTGAGCACCTCTCTTGCCGTTGAAATAACTGGGTGGGTTGACTCAGCCTGTCATCCTTTGGAAGGTCGGCAAAATGAGTACCAGCTTACTGGGAAGAATAAGCCATTCAAGCATCCTGTGTCGGAGTGGTGGCCCATCCAGTAAAATTGACACCTCCCGTGCTCTTCTAGCCGAATAAGCTGCCTACAACAACAAAGAAGGCCTACACAAGGTAAGCGCTTTGTTATTTCCAACCCTTCCCAGAGTTCTTCCACAGCTATAAAGACATTCACAAATATTACACGCGTAAGAATCCAAATGTTATACACACCCTCAGTTGCGGGACCGATTTCATCGCTTATTGGCGAATCATCAGTGACAGCGCAGAGAGCAATGCATACCAATGAGGCTCCCAAGCATGTACCAAGTGCAAACGTCAAAAGCAGTCAATATATAAATATTAAAGAAAGACCCACCCACATCTCTCACCTGTGAATGGAGGGAATAGCCAATCAGCTCTCACCGAATCAACTAAACCCTTGAATGAAACTTTATCACGAACTTCACCACCTGTGATGTACCAAAGTTTGTTCACGGCAATAAAAACATTCAGGGTCAGAGGGGGGCTCTTCAGGGGGTTTGATTGACTGTTGCTTCTGATCCAGGTGAGCTTCAGGACAGGCGGTCCTATTTTTACACATGACCCTAAGTATGCTGGGATGTTATTTGCTTAATTAACACATGGGCCAAACCTATGTGGAAGCCGTTGCTTGGTGTCCCTCATTTACCCAGCTGTTTCCATTTTTTTGTCCTGTTCAAAAGTCTATTTGTAAAAACAATTGGAATAAGAACATTTTGGTGAAATGAAAGAAAAACATAATATGCAAGTTCATTTCACGATTATAAAAAACAGACTTGAAAGTTTAATTGTCTTTGTGAATTTCACAACATCAATAAAATGACGTCTTTGTGATGCATTTTGAATGTGCAGATGGAGCAGTGAGTAGAGTACTTTCCATTATTAACCATGATGCCAAACTCCTCCAAGAAGAAGTTGATATTGGTGCCGTGCTGATGCTCTCCGCCTTCACCCATCATCACCAGAACACTTCCACCACCTTCCACAAACCGCCTCAGCTCCTCTAACTGTTCACAGATATCACCAGGTGTGGATTCGGTTACTATCGCCATCAGCATCAAATATTCAGTTACAATGTTTTGTCTTTACCTCCCAAAAAATGTTTTATAAATGAAGAAAGATCGACAACTCATTTCGGTTTCAACGCCCCCTTTCCCCTTCCAGATCCCTCTGGTTATTGTAAGAAAGAAACCTCAACCCCTAAGAATATGGTTATTCACATGGATCATCCAGCAATGACTGCAGATCTGCCTTCACACAAAACGATTGGGCTGCCACCTTCACAGCATCTCATATTGATTCCGCTTGGGAATACTTTCACAAAAGCCAACTCTCACTCATGCACTGGTTTATACCATCCCCCCTGCGGCTATCCTATACATCCTCTCGTCTAGGCCCTAGTACACTGTATCCTGGAGGAAGGTGGTGAGTGACAGTCAAGCAGCTTGCTTTCTCAACATGGAAGGTTCATCTCACCGAAGGCAACTTTAGTTCATCCGGTAGGCTCATAAGTATGTGTCCATCCTTAGGCAAGCCAAAAAACATCATCTCATTAGTCTGAAGGCTGAACTCTCAAACCACTCTCCTTCCTCCAAGTGATGGTGGTACATTGTCAAGTCTGTCTCTGGTGTATGCTACCCCTCCACCCCCTCACTCACCTCAAACAGCATCATCAGAAATTTTGTCCAAGATAAGACAGAATGTCTCTACTCAGTGTTTGCCTGCAAACCTTACGTGCCAAACCAATCCTACTCTATCTCCATCTTACACATTGTAGACCGAATCTTGTGTCCTTCTCACCAGATAAGGTAGACAAAGTTGTGTCCGGCTAAGATGCTGATCTGGTGATGGGCCCATATGGCATCAGTGCCCATGTTCTCAGGTTTCTGAGATGGTTCAATCGCATTCTCGCATTCCTTACAGGTATTCAAGCAAGGGGTGCACCACCATCTCCTGTCACCTCCATCCCAACTCACAATCATTTCTACCCCCATTTAACCTGACCTAACCCAACCCTCTTACTTGCAGGTTACTGTGTTTCCTCTCCTCCTCTTTTACAGTCCATTCATGCCCTGCTTGTTGTGTCAAACCTTTTCCTCATTGCCCCGATGTCAGTTCGCCTTACCTTTTACCCTCTGGCATCACATTGTCCCATGAGCCTAAACATTGAATTCAGTCGGTCATGTTCTTTAATCTGATCATTTAGCTGTTCATTTGACAGCTATGATGCCAACGCATATCTCATAAATACAAGACTCAGCTTTTAAAAACTCACCTCTGCTGCTGTGAACTTCTCTCGTGGTCCACAAGTTAGCCAGACTTTTACGCCAGCCAATCGTTCCTTTGTTATTTCTTCCTTGAGGCTTGTGGGGAACACAACCAAAATACATCAACAAACATCGCATACTCGAAGGTCAGGCGATCTAACAGAACATCCAGAAAATTTTCCACCATTTTCAACACAAAACATTTGATTGCGTATTTCTACAAAAAGCTATTTCAAAGGCATTTTATGGTGTTTTTTTTTTAAAAACCGTTTCAAAGGATCGTAGTAGAGCTTGTACACACACTGGTATAATTACCCAATGAAAGATGTGAATAAATAAATACAATTTAGAAAGTTGGAAATTTGGATTACTTTCTTTAGAAGAGTTAATTTGTCAACAAATTAGATGCCTGGAATGATGTTTTTGATACTTCTTCATACAATGACCTCTCAACTTTCCTTATCTATTTGAAAAGCTTGATGTTCAAGGAACATTTAAAACTGGAGAGTTCATAGAACACCTTAACCTGCACAGTCTTGTGAAAAACGACAAGGGAAGGGTCTTTTAAACTCTTGCTTTGCGTTTCCGAGCACGATCAATATTAGCTTTGTTTGTGAACTTGGAATAACAGGCATGATGGTAACCATATGAAATTGATGGCTCAAACGGAACAGAACAGGAGCTGAACCTTCTGCCGACTCCTCTCGGAGAAACTGATGATTTTGGAACAATCTTTGAAAAAAAGACGCACGAAACAAACATCTTTTGGACGAAGTTAGCTCTGTCGTTGCATCGCTCGATGCTGCCATTTTTTTGTCTCAACCTTGCTATTACTTGTCCCACAGAGCACGTGGCAAATTTGATTGGTCGAAACGTCGTACAATGTTGGCCAAGTACTGCTAAACTGAGGGTTTTTTGGAAGTGTGAGCAAGGCGAATTGTGTTCTACAGTGTTCAAATGTATAATTCAATTGAAATAAAATAAATGTTTTAAAAGCTGAAGAAAAAAATAAAATAAAATAAATAAACATTGAATCGGAAGTTTAGCCTAAAAGAGTTTACCAGTTTATAACACCACCTTGTTTACACCACCTTGATTACCACATTAAATTAGTTATTCATGCCTGTTGTTTGTGTCCTTCACATATTAAGTTTCCCGTTTGGAATGATTTTCAATTTTGTTTGACTGCCAGACAGGCAGACTAAAACAACTACCTTACTCGTCCGTGTGCATGCACGATCGGGACCAGATTCCGTAGAATTTGCCAAATTCAGAGCCAAAGTTCTGCTAAACTGCAGGTTCGTGTTCCGATTAATGTTAGGATTAGGGTTAAAGTTAAGGTTGGGGTTGGTGTTGGTGTTGGTGTTGGTAAATTCAACTGAAATATAAAATTAAACTGAAATTAGGTAGCTCCTTGATCATAGAAATGGACTGATGGACAGATCGAGTGAACCAATTGCTCAACCCTGCTTCACACAACGCACATGGGGTAATGACATTCAGAAGTTTGCAGAGTGGTCAAACAAACCTTTGAATCTTCCAGTTTGTTCGAAGTCGTGCCTGGAAGGTTTTATATCCCGACGAAGCGGTGAAAACCTCCTTCTTGGAGGCATTAAAAATGATGATATCTCTTCGTGCCATATTTCCCTGCCAACAGCGACAATCATTTAGTTTACTAATTATTGACACACCCAACTTGTGGATAGTTCTCCAGCATATAAAATTATGCAAGTGCTGGAACATTCACACTGTACCTTCAAAATGGCACAAATTCCATGATGAACTCCAAACATTTGCTCCATGACCTTCAAACGTAAATTTCAGTGGCTTTGTGGACAGAATTGATTAGCATTTTATTTTTCGTAGATTTAAAATATGGTTTGGGGTGGCGAGATAGCTTCGAGGTAGGGGCACACATCTTCCAGCTGTCTCACCTGGATTTGAATCCCATCAGTTATAAACTCTCCCTTGATCTTTCAAGTGCAGGGTGATTCATCAATGTGTGCTGCATCCATCAGAAGGACGTTAATCCGGAGCACCAGACTGCTAGCATTTGTGGACGTTAAATGTCATACCACATCTTTCTCGAAGAGTAGGCGAGTTATCATTGGCACCCTGAACAAATTAGAGAGTTCCTGTAGTGTAATGTCAGGTCTGGCCAGCCGTTTCAAAAAGACTTGGACCAAACTAATCCCACCCTGGCTGACCTCACAAATACGAACAATTTGGGCATTGAAGAAGAAGATTACTCCACATCATTGCTGTCAAATAATAATAATAATAATCATCATTATAATGCTTCAAACTTAAAAAATGAAAGTCACATTTTTAGGTCATCTCGGTATAAAGCCGGACCAAATGTCCGTCCGTCTCGTCAACAATTTTCTTTCCGATCTTGATGAAACAGTATGTGGGTAGAGGTCGATGAGTGTTGCACAACGATATAACTTTTGTCCGGGTTCAAGGTCAGGGACGAGGTCACGAGGTCACGTAAGTTATAAAAATCGCATTTTCAAAACCTATCTAGTCTGCCATTTTACAAGATATTCGGCAACTGTTTATTGATTATGATAGTAAAAAATATTATCTTGTATCTAACCGGACAGATTTTTGAATTTCCTTCCCGTTTGATCGTCACGTGATCTGGAAGATGGCCAAAAACGCCGATGCGATTCGCAAAGAAGGAAGGAAGGAGAAATGAAATATAATACAAAACACATTTTTAGCCTTTTATATTTATACATTTTCCGCCGAAGGTGCAAAAGTTTCAAAACCCGAAATGGAAACGTCGGCATATATTTTCAAAATATAATTCCTGCTGCCGCGCGCCAAAATGCCGAGTCATCTTAACCAAACTGCGCAGTAACTGCGCAGTAGTCGGTCATTGCGTCTGAGCAGTGGCCAGCGTGGTTCAGATTGACTGTGGTTTCTGGGGCGAAGGTGATTGTAAGAAGTATGTCGCGGTATAAAATGATGACTGTATTGGTGATTTAATCACGCAACATCTTGACACCGAATATTCTGGCCGAACGATTGCATCAATTCAGTGCATCAGCAGGGATAATTCGCAGGCTCCTCTCGATCGTGCTGATATCTAACATAATCACCGGCGGACATAGGGCTGCAGGCTGTGGGCGGAGGCCACGGATCCCGGATGAGGGGATAAGTGATAAATTATGCTACATGCTTCGGGCTTTCTGATTAATATATAAATGAGTACATTCATAATTAATGAATCTGGCATACAAAATGTTTTTTCATACCTGACATGTTACTTTGTGCAGTGTCACGAAACTTCTGTGAATTAATATTAATGAATTTGCTCGCTCTAACGATTTTTCAAACCTCAATATCTCTATAAATTCTTGACAAATTTTCATTCTGAAAGTTGCATTATAATCAGTGAAGAATAATCTACAGGATTATCATATCTCCGAGAGCTAAGCCTAATTTTTCGTTTTTTTCTACAACCGGAAATGAAATGTCCCAGAGAGTGGACGGGCGGAAAACCACGTATTGCACTTACTGGTGATTCTGATGTGTTAATCCGGGTACTAAATGAACAATACATATTTATTAATTATGTATTAGTAGTATTATCCTAGTGTATCTCTGTGAACTATTTCAATCTAAACGGTTAGTTTGGACTGTTTCGCGGTTACCTGAACTGAACAATGAGAACTGTGGTATTATAAACATGACCGTCACCCCCACACGGCAAGGTAATTTTTATATTTCGTATTCAGCCTGCTTGCATCATTGCTGGGAGCACGGCTGTGGCGTTGAGGCAATACCCCATTCCCAGGAAGCTGGTACTCATTTTTCCGACATCGGAAGGATAACAGGCTGAGTCTACCCACCTAGAATTATTTAATGGCACAACCAGGGTCAAACTCAAGATGCTAAGATATTAAGGCAACCACCTTAACCATTCAGCCAACACCAGGCTTTGTGACATCATGAAATGTTGTTTCCAGGTTCCATACTTTACACAATAAAATGGCAATTTTGATTTTCACAGAAACCAGAGGGAAGTTGTGTAGTAAGGGAACTCCTGAGGAATCCCCAGTGAGATGTCAGAAAAAAAACAAGGAAAAAAAGACATATACATCATCGCCCCCATGATTTTAGTAATTTTGCTGAACAGAGCTAAAGAACTAGCCCATATTTACAAGATTTATATATACTAGCAGAGTACCCGCATGACGGGCGATCTTGTTTCAAACATGCAACACGTTCTTCTGACGCATACCTTTATTTGGGCGGTGTATAGGTAACCAACAGCGATGTATAGGCAAAGAAAATAATAACTCGGGTTACGTGCATGAAGCAAAAAAACTACTGTTTAGTAATTCAAATACCTCACGACACTGGAAAAGTGGGGACAGGAATACTGTGCTGTAAATGGAGACTTGTAATACCTCCCCTACCTGGAGGCAGCGATACACAATACACATTTACATAGAGAATTTGTCCCCCCCCCCCAAGACCACAGGCAAAGATAAAAACACACCAATACACTATTTGGGGTCATACTGATTCTATGTAGCAAGTCTGGATGGAATCAGCCTTGAACTGTAGTAGTAGTGTGAACAAGCGCACAGACACACACACACACACACACACACACACACACACACACACACACACACACACACACAAACATAGGTCGGTGAATTATCGTAAATGCGCAACTGACTTGAGTGGTCATGTGCCATGGAAGATTGCATACGATTGGGTTATTCGTTCATGAATATTAATGATGTGGTCACGTAGTTATATTGTGTAAGATAGTTGGTCACGTGACATGTATGATGTTTTCATGGGAATGTAAATTTTTCACAGAAAAAGATTCAATGTCATATATTTTGGGGAGACGTACTGAATTACAAAAACAGTACAACATTTAATAATATTTATTGACGTATAAAAGAATTCAACAACTGTAGACAACAGAAAATTATCATTAGTTGAAATGCTGTCTGATCAGTTTTTGAAATTGTACATAAAGGTGGTTGGGGTGAAATTAGAAGATATTAGAAATAAAAAAATTCATGAAATTAACCAGTAGGCCATCTTTGATCAGATCGCAAAACGACAAAGTGAGGTGCACGTAACTCAGTATGCCATCATGTACTGAGTTTGTGCCAGGATCCATCAAAATCGGACCATGCATGTCTGAGAAATGGTTGGGGACACGTTCAAGTAATGAAATGGCCGCTAGTTGGCCAACTTGGATCTGACCTCGAAAGAAAATGACGTGCTTATGTAAGCCATCATTCTCTATCTGTGTGCCAAGTTTGAACAAGATCGGTAAATGCATTTCCGAGAAATGGTTGAGGATGTGTTCAACATCGGGTTTTTACAACTAAAATTGCCGCCAGTCGGCCATCTTTGGTCGAATTGCTAAACAAATGATGTGCATATGTATACCATCATGTGTTGCCTTTGCGCCAAGTTTGAACAAAATTGGTCCATACATATCGGAGATATGGCTGCGGACAGACAGACGGACGCACGGACGGACGGACGAGACCCAATCCATAAGTCCAACGGGGGCTAATAAATTCCTGGGCATTTCCATACCATGTGAAGCAAGTTACCACAAAAAACATAATGAAAACATGATAAGTACAAAATCGGTCAACTTCCATACTCTTCTCAAACGTTAATCTTTTGTATCTGGAAGATGTCGGATACTACGATAAACAGCGACAGACCTCAGGAGACAAGATACAGTCAACTCAATCAGAGTGAGTTCCGTGCCTAACACTACGTCTCCAATCTGAAGTGTGCCAGGAAGATCATCGTGTCAACCATTCCAACATAACCTACATTCCACATGTGTTGCTCTTCAAGCCTGGATGACACCGATCAAACTTGAAGCTGTGCAACTTGTGCTGCCCAACAATGAAGCAAATTAAAGTTGTAGTCACATTGTCTGATCAGATGAAAGGCTCAAAGTAGTATTTCATGAAAACGTGATTATTATCCCCACACTTTTTGAAAAAAAAGGGGGGGATTTGTTATCGGCTCCGTCTGTCTGTCTGTCCGTTCGTCTGGCCGTCCATCACGCTATCTCCTCCTAAACGGTTGGGCAGAAATTCACCAAAATTGGAAGTTATGATCACCACGTAGCAAGAAGGTGTGAGAGCAGTATCTTTTTAGCTCCACCCCCCGGGTGGAGTCAAAGGGTCAAATCCCAATAAATACAATTACGGGGACATTTTAAAACATTTTTAAATGGAATTTTGTATCTGCAATCAACATTGGGGGACACATGACATATGTAACGATTTTTTGGATTTGACCCATGGTTCATGCCCCAGGGAGTGGGGACTTGGGGTCACAGGAAGTCAAAACAGAAAAAAAATTAACTCAAAATTTAATATATTGTTATTCCTGGTGGAACTTTTTGCCATCTTTCAACTTTGCTTAAGGTGGGAAGCATGGGGATTTGTGATCGACTTTGGGAACACCATCGACTTTGCTCTAGTTTTTACTGTTTAGTTGATCAGCTACTTTGTGAGAGTTGCAGAGTCTGTGGTTTGATTCCCAACACGACTGTAAAATGTCGGATCAGTGGTTTGCAGGCAGAGTGCTGCAAAGGAAACTACGCCGCCCTTCAGATGACGACGTTAAGCAGGGTGTCCCATCTATCGCACTAGTTAGTGGTTGTTAAAGATCTCATGGTGTATTTCGTGATGAGTAAACGGGGCTCTCGCCGGCACCCTGAATAAATTACAAATTCCTTCTACATAGTTAAACACCAGGCCTGGCCAGCAGCTCTGTGAAAGACTTTGGCTAAAAACCTTCCCTGCCCTGGCCAACACCACAAGAGTGTGGGAATACATGTGGCCATTAAACAAGTTGTAGTCATCATTTGTGCAATGCGTATAATACTTAAAATCGCCAGAGATCGCACTTGTCTTTTGAAAGACATTATATATTAGAGTTCAAGATTTATCTGATGGAAACATCAAAAATGGAAGACCATGCTTGACCTGGTGGCTTTGTTAGCACTGATCCAAGGGCCATAGTGGAACTTTCATCAAATGCAGGACACAGACATTAGGAAACATTAGTGCACATTTACATTACGACAGTAGACGATGGAAACAGATATATATGTAGTATTTGAACTTTCATTCTCAAAATAATGATCCATGTACCTATACTTGATGTACTATGCTTGTTGAGTGAGTGTACTATGTTTGAGAGTTGATGTACCTATGTTTGATGAGTAGATGTACTGATGCTTGATGAGTTGATGTACCTATGTTTAATGAGTTGATGTACCTATGTTTGATGAGTTGATGCTTGATGAGTTGATGTACTGATGCTTGATGAGTTGATGTACCTATGTTTGATGATTGATGTACCTATGTTGATGATAGATGTACCTACGTTTAGAGTAGATGTGCCTACGTTTGATGAGTTGTTCTGAAGCTTGATGAGTGATACTATGCTTGATGAGTTAGTACCTATGTTTGATGAGTTGATGTACCTATGTTTGATGAGTTGATGTACCTATGCTTGATGAGTTGATGTACCATGTTTGATGAGTTTCTGAAGCTTGATGATTGATGTACCTACGTTTGATGAGTGAGTTACCTATGTGATTGAGTATTGTACCTATGTTTGATGAGTTGATGTACCTATGTTTTGATGAGTTGATGTACCTATGCTTGATGAGTTGATTGTACCTGATGTTTGATGAGTTGATGTACCTATGTTTGATATGCTTCATGGTTTTCAATTTCCCAACTATTAGTATGGACAGCTTCAATTCCAAATACTTTCACCATTAGAACCCTAATACACAGGATGAGACTTAACATGAGGTCCCCTCATATTGATCGAGATGGACGCAACGTGCCTGTTATCCTTGTCATTATGGGGTATCTTCAAGGCAGGAGGTCATTGGGACCATCATGCATACACAATGGTTAGAACTGCATCCACAATGGTTGCCAACCCATGGTTGTTTATTTGTGCTCCATCCTTTTTCCAACGATGAATGTCAAGCAAGAAGCAGGCACGTAGAGGCGGTTAAGATTTTTGGGGCCCTGGGCACAAAACATATTTCGGTCCAGATGCCCCTCGCCCGCCAAGAGGACTCGGTGGTATTTTTGCACTTGCTCAGACGATGTTGCGTGGAGGAATTCCCATGTATATTGCCTTTTTCCCTTGTTAAAATGTTAAGGTGTTCCTTGCCAATCAGCTGCTATCGCTTGCCAGCCAGCGTTCCTTATCAACGGCTTCGTTGGAGTGCTTAGCCACGTTGAGCTGGGTTCTGGACATGGGCCTTGCGTGCCCGTGCGTAATTCGCACTAGCACACGGACCCATTCTTATAAACCTTGGTATGACTTGCGCGGGTCCAAACTGCCGACCTCCTAGACTCCGAGCAGTGCCGGATTAAGCATGGGCTTTATGGGCTGCAGCTCAGGGCCTCCGCCAGCTGAGGGCTCCAGAGAACCCTTCAACATATTTCAACAATATGTGACAAAGTCATAGAGATTATGGAAACGAAGTATTGAAACTATTGTAAAAGAAATCAAGGAAGCTAAATACTTTTCCCTAAGTGTTGATTCAACGCCAGACATATCACCACTGATCAGCTGACTGTGATTATTCGCTATGTTAGAAAATCAGATCATAAGGTGGTTTAACGTTTTCTTACTTTCATTCCCATTGCAAGTCACACTGGAGAAGCTCTTGCCAACATTGTCTTGGAATTCTTTGAACAAATTGGAATTGATGTAGCTAATTTAAGGAGGACAGTCTCATGACAATGCATCAAAACATGTCAGGATGCTACAAAGGGCTTCAGGCACATATTCTCGGCATCAATCATCTTGTCCATTACATTCCATGGCTACACACTCACTTATTTGGTAGTTGTATGTGCTGCAGAAAGCTGCACTGGAGCAGTTTCATTTTTTGTCTTATTCAAAAACTTTACAATTTATTTTCTGCTCAACTCAATGTTGGTGTAATGCTCAGTTAGCTAATGATATATGCTTAAAGCTGAAAGTGGAAGTGAATCTATATGGTACTTAAAAGAGCATCACATACTAGATTGGTCTGCAAGCCGATGCCACAAAACCTTGTCTATTTTAATCTATTTTCAAGAAGCTTTGAAGTTAATCTCAGAAAATGTAAATCAGAAGGTTGACACACATTATGAGGCAAAACACTCAAGCGCTATCAAACTGGAAACAGTTCTCTTGGCAGACTTCTGGGCTGTCATACTAGAGAGGTTCAATCAAGTCAGCAAATCACTTCAGCATGTACACTGGAGCTTCAATCAGCTATTAAACAAAGTAGAAAATACGGAAAACCAGCGAGTC
>CM068966.1:70157619-70170412 GCA_035128595.1 Eptatretus atami | reverse complement strand
CCATCACGCTATTCCTCCTAACGGTTGGCAGAAATTCACCAAATTGGAAGTTATGATCACCAGTAGCAAGAAGGTGTGAGAGCAGTATCTTTTTAGCTCCACCCCCGGGTGGGAGTCAAAGGGTCAAATGCCAATAAATTACATTACGGGACATTTATAAACATTTTTAATGGAATTTTGTATCTGCAATCAACATTGGGGGACACATGACATATGTAACGATTTTTTGGATTTGACCCATGGTTCATGCCCGGGAGTGGGGACTTGGGGCACAGGAGTCAAAACAGAAAAAATTAACTCCAAAATTTAATATTTTATTTCCTGGTGGAACTTTTTGCCATCTTTCAACTTTGCTTAAGTGGGAAGCATGGATTTTGATCGATTGGGAACCATCGACTTTGCTCTAGTTTTTACTGTTTAGTTGATCAGCTACTTTGTGAGAGTTGCAGGTCTGTGTTGATTCCCAACCGACTGTAAAAATGTCGGATCAGTGGTTTGCAGGCAGAGTGCTGCAAGGAAACTACGCCGCCCTTAGATGACGACGTTAAGCAGGGTGTCCCATCATCGCACTGTTAGTGTTGTTAAGATCTCATGGTGTATTTCGTGATGAGTAACGGGGCTCGCCGGCACCTGAATAAATTACAAATTCCTTCTACATAGTTAAACACCAGGCCTGGCGCAGCTCTGTGAAAGACTTGGCCTAAAAACCTTCCTGCCCTGGCCAACACCACAAGAGTGTGGAATACATGTGGCATTAAACAAGTTGTAGTCATCATTTGTGCAAATGCGTATAATACTAAATCGCAGAGATCGCACTTGTCTTTTTGAAGACATTATATATTAGAGTTCAAGATTTATCTGATGGAAACATCAAAAATGGAAGACCATGCTTGACCTGGTGGCTTTGTTAGCACTGATCCAAGGGCCATAGTGAACTTTCATCAAATGCAGGACACAGACATTAGGAAACATTAGTGCACATTTACATTACACAGTAGACGATGGAAACAGATATATATGTAGTATTGAACTTCATTCTCAAAATAATGATCCATGTACCTATACTTGATGTCTGATGCTTCGTGTGTCAGTTGATGTGATACCTATGTTTGATGAGTTGATGTACCTATGTTGATGAGTTGATGTACTATGCTTGATGAGTTGATGTAGCTATGCTTGATGAGTTGATGTACTATGTTTGATGAGTTGTTCTAGCTTGATGAGTTGATTACTACGTTTGATGAGTTGATGTACCTATGTTTGATGATGATGTACTATGTGATGAGTTGATGTACCATGTTTGATAGTTTGATGTACCTGTAGTTGATGTTGAGTGTTGATGTACTATGCTTGTGAGTTGATGTACTATGTTTGATGAGTTGATGTACCTATGTTTATGAGTTGATGTACTATGTTTGAATGCAGTTGATGTACTATGCTTGATGAGTGATGTACTATGTTTGATGAGTTGATGTACCTACGTTTGATGAGTGATGTACCATGTTTGATGAGTTGATGTACCTATGTTTGATGAGTTGATGTACCTATGTTTGATGAGTTGATGTACCTATGTTTGATGAGTTGATGTACTATGCTTGATGAGTTGATGTACCTATGCTTGATGAGTTGATGTACCTATGTTTGATATGCTTCATGGTTTTTCAATTTCCCACTATTAGTATGGACAGCTTCAATTCCAAATACTTTCACCATTAGAACCTAATACACAGGATGAGACTTAACATGAGGTCCCCTCATATTGATCGAGATGAAGCAACGTGCTGTTATCCTTGTCATTATGGGGTATCTTCAAGGCAGGGGTCATTGGGACATCATGATACACAATGTTAGAACTGCATCCACAATGGTTGCCAACCCATGGTTGTTTATTTGTGCTCCATCCTTTTTCCCAACGATGAATGTCAGCAAGGCAGCAGCACGTAGAGGGGTTAAGATTTTTGGGCCCTGGGCACAAACATATTTCGGTCAAGATGCCCCCGCCCGCCAAGAGGACTCGGTGTATTTTTTGCACTTGCTCAGACGATGTTGCGTGGAGGAATTCCCATGTTATATTGCCTTTTTCCCCTTGTTAAAAATGTTAAGGTGTTCCTTGCCAATCAGCTTGCTATCGCTTGCCAGCCAGCCGTTCCTTATCAACGGCTTCGTTGGAGTGCTTAGGCCACGTTGAGCTAGGGGTTCCTGGACATGGGCCTTGCGTAGCCACTAGCAGCACGGACCCATTTTATAAACCTTGGTATGACTGGCCGGTGTCAAACTGCCGACCTCTAGACTCCGAGCAGGGCGGATTAAGGCATGGGCTTTATGGGCTGCAGCTCAGGGCCTCCGCCAGCTGAGGGCCTCCAGAGAACCCTTCAACAATATGTGACAAAGTCATAGAGAGTTATGGAAACGAAGTATTGAAACTATTGTAAAAGAAATCAAGGAAGCTAAATACTTTTCCCTAAGTGTTGATTCAACCCAGACATATCACACACTGATCAGCTGACTGTGATTATTCGCTATGTTAGAAAATCAGATCATAAGGTGGTTTAACGTTTTCTTACTTTCATTCCCATTGCAAGTCACACTGGAGAAGCTCTTGCCAACATTATCTTGGAATTCTTTGAACAAATTGGAATTGATGTAGCTTAATTAAGAGGACAGTCTCATGACAATGCATCAAACATGTCAGGATGCTACAAAGGGCTTCAGGCACATATTCTCGGCATCAATCATCTTGTCCATTATTCCATGTGCTACACACTCACTTATTGGTAGTTGTATGTGCTGCGGAAAGCTGCACTGGAGCAGTTTCATTTTTTGTCTTATTCAAAAACTTTACAATTTATTTCTGCTTCAACTCAATGTTGGTGAGTAATGCTTCAGTGGCTTACAAGCTGAAAGTGGAAGTGAATCTAATTGGTACTTAAAAGAGCATCAATACTAGATTGGTCTGCAAGCACCGATGCCACAAAGCCTTGTCTAAGTACATCTATTTTCAAGAAGCTTTGAAGTTAATCTCAGAAAATGTAAATCAGAAGGTTGACACATTATGAGGCAAAAACTATACTCAAGCAGCTATCAAAACTGGAAACAGTTCTCTTGGCAGGCTTCTGGGCTGTCATACTAGAGAGTTCAATCAAGTCAGCAAATCACTTCAGCATGAACACTGGAGCTTCAATCAGCTATTAAACAAAGTAGAAAATACGGAATACCACGACGAACAAAAACGAAGAGCATAGGAGAAGAAAACAAACAATGATGGTAATGCTGAAGATGGTGCTTTGCGAGGAAGCCAGAAGTTTAAGGTGGAAACTATCTACCCATCATAGATAAGTTATGCTCAGCTCTTTCTCATCGCATGATCATATACAAAATGTTCATTCTTGTTTGGTTCCTGGTCGAATTTCCAACAATGAACGATGAAGACATTTCAACAACGGCAGCCAGTTTCAGAAAGATTTACTCAGATGACATCGAGCCTGAATTTGTGCCGAAATGTTCACTTTAAAAACTTTGTTGGCAATTTGATGAATTCAGGGACAAGCATGAACACCGCAAGCTTCTGATATCTACCCCTTGTGCTAAAAAATGGATTAACTTCTTCATTCCCATGTTGAAATAGCACTACGGATTTACTTGTGTTTAATGATAACTATGCGACTGGAGAGAGAAGTTTCTCCAGGCTGAAACATATAAAGAATGTACTCAGGTCAACAATGACACAAGACGACTAACAGACTAGCTGTCATAGTAATTGAAAATGATGTTCTCAAAATTTACAATTTACTGATTTTGAGAAATTGTTACCAAGAAATTAGGCAAAGCAAATGTTGAATTTAATTTTGTTTAGCCTTGTCAAATAAATTTAATATTTCAAAACTTATTTTAGTTTTGAAAATATCACAATATCTCTTCTCTTTTTGTTGTGTTACACTTGCACCCATCTATGCGGGCCTAATGTTGGCATTATGTTGTAGAAGTTGAATAAACTGATTTCAAGAATCAGAATTCGATTTGGCTGCTTTTGTTAATTACTAGTGCGTGCCCGTACGTGCAAAAAAAAACAAAAAACAACTTTAAACCCGTGCCAGAAACAACAACCACACAGCCGTTCCTTCGCTCTCGCATGCCCGTACATGCTGGCCATACTGGCGTGCCCGTACGTGAGTGCCGTACGTGCGTGGCCGTACATGCAAAAAAACCAAAAACTTTCAAACCACGTGCCAGAAACAACAACCACACAGGCCGTTCCTTCGCTCTCGCGTGCCCGTACGTGCGGGCACGCACGTAATGGTAAACCTTACCTTGTATGCGCACTCCAGGATTGAAGCCAGGCATATCTATCTCTCGGACACCGATACTTGCCATTGCCAGCACGTTGTTGTACTGTTTCGCGTACTTCACAAAGTCCTGGTTAAGGAAAAGGTTTTTAATAGCATCTGGAGGTTGTGATGGAATTGAACCGGGGTTTTGGATTAGTTAGGATCATGCTGAGTCGACTTTGCCGTGGTTGCAGCAAAATCCTCTTCTCTCCTCGTTCCACACAAAAGCATCACAATATGAGCATTTAGTGCATTGAAATAATGAGGTCCTGCTCAACGCGTGCCTGTACTCAATATGAAGTTCGTCTCGGAAGAAATCGGTATCATCGTATCGAGCAAGGTTGCGATTCTCACGGTGAGCCTGCTCTCGCCTTGCACGGTGTAGGTCCTGATGGCGCAGGGCATCCCTTACTTGCCGGTCTTCTCGCTGGTGAGGGGTTTCTTCTGCACGATTCTCCCTGGTTGCCTCGCGTTCAGTGTTGTCTGCCAAGCCGAGCAGCTCGTTCTTCATCCGTTTCAGCTGCACGACGCCTTGCCACGCGCGTAGCGTCGCGTGTCAGCGAGCAGCTCGTGCTTTGTTAGATTGCATTGCGCGTGCGCGACGCGCAGCTTTCTCGTAAACGACGACTGGATTGGGGCATTGTTTCAATTAGATCGGACCAGTGGTTGTCGATAATTAATTAATAATTGTGACGTCAATTGTGACGTCATAGCACTGTATCCTGTCATTGGTTTGGTAAATAAATGGCCATAACTTGGGAAACACTTGGGAAACAGCTGAAACGGATGAAGAAGAACGATATCAAACCTTGAAAAGGCACATACTCAGGTCCCCAGCATCAATTGTGACGTCATATCAAACGAAGAAGAAGAATTGTGACGTCAATTGTGACGTTATAGCACCGTGTCCTGTCATTGGTTTGGTAAATAAATGGCCATAACTTGGGAACCACTTGTCCGATTAATATCAAACTTTGAAAAGGCACATCCACAGGGCCCCAGCAATATACCTGGCAAGTTTCAATTAGATCGGACCAGTGGTTGTCGAGAAACAGCGGTCACAGACACACAGACAGACAGACAGAGATTGCCGGAATTATAGATAGATATTAATTATGACTGGGGGCCTCACAGTATCTGTAGCCCAGGGGCCGACAAAATCGTAATCCGGCCCTAACTCTGAGCCGACACTCCAACCACAACCGATTCCTGTTCTATAAAGTGCAGAGAAAGCACTAACTTAACCATTCACAATTAGTGACCATCGCAAGTAAAGCAGACTTGTGTAGTGTTCTCCATTGGAGGTAAACAGTTTTTATTATCACCCGCCAACCAACGAAGTTGGCAGGGGATATAGAAATGGGTTCCGTCCGTCCGTCCGTCTGTCCGTCCGTGCGTCACATTTCGTTTCCGGAGCTTAACTACAAATCCCCTCAAGATATATTTACGAAATTTGGTACACATATCAAGCAAGTGGTGAACTGGTGCCTTTTGATATTTAGAGATTTCCCCAAAAAAAATTTCTCTCACTTTCCATGGAAACAAGTTGGGTATTAAGAAATAATTGAGGTTAACCTTTGTTTCCAGAGCATAGTTGCAAAACTATTAACTATTTCTTCATGAAATTTGGGACACACATCAAGAATAAATTGAACTGGTGCCTTTTGCTACTCGTCCTCATTTACTATGGCGGGGGATATCGAAGACTTTGTCTTCAACGGATGCTAGTTATATTTCATATGCGGCCTGTGGCTGCTGGTTGCATCATTTTTTTTTTATCCTTTTTTTTCTGGAAGCGCGGCTGTGCCGCTGATGCAGTGTCCCTGTTACTAGTAAGCTGGTCCTCATTTTGCTAACCACGGAAGGATGACAGGCTGTGTCAACCCACCTGGTATTATTAAACAGCCTGACAGGAGGCTTGAACTCAAGACCCTAAGATCGATACGCCAACACCAGGGTTTCTTACTTGCATTGGAACTTTTTGTATATTTTGCATCAATTAGTTAACAAGTTACACAGACATCAACCAATGTGGAGACTGACGCGCGGACAGCCACGTCCGTACAGTCCGAGCTAGCCGGACACATCGATATTTCCGAGCATCATGAACGTGTTTCTCCTCAGTTTCCATGAGATTTCTCACACACGAGGCCCAGAGAATGTTTATAAATCCACAATCTCCCCGTTCTCTCGACATCACGCGTCTCTTACCTGTTGACCAAGCTGAGTGAATCATTCTCTCCGGTTCGTTCTCATTCCTTCGCTCGCTCAATAATTCATTCTCAACTCGCGTTATTAATTTCAGTGATTATTCTTTTTTCGGTTCTTGTTTCTGTAATTTCGTGCTAATATTAATATCGAATTACTTCATTTTTCTAAAAGATTCCATTTCCGTTCCTTCCTCCTCGCTCATTCTTCCTTCTTCCTCAAGTGTATTCGTTCCGCACCCGAGTGAACACCGGTAAAGACGAGCAAACCCCGCCAAAAGTCAAAATTCCGATCGGTTCCACCGGCGCATGACGTCATCCGCGGTTACCATGGTGTTCGCGTCAGTCTGACACGGCAGTCGAACGCAGCCAAATAAGCGCAATTAAAATCGAATTCTACATGTTGTTATCACAATTAAAATTAAATTATTACTTATATGTTCACCGTAAATGACTTTTCTCCCTTTCTTGTGCCATCCTCTTGAAATATTTATTTATATTTCTACTTCCGTTTCCTGCCGCCATTTTTTTGTTTTCTTCCTTTAAACTTCTTTACTCACCGATGTTATTATTCCACTTAGACATTACAAGTGAAATTCTCAGTTGAGGTTTATGAACAATGCAGGTTTTATTGCAAATGTTTCACAACATTGACTCAAACTTCCTCGCAATCAGTTTCCGTCAGTGGAGAACAGCGTTGATTAACATACATGTGATTATACACACCCGCTCCGTCCATCATCCATCCCGCAAAGCACTGACGTACACCTCTCTGCAACCACACAGCACAATCCGAGGAAGCCCCCTCTACATTCCTCGAACCGCTATTTCTCTCCTATCACTCTATGTCTACGTTTTCTGCACCGGCGTTTTCTGCTTTGAGTTACGCTCTCAGCTTCGATCGCTGTCAAAGCTACTCCCCATTGCAACGGTAGGTACACACGCGACGTGTCTTCATGCCGATCACATCGCGTTCTCATTGTTATCTTCGCCGACTCTACTCACACAGTCGCGAGTCCTCTTCTTCCAGTGTAGTCGATTATCGGCCATCAATCAATCAAATCGCTATGCCTCAGTTAATCAATCTTCAAGCACATTTTTTCTATTCTTACCATCTCTGTTTCTCTCATCTAATATGCAATCGTCCATACATCACATCTGCCCCACAGTCACTCATCTGTTGATCCTCAGCCATCATCGATTCACTCGATGCGGAGGCGTCACCAGCACACTGTCACTCTATCGCTCGCGTCTAGCCTGGTTGTCAAATCACCCATCGCCGCTCAGCAGCATAATATGATCTCTGAGCAGAAGATCCCACGAGGCAGACAGAGTTGCTTCAACATCGATCTCAATGGTCTTCCATCTAGCTCCACGTCGTCTAACCTGGTCTTATGGAAGCGTTAACTGAGCAGATGTACACCACCAATCAGCTCAGGAAGAAGTAGCGCTGGTCGCGCTTCGTTCTCCTGTTATCCTGCATTCGTGCTGCGCGTGTGCTGCTCTGTCCTCTCTCCCTCCCCTCTCTCACTCCTCTCCTCTTCCCCACCCCTCCTCGGCCTCTGCATGCTCGTCTTCCGTCGTACTTCGTCGCGCAATCCCTCCCGCTCTCTCTTCCGAATCTCTCCCACTCCCGTCTCGTCGATCTGCTGACGCACGCGCGTTGCTGCGTTCGCCCTGTCTGTGTTGCGTTTGTTGTCCCACCGTGCCTTGTGCGTCCGCTATCTTTTCTCCCACCCCTCCCTCCTCTCCCCTCTCTCCCCACTCTGTTGTGTGCTTGCTCGTCTCTGCCTGCTGTTGTAGAGAGGATGCGTGCGTTAAGTTAGTTAGTCAATTTTGCTTAATTTAAGATACATACGTCTGTGCCTTAGAGTGTTTTATGTAATCAGAGTCTGAGTGAAGGCCCGACAAGTGCAAAAGTCGCTGCCATGTTGATATGCATGGGGCATGCAGCACGCCTTGCCAGGTTTATCATGTGTGAAGTGTGTGTGTGTGGGTTTCAAAGCTCCCCCAGTTTGTATAACGACAGTTGTTAAAATGAAAAATTTTTCTGTCTTGAGCGTTGTTTGTGTATTGTCTGTCTTAACACCCTCCCTTCGCCCACCCCTCATGCCACCTTCCTTTCCCTATGGCCTGCGCTTCCCCTGTCCGCCTCATGTCGTTAGCCTGTCCGTTCTCCACGATCCTCCTTCCCTTCCCCTTTGCCCCGCGTGCGTATGCCACCCATTTTGCTTTCCCACAGCGCCTGCCCTTCCCACTCCCCTCCATGCCATCCTTTTCCTCTCCCTCACCGCTGCCTTCCCTTCCCCTCCCCTCATCTACCTTCCTATCCCTCACGCTGCTATTCCTCCTCCCTCTCATGGCCCTCCCCTCTCCTCCTCACACTGCTCTTCCCCTCCCTATCCCCCATTTCCATTCCTCCCGAATATGCTCCATGCTTTCCCCTTCACCGTCCATGACATCTCTGGTGCCATCCCACTTCGTGATAACTTCTTTCCACGGTACCCCCATTTCACAATGATGCCATCCCCCACCCCCTTCTTCGCGATTCAAATGTTTGCCTAGTTTGGCGCATGAGAATGCGAATTTGCGCTCAATATCGCCTATGTGTCCCATATCGTACCCCTCGTGTCGTACGCTTCCCGCTCAGTCTTCCTCACTTTGTCCTGAGGATTCCGACCACCTTTCTTCCCGGTGCCTATAGATTTAGTGAGCTTCACTCTCCTCCACTCACCACCCTTGTGCCCTCGCTCGCCTCCTCGTCCCGCCTTCGCAACCTTCTTCTACTGTCACTCTCCTTCGCTCTCCTCTATTCTCTCGTTCCATCCGTTCCCCGCCCGACCCCACACACAAATATTCTCATGCAGTGATCTCAGAGAGTGTGTAGTTTACTAGTATTTATATCACTGTAAGTTGTAACAAGTACAGCATGCAACACTGAAACCTATCAAATTCAAAGTGTTGTTTATGCCTTTTTTGCATGAAATTCTTGCTCCATTTTCTCCCCGCAATCCTAGATGCATCACAGAGACAACTCCAAATGTGGAATTGCCACTGACATTAAGTTCAAACGTGAGAATCAAGAGGCTTACCTCGAACCCGGACTATTTTCTTCCCGATGAAATGTGTGGATACGATAGTATTCGCTTCGTATAGTACGAAGATACAATAGGATATTGTTTGATGTATTTGTGCGTTACTAGTGTATGTGTATTCTTGTGAATGTGTTAAAGAGTGCTTGGTGAGATCGCAATGAATACTCGACTAATATTAATGAGATGATCTAATGAGTCAAGTTTGCGTGATTTAGCAATACATACAGGTCCACCTTAATCACCAATGCTTACCCTGAGAATAGTTTTCTGTTCTGGTTCCACTCTGCACACGTCTTCATTTGATCAAAATCTCAGTAGCTTGTTTGTCTAGAAGGTCGCTTCTCCTGGTGTAGTCGTGTTGCGACAACATATCTCGGTCCTTGATCCCTGACTTAAAACCTAAAACAATCCTAAGCTTTACAGCGATTCTTCTCTCCATTCTCTGAAATTCCCTTATTTGCCATCCATTCAAAAACATGTTCAAGGCCATCTACTGACCAAACTTAAAAAAACCCGTTTGCTATGATCTTCACTTCAATCAACCAATTCTTTTTCCATATTCCAGGCCAACTTCACCCCTTCTCACCCCTCACCTCAAACTAGTGTAGCGTATCACACTCCTGCCCTCCAATCTGCTCGCCTGCTCTCACCATCATCTTCGAAGCATACACCCTCTCTTGGCCTCGAACTACGTGCCCACATCACCCCCTCACTGCATCCTCTCAAGTCCCCCAGCCTACCATTCCACAGATCTCTGAGTCTTTGACCTTCCACAAGCCATCTAGCATGTTCCATGCTCCTATGTTCTCAGCTCACGTCAAACCTTCAAATGGCCTCAGTTCACGTGCCGACTCTACTTCAGCTTCACAGACTCAGAACAACAATTAATATAATAATAAATTGATGATTTTAATTGATTTTTTAAGTAAATAACAAAGAACTGGAAGTTGTTTTTAACTCCAACAAATTGTTGAAATTGTTTCACTTTTTGGGAGGGGGGTGGGCCAATGGAGCGTTTTGGGGGGCGGGCCATTCGAGCGTTCTGGGGGGTGGGGCCATTCGAGCTTTTTGGGGGGGGCGGGGCTATCGAGCCTTTTTTGGGGGGTGGGGCCATTCGAGCTTTTGGGGGGGTGGGGCCATTCGAGCTTTTTTGGGGGGCGGGGCTATTCCGAGCTTTCTGGGGGGGCCATTCGAGCGTTTTTTGGGGGCGGGGCTATTCGAGCGTTTTGGGGGTTACGAGCATATCGACGTTTTGGGGCTGGGGCCATTCGAGCGTTCTGCGGGGGTGGGGCCATTCGAGCTTTTTTGGGGGGGCGGGGCTATTCGAGCCTTTTTTGGGGGGGGGGCCATTCGAGCTTTTTTGTGGGGGTGGGCATTCGAGCTTTTTGGCGGGGCGGGGCTATTCGACTTTTGGGGGGCGGGCATCGAGCGTTTTTTGGGGGGGCGGGGCTATTCGAGCGTTTTGGGGGGGTTGGGCCATTCGAGCGTTTTGGGGGGGTGGGCCATTTCGAGCGTTTTGGGGGGGGGTTGGGGCCATTCGAGCTTTTTGGGGGGGGTGGGGCCATTCGAGCGTTTTGGGGGGGGTTGGGCCATTCGAGCGTCGAAGGACACAAAAAACATGAAAATCTTCCTTTAAGAATATTTATTCAAGGAAAGAACACGATTACGTGTTAAGTGAAGCCATATCCATTCATTAAACCAGACGATGAATTTTCGTGTGTGTGACTTTCATTTGTCCGTTCAATATGAACAGCTGCCTTTGGAAGCGCTAACTAGCTACTTGGTAACTAAACACACCCCGGCTTAACTCCCATTTGAGGGCTGGTGCGCTTTATGATGCAACCAACGTCTTACCTGTGAAACACCTACTAATGCGACAGTTGATAAACTGTAGTCGCGTCAAGAACCTCGGGAATCAAATCCAGGTGAGAGTGACACGGCTCCAAGGTTACGTGCGGTCCGTGCGGTCACGGGCGGTACAGTGCGGTACGTGCGCCACCTGTGCACATCCTTGGTGGGCCAATGTGAGTGAAAGCAAGCAGACACAGTAAGTACTACATCCTAGTAAGAGCATTGAAACAACACCATTCAGTTTGTCGTCGTGTTCCATCTCGATCAAATTGTTCCTTTAAATGGAAACAAGCCCACAGGAAATCCGGGAACGTTTGGCTCCGTCTCCTCTGCGCAAGACACGTCATTTTAAATTACAAGGCGAGCTTGCGATGATACTCCCTTGTGGGGGGGGGTATAAATTGGGACAATCCCCCAACACCATCCGAGTGACGTACAAAGAAAGGTGGATTGATTTTCATGGAGAAAGAACATTTCAAGAGTCTGGTTCCACTCGTCAAGATGAGAGCCGTTTCTACCGTCCTTGTAGGTAGGCTTTGAAAGGTGGTGCAAGTTTTGTTCTAGTATGACCTTTGTTGACAAACATTGTCTCTTTTGTTACCAATTGCAACTCGTTTTATGCGACCGAACTTTTGAAACATTTTCGTCCAAAATTATGTTTCTTTGTGATCTCTTCTTAACCATCATGAGCAAAAGTCTGACCGCGCTCCCCTGAACGGATGTCCCAAGCACTCAAGAGACATTGGAGACATTCTCCGCACGACGATCGAAAACTGAACACAAGTCCCTGCGACTCCGATCAGTGAGTATGAAACCACTGTGGTCCCAATTTCCCGTCATTCCCCGGCTTAACGCAACTTCTGTATGTTCTCACCATCTGAACGCACTAACGGCGTCGTGGTGTCCGCTACCTTTCCGTTCAGTTGGTTCAATCATATTGGTTTGCAGTTGGGAATTTCGTTTATCGTGACGCAAGACATTTCAGCTTTTCATTTTTTAATGAGTTTGTAAAAAATTATAAAAAACAAAAAAGTTCCTCTTTGTCATGATGGGGTATTTTGTGTCGATCAGTGACAAAATTTAAATTAAATCGATTTTAAATTCGGCCTGGAACACAACAAAATGTGACAAAACTCGAGGGGTGGGTACTCTGCTAGAAGGTAGTTAATAAAGGTGTTCTTGCCACATACTCTTGACAAAACACTTTAGAACCAGAAATTACCATAACATCAATTTAGTCACTTAATTAGCTTCAACAAAGATTGTAGCTCCACTTCAAATTCCCATTCTGTAACCATATCATTCCACCCGAAAG
>CM068966.1:70145997-70156035 GCA_035128595.1 Eptatretus atami | reverse complement strand
ATACTTGCTTGTGTGTATGGTGTTGTTGAGAGTGTGTGCTGTATGTCTTTGTGTGTATGTGTGTGTGAGTGTGTGTGTGTTGAGTGTATGTGTGTGTGTTATGTGTGTGTTTTGTGTGGTGGTGTATGTGGTGTGATCGAGATATGTGTGTATGGTGTATGTGCTGTGTGTTGTGAGTGTGTGAGTGGTAGTGGTGAGTGTGTGGTGAGTGTGTGTGTGATGTGGTTTACTGTGTATATCTGGCTTGCCTTCTTGGAATACAGTTGCAGTAATGTCGATTTATTTTGATTCAATTGCAGTTTCTTGTAAGTGCTCGCCCAAGTGACTTATAGGTCAACAGACTCAGAAAAAAATGTTAATAATAAATTGATGATTTGTAATTGAATTTTAATAATAAACAAAAAACTGGAAGTGGTTTTTTAACTCCAACTAAATTTTTGAAAATGTTTCACTTTTTGGGAGCGGGGGTGGGCAATGGAGCGTTTTTGGGGGGTGGGGCCATTCGAGCTTTTTGGGGGGCGGGGGCTATTCGAGCCTTTTTTGGGGGGGTGGGGCCATGACGAGCTTTTTTGGTGGGGGTGCGGGCATTCGAGCTTTTTGGGGCGGGGCGGCGGCCTATTCGAGCTTTTTTGGCTGGGGGCGGGGCCATTCGAGCTCTTTGGCGGGGCGGGGCCATTTCGAGGCGTTTTTGGGGGGCGGGGCTATTACGTAGCGTTTGGGGGGTTGGGGCCATTCGAGCGTTTTTGGGGCGGGCCATTCGCAAGCGTTTTGGGGGGGTTGGGGCCATTCGTAGCGTCAAGGACACAAAAAACCATGAAAATCTCCTTTCAAGATATTTATTCAAGGAAAGAACCAACGATTACGTGTTAAGTGAAGCCATATCCATTCATAAACCAGACATGGTTTCTGTGGTCTGTGGACCTGTTCATTTGTCCGTTCAATATGAACAGCTGCCTTTGTAAGCGCTTAACTAGCTACTGGTAAACTTAAACCACCCCGCTTAACTCCCATTTGAGGGTGCGGCGCTTGGATGAGTGCAACCAACGTCTTACCTGTTGAAACCACCTACTAATGCGCCAGTTGATAAACTGTAGTCGCCGTTCAAGAACCTCCGGGAATCAAATCCAGGGAGAATGACACGGCTCCAAGGTTACGTGCGGTCCGTGCGGTCACGGGCGGTACAGTGCGGTACGTGCGCCACCTGTGCACATCCTTGGTGGGCCAATGTGAGTGAAAGCAAGCAGACACAGTAAGTACTACATCCTAGTAAGAGCATTGAAACAACACCATTCAGTTTGTCGTCGTGTTCCATCTCGATCAAATTGTTCCTTTAAATGGAAACAAGCCCACAGGAAATCCGGGAACGTTTGGCTCCGTCTCCTCTGCGCAAGACACGTCATTTTAAATTACAAGGCGAGCTTGCGATGATACTCCCTTGTGGGGGGGGGTATAAAATTGGGACAATCCCCCAACTACCATCCGAGTTGAGTACAAAGAAAGGGGGATTGATTTTCATGGAGAAAGAAACATTTCAAAGAGTCTGGTTCCACTCGTCAAGATGAGAGCCGTTTCTACCGTCCTTGTAGGTAGGCCTTTGAAAGGTGGTGCAAGTTTTGTTCTAGTTATGACCTTTGTTGACAAACGATTGTCTTCTTTTTGTTACCAATTGCAACTGTTTATGCCGACCGAACTTTTGAAACATTTTCCTCCAAAATACGTTTTCTTGTGATCTTCTTAACCATCATGACAAAGTCTGACCGCGCTCCCCCGAACGGATTCCCAAAGCACCAAGAGACATTGGAAGACATTCTCCGCACGACGATTCGAAAACTGAACAAAGTCCCTGCACTCCGATCGGAGTGTATGAAACCACTGTGTGTGCCCAAATTGCCCCGTATTCCTCGCTTAAACGCAACTTCTGTATGTTCCACCATCTGAACGCACCTACACGGCGTCGTGGTGTTCCGCTACCTTTCCGTTCAGTTGGTTCAATCATATTGTTTGCGGTTGGGAATTTCGTTTTATTCGTGACGCAAAGACATTTCAGCTTTTCATTTGTTTAATGAGTTGTAAAAATTATAAAAAAACAAAAAGTCTCTTTGTCATGATGGGGTATTTTGTGCGTCGAGTCGTGAAGAGAATTAAATTAAATCGATTTTAAATTCGGCCTGGAAGCACAACAAAATGTGGACAAAACTCGAGGGTGGTAACTTCCTTCTAGATAGGTAGTAATAAGGTGTTCTTGCACATACTCTTGACAAACACTTTAGAAGCCAGAAATTAACCATAACATCAATTTAGTCACTTATTTACTTCAACAAAGATTTGTAGCTCCACTTAAACTTCCATTCTGTAACATTCATTCTCACCCGAAAGGGAGTGGGGAGGCGGGGTGGGAGGGGACTGCTTGTGTATAATGGCAACACAAATCCGAACCACAATAAATAAATAAAAAAATCATGCAATGACAATGCATTTCTCCAGCAATAACACACTCTAAACCAGAGATTTGGTGTCAAAAGCCACCCAATGCTCGCCTGTTTATACATTTATCGTTTTTAAAGACTAGTCTAATAATATTTTTTATAAGCATTGCAGTGAAGTCTGATCCAAATAATTTTAAAGCAATATATGTATTTGATATGTAATCAGTAAAAAAAAGTGTGGTAGATAAAAACATTAGAAAGGAAATAACTGCACCAAAAACTTTAACATTTTCACGCTCACGCTCACGCTTATGCCGGGGTATCGTATAGCTCTCTGTCTCTCGAACAGGCGAGCTAACCAGAGAGTTGGTGTGCAAAGCCACCCCAATGCTCGCCTGTTTATACATTTACATTTTTTTTACAAAGACTGGTCAATAATATTTTTTATAAAGCATTGCAGTGAAGTTCTGATCCAAATAATTTAAAGCAATAATGTTGTATTTTTGGTATTGATTGTAATCAGTAACGTCAAGAGAGTTTGGTGGTCAAAGACACCCAATTGCTCGCCGGTGTTTAAAACATTTATCGTTTTTTAAAGGACTAATCTAATAATTAAATTTTTTTATAAAGCATTGCAGGTGAAGTCTGTGATCCCAAATAATTTTAAAGCAATATATGTTATTTGTATATTGTAATCAGAACAAGAGTGCAAGTGAGCACAATATACGCCCGAACAAGAAGGTATATACAGAATTGTGCAACTACATGGAAAACGGCATCCTGGTTGCCATGGCAATCACTTTAGATGACGAACGTATGGCGGGACACACCGTCTCCACAGTCTGCACCTATGTACCAAATATGAAACGTGAAAGTTGAAAACTTTGGGAGTTCGTGTAGAGTTACAAGGTAGACAAGGAAGCGATGGGGCATACAGTTGCAATACTCTTTGTTCCACCGGTTTGTCCATGGCCAATCACTTTAGATGACGAAAGATTGTATTGGTCGGGCACATCGCGAGCTCCACAGTCTTTGCACCTTGTACAAATATGAAACGTGAAAGTTGAAAACTTGGCAAAGTTCTCATCTTTGGAGCTTGCGGTGACAGGAACGGAGATGAGCAGCAGACGAGACGGACTAGACGACCCGCGGTATCACATATAATATGCCGATATATAATTATATATATATATATATATATAATATCGGTTATAAAAAAATAGTGTGGTAGATAAAACATTAGAAAGGAAACTGGATGGGAGCAACTCGGGAGAGTGCAAAACCTACGCCGCCAATAATGACGTGCGTCACTCAAGTGGACTTATCATCTTATTCATTAAAATGATTGTCAACAGTGGTGACATTATCGTTCTTTTCTCCCAACATTTTTTTTTTTTTTGGGGGGGGGGGGGGGTTGGAAACTCACTTACACATCGTATAATGCAAAAAAAAGAAATCGAAATTGTTAAAAAAAGTTGCAAAAATTTTTTTTTCTCTAAATTTTTTTTGGGGGGGGGGGGGGGGGTTGAAATGAACTTAAACTGTACAAATGCCTGGAACGAATAAAAACAAACTATTTTTTCTGCTATTTTTTTGGGGGGGTGAAGTCGTAATTCGTTAAGAAACCATGTAAAGATGATCTCAAAAAAAATAAGAAATTCATGCAATTTTGTTTTGACAAGAAGTGTGCAAATTTTTTTTTTCTTACAATTTTTTTTTTGGGGGGGGGTCGCGGGGTTGGAATTCTTAAACACATGTTCAGAATGTCAAAAAAATCATTTCTTTTTTTCTCGCAATACTTTTTTTGGGGCGGCCCGACGTGGGGCGTTGGAGATCACTTTAAAATGTACGATGCAAAAAAAGTAGCTATATATACTCCTAACATATTTTGTTTGTGGGGGGGGGGTCGTGCGCCAATGTCCAAAATCTAATGCCTATGTCCTTGGACCATCCTTAACCCCCCACGCAAGTTCGTCTCGAAATCCCGCCTTGAGGAGTTTTTCCTAATTTCACTGTCTATCAAACACAACAGAACAAACAAACAAAAGGGTGAAAACAGTAAGCTCCGATGCTTGCGCTCTCGCAGTCTGTGCACGGAGCTTGCTAGAAAATTGAACTTGCATCCAACAAAAATTTAAACATTTTCACGCTCACGGCTCACGCTCACGTCTGGCGCTCACGCCATCAGATTCTCTGGTCTGAGACTTTCTGGTATGCGTCCTATAAGCTCTCTGTCCTCTTCAACAGGCGAGCTAAAAATAAGAATATTTATAATCAAGGACATGAATGTCGCACGTGTTCTTTGGTCAGTGAGTAAATAGAAGTTAATCACGCATGTGACGAGAAAAATCGAGATCACTGACTTGTCTCACCTCATACGGACATACTTTTGCACAAAGAATAATCTCCCGTTGTTTTGGATGGACATTCTCAGAGGAAGACAGCTGATAACAGGTAAAATGAGCTTGATGAATTTCCACTTGTTGCTAGAATGACCCCGCATTACAGAATTGGAGGCCGTCAACTTGTTCGAAAAAACAGTCAAACCTACATTGACTGGATAAAAAAAAAAAAAACACAAACACCCTCCTTTCGAGGAAACAAGCTTTTTTTTTTTTTAACCTCACCATCAGCTGAACATCCTATAAAAGGCTTCATTTTCCTGTGTCAGTGCGATTTTCGGCAGCCCTGAATGAGTCCTATCCATCCAATGGACCATACTCTGGGCAGTAGCTGTTGTATAGACCTAACCAGGTTCTCCTAATGCTATGTGGGCCACAATTCGCTGGAGGGATCGTCACTCCGACACAGGACTGGAATCGACTACCAGCAACGCTGGTAGTACATCTTTTCGCGATCCTACTAGGATGGTTTGATGAACCAGGTTAGCGCAACCCCTCCTGGTTATCAGATTGTCAAACCATGGGTACTGTGAGTGATTCTTTGAACTCTACTGGAATCCGAGACTGCCCGAGCCACCCCTCACTGATTAAGCGCAGAACACCAGGGGCTACTCACCGATCTAACTGACTGATTTACTTAAAGAATCGACCTTTCCACGGGTGCGATAGAGAAGTCGTCGAAATTAACTGCAGCGTTGCTGGAAAGCTAAAGGAGACGTCTATGAAGCCAGAAAGGGATACAACATTAGCGGATGAAAGTCCTCTCTGAGGAATGCTGTTGTAACAGTTTGTCCATTATTTCTCGTCAGAACTATTCCATTCTCTATCCTATGAAGAGGGCTCTCATCCCGACCATAATGTCACCTTCTTCTGACAGAGCATACATTTGCCAACCAATTTGGTTTGAGAAAATTAGTTTTAAATCTGTGTTTTTTCTACTGCCGAGACAGGCCGTATAGTTGTTATTGGGTTTTCCATGCGTTGCCAAGAAACGTTGCGTTCTGCATCAGATGTTGTGAAAGCAAATAACCTTGGAGCTCAATCGATCATGGCAGTGGCGAGATCGTGACCTTGATATAAAAGTGTGGGTGTGTACTGTGATTGTGTTATATTTTAGATTTGATATGGTAGGCCTCAATTGCATATTTTTGCCTGAACAAATATCTTTTTAACCTTTGTTCACAACATATATAGACATAAGTTTAAAAAACTCAAAAACTATTATTTAGAATTCTAATAACTTGTCATCACTCCCACTCGTTTGGTTTTATAATTTATAAGTTAAAGAGTCGCCTTATGTTTATGTGCAACTATATAATGGCCGCAGTCTACAAGTTCACTGTTTAATCAAGATCAGCAAATAACAAGTGAGGTGCACGTGATATGGCCATCATGTATTTTCAGAAGTTTGACCAAAATGGTACCGTGCATTGTTCTGAGAAGTGTTTTGAGGAAACATTTAAGGTAAAAAATGGCCACCAGTCGTTTTAAGGCGAGGTGATATGCTAAAGCCAATCATTCTGTTACCTGTTGTACGCTGCCCTCTCAGTTTGAAGAAACATCGGTTAATGCTATCGTCTTAGAACATGGGTTCAGAGGACATGCTTTCAAATATCGGGTTTTTTTAACAACTAAAATGGCGCCAAGATCAGGCCTCGTTGATCGCCGCTGGGCTGAACCAAGTAGCTCTGAGTGCATATGTAATCGAAGCACAGTCATCAGAGTCCTTGTTGTCTTCTGTGTGCCGCAGTAGGCTAATAAAACAACTAACCTTTAACAGTACAATACACAAGTCAGGATCCACCTATCATTTTTTAAAATCATTCAAACAAAAAACATTCGCCACGTTTCTCGACCTCATGCTACTTTATGATGCGATTGAGTGTTAGTGAAGATAGAAAACGAATTGGTATTGACTTTTTATCCGCTAAACGTTACGATCTGTTGGTTTCAATGTGTCGCGCAAATTTATTTCTGAAGCGTAGCTTGAGTTGTGGTTGCTTTGCGGCTCCTGGATCGATATAAGTCTCGATCAGACAGGTGTCGTCGTTCTAATAAAAAAAGTTGAAGGACATGTTTTGGTGACCCATGTATATGAATATCATCCAAGTAACTAACAAGCCACATTGTGGTTCCAACCTTCGTTTTTGAAGAGACGAGCTTTCCTCGACAATTCGGACTTGCCTTCACCTTCACAATAACATCTTGAAACAAAAAGCCGGTCAATTTCAAACTTAAATTCACAACAAAGCAAAGAAGGGAAAGAGTTTATCAGTGTGCAAAGGCCAGCAGAGGTAAGGGTCAGTTACTTAACGCTAAAAAAAGTGCTCATTGTGGCTCCCATACTAGGGCAAAATTTGATATTCGACGGGATAGTCTCCGGAAATCAATAGGGTGGTAACCTTCATTGTATGACGAATTTCAGGGTTCAAGACGGCCTAATCTGTTAGTGAACCAAGTTTCGATGTGCCGGCGTTGTTCTTGTTCTTCCGTAGGAGCTGGATCTCTTTATTTACGTAATGCTATGCGTGGGGGACGGGTCATTTTCACCACATGTATTATACATATTAGGCAGTCCCTGTAGCTAAAAGTGTGTGGTTTAAGGTTAAAAGGTTTACATTTTTCTAAACCACAGTAGAGTGTTAATGGGTAGAAGGGTAAGCCAGGAATCCGTTTGGAATTTGATTGCTGAATCCTTCATGAATCGCGACCACTGAATTCCGTGCGACTATAGGCTTTAAATTGTTCTATCTTTTATTCTCTCAACTTGTCACTTGGATATCTCCGGTGTCTTTTGAAGAACTGTGTGGCAATAAATTAAGAGCGTCGTGCTGTTGTGTTTTCTCGTGCTACTTAACAAGTTAAATGAAGAGCGGTATAGCAGGAGGTGCCAGAACTCCCTGCGCTGCATGGCCCCCGCGCTTAGTTCGGACGTGGTCGCGTTTTGGTGCTAGATAGGTATGAATTAGCTAAAACTGAGAATAGATATTGACGATTTATTAACGCGCAACATTAATCAACGAACGTGCCCTACTGTGTACAGACTCCGTTGGCAGTGATGACCGCGTATCGGCGCCAAAGGTGACCAGTGTGACGTTCTTTAAGGTCACACTGAGCGTGAACCCAGAGCTTGCTATCACAGGAGCGGACTCTTGAGGAGATTTACCAAAGCAGACGGTACGACACTTTCGCCTCTGGACACCTGAATCCCAGATAAGATGCCCATGACGCTTTTTTGATATAGTATATTCCATTCATTGAAAAATCTCAGCAAGCTCGTCGTGATTGGTCCCCGGTCCTCAGACTCAGTCTCACCAAATAACGTGTTCCAAACACAAGCATTTTCATTATAATCTTCTTGCAGTAAATAGGCTATCAAAATGACTACTCCGATATTTTCAGTGTTTCCCATGATAGTATTTGGTTCCAATGTGAAGCATAAACGTAACATAACTAGTACTACTCCCAGGAGGATATGTTTGGTAGTTCCTTCAAACATATTTTCTGGTTGAAGACGCTTCACGTTAACTACTAAGCGCGAATCAGAGAAATAAGATTTGGTTGGACCGGCTGAGTCAAAGTAGACAGCCGATTATTGATGACTGCAAGCGTATTGAAGGTCAGGCCATCACCACAAAAATTAGATCAGTGAATGCCAGACTAGAGGCTAGGTTCATGTGCCCATTCATGGGTCTCACGTGTCTCTAGTTAAACTCGTCGGAAGATTTTTTGCCTCAAAAAATTAAGCTTAATTGCGCCCAATAATATTTAAAATATAGATACGAAAAATTTCTCTCTCTCGCGCTGCTCACATTGCATTTAGTCGCGACTCAAAGCTGTATCGGTTGATGATCTTTTGATCCTAATAGCATCTTTCCAAAATCTCCTCTAATGTCCGCTTTGAAGGAGACCTTACCTTTGGGTCCTCATAATGTGCATGATGTGCTCGACACATCGATTATACTGAAATATAAGCTTTCCGATGTAACACTCGCTAGAATCGATGAAACCGAATAATTTTATTTATACGTTGATATAACTCAAGATTAATAAATAAATATGTTAAACATACAACTAAAAAATATACACTTAATCAAGGCATCGCCTACCAATAATAATAATCAGCGTTAGCGTCTATAGACTATTGATACTATATGTATTTCCCATTGGAGTTTGATAGACGAGCCGATATAAATTACTAAAATTAATAATTAGGATTTTTTTGCTCGTATTACAACTTGATTTTGCGAATAATTATTTATTTTTTTAGTGACCTTATCAATTTGATTATTTCAATTTTTGTATTGGCCGAAAAGTACCTCCAATTTAGGGCCTTGCTAATTATGTGAAGTTACAAAATTTCCAATGATATACTGTAGATAAGTTCTCGAATTTTTTTAGATTGTTTACAGATCAAACAAAAAACTCAAAAAAATAAAAACAAACTAAAAAAAATAAAAATTACAGCTGTCTTTACATATCTTTGCAATACTCGTTTGCAAGAGTAATAACCAATGTCACTCCGTATGGGTGATGCTCGTATCTTTTGCAAATAGTGTGACCACTGTGTGACTTCATTATTTAAGGTCATCACTGATGGTGAACAGAGATGTTTCCATCCTAGGAGGACTCCTTGTGTATATCTGCCTACGAGCGATTTCGAATATGAGATAATTGTTTTCTTACATGTTGAATTAAAATATTAATGTTTATCCAATGAATTAATATGTCGTTTTGCACCATCATAACTTCCACTCACATCTACGTCATTATATGTCTTCAGTTTGATATATCTAGTAATATAGCACTCATCGATTTGGTGTTTATTTAATTATTTGTATTTTTATATAATGTACATACGATTATGGTATCCTCTATAAAACTCTTGTGGAGAGATTTTTGACTGTAGAAGGTCAAATATGTTTTGACCTTATGTGCTTTACCTATGAAGGTTTCTTTGCTTAAATCTCCATCCCAAAATTATCAGTCTGATTATTGCCGAACCATGAACTTATATTCTTATTTGTATATCTCGTATTTGTATATTTTTCCGTGTGTTTATCTAATTATCTCCATATATAATAAGGGTTTCTCGATCTCCCTATTTTGCTACATGATCCAGTTGTTATACTTCTTGACCTTGACTTCATATATATTTATGCGCTTGAAATACGTCTTCTTTAGGCTCTTGATATGCGAAGTGAATACAA
>CM068966.1:70109663-70141798 GCA_035128595.1 Eptatretus atami | reverse complement strand
AGACATAACCAATGAAATGAACAAAGTGGGAGGAGATAGAACAGGGGGGTGGAACACAGTAACCTGCAAGAGGGTTAGGTTAAGTTGGGCCAGTGGGGATAGAAAACATCATGGGGACTGATGGGGGTTGACATGAAACGTCGGAGGTCTTGAAGTCCTGGAGGGAAGCGTGTGATTGAACCTCCTCGGGAGTTGTGCACTCAGCCTGGATTTTGGGAGTTTAGCCAGGAGGTACAACTGGAAAGACCATGTATGTCCTGGAGTTGGTGCAGTGGGTCAGAGGGCTCAGAGAGGAGAGGGAGTTAGACTGGAGGAGAGGCGGTAAAAACAGAGAGGACACTGATCTGCGTGTGATGCAAAAGCAACAAGGCCTTATGCTTCGGCCTAATCGTGAGAGATTTCAACTTTTCGAGCTTTAGATTCCACAGAATCTAAAAGACCAGTGAAGTGGCAATGCCAGTCCATAGGGGAGATCAGTACCCCCATTGAGCTACAAACAAAGGTCTTGTCGGCCTTTGTTATCGTTAAATATACTTTGATAGTTTAGAGAGAGGATGATGGAGAAGGGACACCTTTTTTTAAAATGGATTACCATTAACCACAGATACACTTTGATATTTTAAAGAAATATACCAATTTATTAATGGATATAATCCTTACACTTGTATGAATTGAGTCTTCTTATTCTTCTTCTGTTTGGATGTAGCACAAGGCTGCAGGGTAGTATCATTGGATTAGAGGCTGCAGCTATTTTGCTGATGCAGTACTTTCTGCAGTTTTGAGGAATAATTTGTTATTTGATCAGGGTGCCGGCGATAGCTCACAGACTCTTCATGAAGAACACCGTGGGATCTTTAACATCCACTAACAACTGCCTGCAGATGGGACGCCGTGTAACGTCCATCCGAGGGATGGAACACACATTGATGAATCCGAATCAAGTAAAATACAGTTTGAAACTAGAAGGGCACTCGGTAGAGCGCATACCTCCGCCATGCAATGCCTGATCCACAAGAACATATCCGCCCCAATACATTTTTCAAATATCAAGCCATGTATAGTTTTTGGCTCTATCAATGTAGAAGAATCACTTAAAAAAATTAAATAATTCTCGTCTTCGGATCCGGATTCAGATCTTCACCAAAATCGAGTGAATTCATCCTCGTCACACACCCAACCTGTCCACCAAGTTTTGTCCGAATCCGTCTACAACTTTTTGAGATATCGTGCACACACACACAGACAGACAAACAAACAAACAGACAGACATAAGGGTGAAAACATAACCTCCTTCACCTTCGGTGGTGGAAGTAATAACCCTGCCTGTGAAACACCAGATTGGCAGTTTACAGCTGGGTCAGGATTCAAGCACAGGCTAGCCAGTTTTGAGGAGAGTGTGTGTACCTCGAGGCAATCCTGAACCACCACTTGATAAATAAATAATTTCCCTCTCCAACTCCACGACACAGACTTCCTTTCTCAGTCTGTGGACTGGACAACATCATACTGACATTTAAAGGAGGACAACATGCCACGCACAGTACTGACGTACATCGTCTAAAGCACAATCGGATCAGCCAACATGTCTCTCGGCGACTTGTACAACGTCGATTCTCTCCGAAATATCACGCAAAGAAGACGTGCCAGCGTCACCAACTACTTCTGCCGCAAACAAGACTCTAATGGTATCTACTGATCGAACTAGCCGCTCCATTCCAAAGTAGAATAACTAGTTAGTTTATTCTGAGAAATCCACATCCACTTCAGTTGTCACCAATCTCATTGTGAACTTGTTCTTACAAATTCTGTGGATGTAATGGGAAACCACTGACTCTTATACGGATTTCACGACCTCAGCTTCGGAAAGCTTTGCCAATGCCCTCGCCCATTTACTTCTCCCTATTGATGCGTAACTGGACCGTCTGTTGATGCAATATACATCGTCCGACCATTCCAACGGGTCACCGCGTGATTACCGCCATGCCATCACCCTGGAAGACTATCACAGTAAGTGGACATCCCATACCGCTATGCCATCACCCTGGAAGACTATTACAGTAAGTGGACATCCATACCACTATGCCATCACCCTGGAAGACTATCACAGTAAGTGGACATCCATACCGCTATGCCATCACCCTGGAAGACTATACAGTAAGTGGACATCCATACCGCTCATGCCATCACCCTGGAAGACTATCACAGTAAGTGGACATCCATACCGCTATGCCATCACCCTGGAAGACTATTACAGTAAGTGGACATCCAGACCCAACAATGGTCTTCAGAATTGCTCCACTTCAACTTGGACGCTCAGCAATCCCTGGAAGAGTAATGATCACCATGTACCAGGCACTGCAACTTGCTTGTGCCGGCCTTCGCAATATTTTCAAAACTCAGGCAGTTGAAACGATGCAAGGGTGATTAAACAAACGGCTGTACCAAAGAGGACCCAAAACCCAAGAGCTCTATGAGGAAGAGCATCTCGAGAAAATGTCAACAAAACAGCAGAAGACAGACTTCTTATTCCATCAAAAGATTCTTGAAAAAATTACTTTGCTAAGCAATTGTTAGAGCATCTGCTCTGAGTCTGGGAGGTCGGTGGTTCAAACCATGGCCAAGTTGTACCAAAGACTTTATTTTTTTTTTCAATGGTACGTGCTGCTTCCTTGCTTGACTGCATTTAAAAGGATACAGCACGGACAAACAATGCTGGGAAGGCAATGGCAAACCATCCAGTGTAACCCTTGTCGTGAAATGGCTTCGGCAGTACAAACGCTCTGTCAAGAGTATGGTACATATTAGGGTTTATTACCCTAATCCCCCTCCCCACCCCCAAAAGCTCATCCAGATCTGCCACCATTATCCAGCAACATTCCATGAATGACCTTTTGAGACAAAGATTTGGACAAATTAATCCAAATACAATAATCCTGACAAACATCTACTGTTTGTGAGCAACCCCTTTTATCGCAGGTGCATGCCTCCACTTCTTCGTTCGAATGCAGCACAAGGCTGCGGGGTAGCATCATTGGTTGAGGGCGCAGCTGTGCCGCTGATGCAATTCGCTCTGCTGGTTCGGGCAGGAATTTGGAATTTGGCCAGGGTGCCAGCGAGAGCTCGCCTACTCTTCGCGAAGGACACCATGGGATCTTTAACGTTCACCAACGAATGCTGGCAGTTTGGGATTCCGGTTTAACGTCTATTCGAGGCGATGGCACACACATATTGATTCATCACCTTGCCTGTGAAACCCAGGCTGGACAGCTTGGAGGAAAGTGTGTGTACCTCCAGGCCATCCTGTCAGCAGTGCATGCCTCAACTGATCTCGTTGCATACACAAGCAGGTCTCTATCCCACATCTTCCTTGCCTCCTTGAGATTCCCAAATACTTCCTTCATCGTCTTGGTCAATTTGAAGGGCCTGAGCTGATCGAAATCCTTCCCTTCATCAACACAATCAATCATCCTCTAACTGTCCTGTTAAAACTGCTGTAAGTGCCCCAAGTAAGTTGCACAAAATATCATCCGACCCAGGGCCGGATTTAGACATGTGGTGGCCCCTGGGCAGCCTTCAGTAGTGGAGGCCCACCCGACCTTAGAATACTAAAAAGGTGACAAGACATATTTACAGTCATCCATAAAGTATATTTCTCAAGAACAAAGAATCTGAACTTCTATATAAAATATAGAATGAGATAACATGAATATCTTATCTGTTCCACTAACCACCAACTACCATTCAGGCACTCACAAATACATTTTTCCTTACAATTTTTTTTTCATGAAATATGTGGAGGCCCCCTGGTTGTAGAGGCTCCTGGGCAACTGCCCAGCTTGCCCATGCCTAAATCCAGCCCTGATCCGACCTCTTCCTACCATATCCGTGTTCCCCTAATCGACCTTCTCAACACTTGCCTTGTCACTGTCTGTGAGTCCTGTCATTTGTTGCCATTGTAGTCACGGCATCAAAAGCAAGCCCCAAAACTATCCCTTCCACAATGATCTCTGCCTCTCAACATTTCCATGACAAATGGGTTCCCATCAACATCCTCATGTTGTCAGCAAGTGCGGATCCTATTCCGATCCCTCATGCCTCTCGAACTCGACCGACAATCCAACACTACCCCGATCCAAAATGAAAGCTACCCCTCCTGCACCAATTTAATATGAAGTTTACTTTCACAAATTCTCACGATGACCTCACCAAACTCGTCCTTTATTTTACGTAATTTATTGATTGAAAAGATTTTTTTTAAATTGAGATTTGAATGTAAAAATAAATAAATAAATAAATGAATAAGAGGTTTGTAGATCATGTGATACGTCCCTTGATACCATTCACCCGTAGTAGTCATATTGCCATTAAAGAGTTCATTTTGTAAATAATTGCTTTTTATTAACTTTGTACCATTCGTCCTTCCAGGCTGCAAGTATTCTTCAAGCAACCCCTTCATCGTGAAACTCCCAAAATCCAGGGCCGCTGCTCACCCCCTACTCCTCTCCTTTGTTCCTCTCTTCTACCACTTGTGGAACCCCCTTCCTCTCAGCCTATTAAATCCCAATTCTCTCCAGGGCTTCAAGGCTTCAAGTTGGCAGTATACTACCACCTCAGGTCATCTTCTATCTCTACCCAACATCTTTCCAATCCTCATTAACCCTCCCCAAAGTCTTCTCATCTATTTGCAGATTGCTGTTTCCTTCCCTCTTCCTGTTTGTTCACCCCCTCGTTGCATCCATCTGTTGTCCCACCGTCGGTGTCAACACGTTCTTCCATATTCCATATTCCCACTCTTCCATATTCCAAAACATTACATACAAGATAACTAATCAATTAATGAAGTGACCTTCGGTTTCTTTTCCTCTGATTGTAAACCACTCTGTTAAGATTCCATCGACCTTCGATTATAATAATTTGTGTCGTTGGTAACCTTGCACCTCGTGTTCTTGCACAGGCTCCGATGAATTTACCAGAAACATTGCGCTCCCCCTCAATTCCACATATGGTTTTGAGGATAAACTACGGGAAAATGCTCACCATGTGTACGGTACAAACACAAACTCATCCGACTTGTTTGCAGTCCACCAGGCTATCACGAAAGGGCGTTGTCACAACACGGTCGTGCCTGGCGGCAGGACGATGAGGTTGAGGAAGAGAAGGCAAGTAGTGAAAGACTTGGTATGTACAATTATTTGTTTTACTCATCAGTAGGTTTTCATAACGCTCTGGATACAAACAAGCCATCCAATCCGCGTTTCTTGTCCTTGCAGGTTGAAAATGCCGAAGATGCCGATTGTTCGTTCAGCACAAAGTAAGAATTGAAAATCAAACTTTAAAGAGCAATCGGAGATTGAAGACCCTCGCCAGGACTTGTTGTGTTTTTTTTAGATCCTCGTGGAGGATCTCTAAGTCTTACTCACGTTGTTGTTCTTCATCTCTCTTGTGGACTTTTTTGTTTCACAGACTACAGTTTTCATCGAAACTTCCTGAAACTTGGCATATATATGTAAAAATTCCCTGCGCAGACAGTAACCATCTCCATTTTGAAAATTCCTCCTAGAAAAAAAAAAGTTATGACGTCAAAATATCTCCGCTAATGGAAATCGCTTAAAAAATTATCTCCGAAACTAGGCAAGCTTTTAAATTCTGTTTGCGCGGAATCGAACAGGGCATTAGCAGAGATGAATTACCGCACATATGATATCACTATGACGTCATATCAATTTTTATGACGTCATTCCTATTTTTTGACATTTGTTAGAAATTTGACATTTTTTGACATTCCTAGAAAAAAAAAGTTGACGTCATATCGCCGCTAATGGAAATCGCCTCTTCCATTATCTCCGAAACTAGGCAAGCTGTTTGAATTTTGTTTGCAGGAATCAAGCCGGGCATTAGCACAGATAATTTATCGCAAACCTGATACATCACAATGACGTCATATTCGTCTTTATGACGTCATCATTAGGAGGACGAGGATCTTAGCTCATTTGTGCTTGTTTATTGTGGTTTTGTGTGATGTGTAGATGATGCATTGACGCCGTTGGTTTCGGTTAATACAGCGGACGAACAGACCTTTTTGGTGTTCTTGTATAGATTCATGTTCCAATCGTATATACACGTATTTTACTGACATAGATGTAGTTTTATTGTACGTACTTTATAGACGTGTTCACTCTCTGTTGGTCTCGCCAAACGAGAGGGGATTGCATTTGGGTCCGTTTGTCCAGAACATATCAGCGAAGGCCACAAACGCCACCTCGTGGTAGCCGGTTGTACATGTTCTCTTTTTGTCAACCGAGAACATCATCCGAGTAACACCGAGTTGCCATGGAAACAGCAATTTGATAATTTGTAAAATTTCACCTATCAAGTGTTTTCCAGGATGGAATGTTGTGCAGAACAAATTTGGTTGATACATTTTCTAATTGCCTGCTAATTGGTGTTTTACATGTTTTGGATGGCATTGACCCCTGACCTTTGACTGATTTTAACCAGATTTTACACACATATACTACACATGTGTACAAATATGCTGCTTAAGGTTCAATCTGATAGCTTGAAAAATTATTGAGGTTTGGCAATAATAAAATCACAAAATACCCCATTTGATGACAATGGGGTGAAATTGTTGTCATGGAAACCGTTTATTTTCGATTCCACGTGGGACTTTTCCCAATGTCAATAACCAAGATGAGCAGAACCTGAAAAAAGGAGAAATTCAATTAATTCATTATATTTTGTGCCCTCTTCGCTTGGTACTGTGGTGATTTACTAGTACACACACACACACACACACGCTCTTGTGTGCAGCCTCAAGGCTGCCAGTTGCATCATTGGTTAGGGACGCAGCTATGCCGCTGATGCAGTGCCCCCATTACCAGTGCACTGGTGCTCATTTTGCCGATCTCAGAAGGATGACAGGCCGAGTCAACCCCACCTGGTGTTAATTCAGCAGCCAACAGGGCTCAAACTCAGGACCCTAGGATCCCAAACCAGCCACCCAAACCACTAAGCCAATGCCAGGCTGATTTACTAATGGGGGGCCTTTTGATTATGACTGGTGACCCTCAAGTGTTATTGCAGAAGACCTTCAGACAGGTCTAACATGGTCGAAAGGGTCTTTGGGTTCTTAATGGTCTTTGGGGTCTCAAGGGTCGAAAAGGTATAAGGGTTCTCAAGGTATACATGTCTAAAAGGTATGTTCCAATAGTCCGTAATTAATAGATGTAATCAAGGTGCAATGATATAAAGTAATTAATAGACGTACTCAGTACAACTCATGTTCAAACAGAATGTAATCAATAGACATCCTCGCAGGTGTCGACCAAGGTTCATGGTCCACCAATGTTTTTCAGTTTCATATATAATATATACATCGATATCAAGTCCATCCATCCATTGGGACCATACTCTGTACGGAGCGTCGGTGCTGCCAAAGGAGTCCCCTGGGTTATTGGGTACAATCCTGGATGGGTCGCCACTCCAACGCAAGATACTCGAATGGCTCAATCATCCCAGCAAGCTGGTACTCATTTTGCCGACCTCTGAAGGATGACAGGCTGAGTCAACCCCACCTTGTGTTAATTCAGCAGCCAACAGGGCTCGAACTCAGGACCCAAGGATCCCAAGCCGGCCACTCAAACCACTAAGCCAACACCAGGCATATCAAGTGAATCGGTTGAAAATTTATGATTTATGTGACCTTGTCCTTTGACCTTATGACCTATTGACCTCCAGAACAATAGTTTCATGAAAATTGGAATAAAAATGTGCCCTGTAGGCGATTGACAGACAGACAAGACAACAGACCACACCAACCAATATACTTGCGAATATTCGATTATGCAAGTAACAACCCAAATGCAATACTCCCTCATCCGGCAAGGGTAACAAACCCAATGATTGTTGTACAACTGAATAAGACATGCAATGTTTAACATGACATTATGTTTTTATCCAAAGCACGACAGCGTCAGACTTTGATTTGCTGAAAATTCTTGGAAAGGGATCTTTTGGAAAGGTAAAGATGCGTCGATACCCTTATCCAATATTAGTCTTTTTCAACAAAAACATGTCATAAATCACTTTTGTGGAATGAAACAAAATGTACATGAACTACGGATTGATCAACAGATACAGATGTCTGAAGGTTACTGGAAAATTGAAATTATTCGTAGGTACCGCGACTCGATTTATTTATTTATTTTTTAATCAAGAATCTATAATTTCCTTCGTAGGTTTGCAAATTCAAATATTTACTGCAACAAATACCATCCTTGTCGAAGTTCAATTTTCCCTTTAAATAATTGCAATTCCAGGTCCTATTGGGAAGGCACAAGAGTTCGGGGAAGTTCTATGCCATCAAGGTTCTTCAGAAGTCTTCTATTTTACAGAATGAAGAGGTAAAGTATTGTCTGCCCCAAACTTTTACAGCTGAATGACATGGAAAGTGATTTACCGACGTCTTGGTTAATAGCATCAAAAACTACAAGGGCACTCAGTAGAGCGCACACCTCCACCAGGCTGAACAGTTTACGGTTCGTATGCCACTGATAGGCCGGATCTGTATCTGGACCTGAACCAAAATCGAATCAGCTTGTTCTTGTCACCTACCAACTCATACGCCATGTTTTGTCATAACCCATCCACAACTTTTTGAAATATTCTATAGATTGTTCTCTCTATCTCTATCTCTATCTCTATCTCTATCTCTATCTCTATCTCTCTATCTCTCTCTCCCTATCTCTATCTCTATCTCTCTCTCCCTATCTCTATCTCTATCTCTCTCTCCCTATCTCTATCTCTATCTCTATCTCTATCTCTCTCTCCCTATCTCAATGGTGAAGAATCACTTTAAAAATTAAAAAAACCTCGTATCCAGATCTTCACCAAACTCGAATTAATTAGTCCTTGACACACCCAACCTGTTCACCAAATGTCATCTGAATCCGTTCATAACATTTTGAGACATCCTGCTCACAGACAGCCAGACAGACAGGGGTGAAAACATGACCTCCGTCCACCTTCTTCCAAAAGGGACATTTACATATTGATCGGCGTGCATACCCGTCTCTTCGCTGATGGGTTTGATCACAAGACAGCATGTTGTACTTCACAAACATATTGCATGTCTATCTTTGAGTGGCAGTGACGTGCAAAAAATGATCTTTTATGAGAGGTAGTTCTTTGTGTGCTCCTGCCATGTCCTGTTACCGTGAGAATTGCTACTTGAAGCTTACCCTAAATCCCGGAAAGATGGGCTTGAAAAACAGGCACCTCCATGATTAAACGGACATGAATTCTATTCCAAGTAAGTCGATTACGGTACTAGCTTTCCGATGGTCCCATTTTTATAAGGAACCCTTTAGAATGAAGCGTGACACACGGACGGATGCTTCTCCTATTAGGAAATAGATGAGCGACGCATCCAAGCAACCCATGAGTTGGAGCTCAAAGTCCAACAAAACAATTTTTTTCGAGAGATTTCATAATTACAGCTGGACGATGCAAAGGCTTCCAAAAGGTGGTTGTAGAAGTAAAAGTAATTGGTGTAAAAACGACATCTATTTGCCAATGTCAGCAGCTGACGGTGGCCCGCCGGACAAAATGACGTTGGAGGTTGGGTGTGGGGAGGGGAAGAGAGCTGGAGGTTGGTTTGTGGCGGGGGGGGAAGTCGGTGTGTTAACTGAGTATCACATTAACACTGCCCTATATTATATAAGAGACTGCTGCTCACCATGATTGTGCTTTCCCCACCAGATGTGTTCATTGTACTGCCAGTGAATGGCTGAGAGCAGAGAACGGGACTGAGTTGTGAGGGAATCTGTGAAAATTAAGAATTGGGAAGGGGGGGAGGGAGAGAGAGAGAGAGAGAGAGAGAGAGAGAGAGAGAGAGAGAGAGAGAGAGAGAGAGAGAGAGAGAGAGAGAGAGAGATATGTCCTTTTATTACAAAATGTACAAAAAGAAACAAGTGATGCAACATTGTGCAGATTCAATCAAACGTGAATCAGGAATAGGAATAACTTAAGATGTTAAATTAATACAAAAGCAATAAATTTTCTCCTTCCACTCTGCACAATACTTCAATTTTACACCATTGTCAATGAACCATTAATTCGCGAATTCTCTCGATAAAACAGGAATTCCATTTTGAGACGGGCACACACAGAGCCTTAAAGGCAAGCAGAGCGCTGCATCCTGTGAATTAACACCAGAAACATCCTCTTGCGAGTGATGTATATCGCGAGTTTCGCCTCAGCGAGCAGGAAATTAGCAACTTCAATTCCGACATTCTGTTAGATACCGTATGCAGAAAATAAAATAATGGAATGAAAAGCAAAAGCCTAATCTTTGGAAAAAAAAAATTTCAAGAGTTTAAACAGTGGGATCAACCTTTGACAACCAACATAAGCATGGAAAACATCCTCGGATTGATGGCAAAAAGGACATTCATCGGACGAAACAAGGTTCAGTCTTTTGAGAATACGTTTGAAGTCAAGGAATAGTGTGCGAGTCTCCACTGTATGTCTCCGGCACGTTTGGATACAGGTGATGTGTACATGGAAGACCAGGTGGAGATGATGGAACCCTGCAGCAGAAGCTCTTTCCAGTGGGTAGTCAGTGCATTATTGGGTTGGCAGAGGTAATAACATTGAGACATTGCACATACATAGCAGTCTTTGTACATGTTTGTAGAGCTTGATGGAAGGAGCGTTAGAAAAAACGAAATCAGGGAAGTCAGGTTGCGTTGCACTTGCACCTTGAACATCATGTGATGGAGCCACGATAAATTAAAAAGATTGAAAACTTTAACAATTAACGTAGAATTAGTCCAATTATTCTGTTGATTTAACATTGCAAGCTTCCAATATCTGGTTCGGAGTTCGCCATTCAGAATATGTGTGATTGACAAAGTCTTCCACAAGGAAGAAGCCAATTCAATGAAGGATTGAATGAGGGACCTGCTTTAAAGTCATGGTGAAAGAGGCTGTTGAAAAAACAGGTTCACGCATGAAATTACTAAATTTATACGAATCCTTGTTTCGTACTGGAAGGAGGCATTGACTGGCATTTAGGAGACTTTGATAGAAGGAGCAGTAAGAGGTGTCAACTCGGTGCAGATCAAGTAAACAAGTTCAAGTCCACACTTGAGCTTGCCAGCTTGCAGGAGCAAACAGGAGGCCAGCGGCCGCCAGGACAGGACCTCCTTGTATAGAAGTTGACGCAAGGTAGTCAGTCGAAAGGACAGTATTTTGCTGGTAATGTCACGAGTCCTTGACCGCCTTTTTCTAGCGGACACTCAGAAGATCTGCTCGGAGCCGGTGCATACCATTCCAGAAAAAGTTAACAAGGATTCGTTGCAAATTCAGGATTAGTGATTTGGGGTTGTAAGCAATCATCCGATGCCAGAGTTTGGAAGCAGCTAAATTATTAATTATTAGCACTCTACCTCTGTAAGACAGTAAGCTGGATAACCTTTTCCAGCAAATAAGGGTGTGAGAGATTTGATCCACCATCTGGTCCCAATTTTTTAAAGAGAAAGTCACGTTCCCGAGAAAAAACACCCAGATGTTTAACACCATCATGCCTCCACTGCAAGGCATTAGGCAGCGGAGGTGGGATAAATAACTCTGAAGGACCAAGGCACAATGCTCTACTCTTTTCCCAGTAACAGTAGCAGAAGATGCAAGATTAAAATTTTGTAGAGCATTTGTAAGAGCAGCAATGTCAGATTGAGTATTGACAATTACACACAGATCGTCAGCATATGCAAGAACCTTAACTGAAGGTACCAATGAAAAACCAGAGAGCTTGTGGCGTAAATCAATGAGCAATTCAATGAAAAGGGAGTACAGGTACCCAGAAAGAGGGCAACCTTGTCTAATGCCTCGCTGAACTGGAAAAGGTGACACAAACTGTTATTAATGTTTAGTAGACTGGAATTATGTGATACAGCAACTTAATGCAGGAAATAAAGAAAATCCAAACCCAACCCCTTAAAACTTCAAATAAATATGAATGGTCAACGTTATCGAAAGCTTTTCTTGATCGAGAAAAATCACCCAGTATTGACGTTCTGACAATGGCAAATCGAAATCAAATCACGAACAGAAAATAATGTTAAATATTGATCGACCAGGAATGCAATAGGACTGGTCAGGAGTTACAATGTGTCCTATTATAACTTTTAAACGATTGGCAAGTATTTGGACAGGATTTTATAATCAGCAGAAAGTAGAGAATTGATTGTGCCAGTTCTCAACAAGTTGAAGGTCACCTTTTTTGGGATTAGTGAGAGGAATGCACGTCTGCAGCTCAAAGGAAGTTCACCAGCTTGTATGCTTTCTTGAAAGACTGTTAATAGACATGGTCCCAGCAGATCCCAGAAACGCTGTAGAATTCTACTGGCAACCCGTCTAACCCAGGTGCTTTGCAGGTGGGCAAGGTTTTTAAAACACTTGTAAGTTCATCAAAGTTTATTCACCTTCAACAGTCAATTTCTGTGTTTCAGTAAGTGCAGGTAAAAGTAGTAAAATGATGTGTGTGGTTTAAAGAAGTACGCTTGGCAGAATAGAGGTTTGAAAAATAATTTTAACAGTGAGTTTAATATCACTCGGATCAGTCAGCGTCTTCCATCAGCAGAAAGCAAGGATAATATTTGTTTCTGATTTTTGGAATGTTTCCAACTTGAAGAAGAAACTACGGGAGTGTTAGTTGCTGTAGGTAATCATTCTCATTCGAAGGAGTGCACCTTGCCTTCTCGACCAATAACTCTTCAGAAGAGCTTTCTTTTCATGCAACATTTGCTGCTGTCTATTGTCATTAGAGGAGACACTGTATTTTGCAAGTTTAGAATTTGTGTCTTCACTAATTCTATGTCAATGTCACGATTCAGAGTACTGTGTCGTGAGAAGTTTTGACAGAAAACTCCAATTTGAACTTTGTATTGTCCCACCACTGACGTTGACAAGAGAAACTCTATCGATCGTGATGAATGTGCCCAAAAGGTTTTAAAGGAATGACAAATAAATCATTTGAAGAAATGCTGTGTTAAACTTCCAATAAGGGCTCCCCCTCTTAACTAGTGGCAATTGAAACGCATAACAACAACATGGTGATCAGAAAACCCAGATGGGAGAATTGAGTGTTTAAGACAAGGTTAAGAAAATTATTGGAAACATAGAATTTATCAAGTCGAGCTAAAGACACTCTATTGTTAGAACAGCTACACCAAGTAAATTGTTGTTGCGTCGGATGTTGCAGTCGCCAAATGTCAGTCAACTTGAATTTTGAAATGGAGCGAGCAAGAGCTCTCGTACTGGCTGCATGTGGCTCAGCACCATTCCTATCAAGAGGGGGTTTAGTGTACAATTAAAATCACCTCCGAGACATAGAAAGGTCGGGGATATTAGCAAGAAATGATTTAAGACAATCAAAAAAAGAAGATCTTTCAGGATTTGTGCTGGAGCATATAGATTGACAATGGTGAAAAGCCTGACGAATGGAAAAGGTCAGGGAAGCTAAATGTCCTTTTACAATTTCTTGGAAGGAACTAAAGTTAAAGAAGAGTTTGCTGAAAGTAGATGGCTATCCCGGCAAACGGACTTGAAAGACTGCTAAAGAACCAATGTCCTTTAAGAAATAATCCCATTCAGCTGAAGAAGAGTCATGGAATGAGTTTCTTGTAGTAATAAGATATCAAACTTGTTGCACTCGATTAGTTGTTTAACTTGCACTTTACGGAGATAATTACGACCACCATTGATATTTAAGCTTCAATGGATATTTTCATCGAAGGTATGAAGAGGAAAGGACAGAGGTCATCGGGAAGAACAGCATCAACCATTATTTTGAGTTCGTTCCGAGCACGACTTAAAAATTTCCTCAAACGATGACGTTGAGGGTCAGTAAGATTGTATCGATCAGGTCTGAAATCATTATTCGGGTTACTTGAATAAAGTCTTCTAGAACTGGAAAATTGTCTTTAATTTGACATTCTTTTCGAAAACTTTTGTGCAAGAAGGTGTGAATAGTATCTGGGGAAATTGAAGAAGCGTCTGAGCTTTAGAGAAGAAGTATCGCTACCCGCATCACTTGAAACAGAGACAAAGAAGATGTCCCGTCAGACTCATACCCCCCATACTATCTGCGGCAATACCCTGCTGTTCTTCAGCAGCGACTTGATTAGATGTCACAGGCGCGCGCTGTCTCCAAATTACAATCAATCTGTACCACGTGTGTTGATTTTGACGGGGTAACTGTACATGGGAGGGAGGTTCCATCAATTTGACCGGGGACCTCAGATTCGTCAGGCACGGTGGAGTACCAGTTTTGTCAGTTCGGGTAGATGTTTTAGCATTATCATGACGTTTGTAACACTGCTCTCACGTTATGGGGAGAGGCCCCCTTTTGTGAAACGGTACATTCTAGAGGTCAGGAATACAGTCTTTCGATATTAATGATTTGTATCAACTCCATCATCATTAATATTATTATTGAGTAAAACATCCGATTTTTCCTCTTCTTCTAACAAGGCAAATTGGTGAAAGTGAGATTTCAGTACCATTTATGCTCGTGTTGGTTGGTCGTTTTCCGGAGGGTGATACGTTTCTGACAACAGACTTGCGTTTTTTAACTTTAGAAACAGTAACGAACCCCTCGTTGGTGGTGTCCATCTGTTCTTTACAAGTGCTTGTGTCAACTCGTTCAATTACTAAATTCCTATCTTGTTTATTTGTTGAAAGGGGAGCTGCAACATTCGACTGAAGCTCAACGATTTTACCGAGTTGGTGATATTAATATGAAGACAAGGATCGTCACCAACAGAATCAGTAGCGTTGGGAAGAGGATCGTTATGAGCACAGTCAGTGACATTGGAGGCAGAGACCTTACGAGCAGTGTCAGTAATGCTGGGGAGATCGTTACCGACGGAGTCAGTAACATTGGGGATGAATCATTTCGGGTGAAAGTGATAGTATTAGTCTGAAAATCATTACTAGGAGCATTGAGGGAGGTTGTTTCTGACTGAGTGGACAGAACTGTTTCATATGTCCAATCGCTCCACAACCAAAACACTTTAGGGTATCGGTAGAAACATATACTTGATAGTTATGACCATTTGAAGTGAACTTCATGATAACGTTAAGTGAAGCATATTCCTTTTAAGTACCATGAATACTTGTCTGCGGAAGCTCATGACATGGCTTACCCGTTTGTCTTTAAAGCCGACAGGGAGCATTATTAATGGAGACACACAATCACCATAGCGCTGCAAGCTGAAAGTATTAAGTCATTCTTTAGGAACGTGGGGAGATTACTAATTACTACCCTTGTGCACAAGAGTCAAGGGGGTATGCCATTACAAATGTCCCAGAGTCAAGGGCCAAGCCTTGTCAACAATTGGAGCAACGAACGCTTCATCAGATACAAAAAATGATCACACGCTTATTCATACATGAAGCAGCACGTACCTTTTCAAACCCGATATGTTCCCGATTCCATGACAATCGCTTCCACCGTAACACCTTCCGGTGGAGAGCAAGCATACCGTGTTTACGTTATAAATGCTCGAATGCAGCATATTGCTGTGAACGAGCAGCCGCCATGTTTAAGTACACGGGCCCAACCTCCCCCTACCTCGGGAAAAGGAAGTCAACAAGGCACTCAACTTCCTCTGACTTTGGGAAAGAGGAGTTAACAAAAACGAACTTAAAAGAAGATAACAAAATATATTAAAATAAAACAGGTTTAAAGCAGAGAGCAAAACCTCAAAGCAAAATCTATCCTTAACCTAAACGGGTAGCCGTGCCCAAAGGGAGGCCAGCTCTCACTCTCTCTCTCTCTCTCTCAACGATAACAAGAGAGAAAACACGAATAAAACCACCACAGAACACAACAGGAAGAAGAAGGGGAGAGGGATGGGGAGGAAGGGACGAAAACGACACTGAAAACTCACCACAACACAGAGCAGCAGCCCACGGCGGCCATGACACCACGCCCAGAAAACAAACGACCAGCAGGGGCGGAGAGAGAGAGAGAGAGAGAGACGAGAGGAGAGAGAGAGAGAGAGAGAGAGAGAGAGAGAGAGAGAGAGAGAGAGAGAGAGAGAGAGAGAGAGAGAGAGAGAGAGAGAGAGTTGAAAAAACTCCCCCCACCCCACAATGACCCCAATAACTACCGCACCCCACTATGACCCAAGAACTCCCCCCACCCCACGACCCCAAGAACTCCCCACCCCACTATGACCCCAAGAACCACCCCTCCCTGGCCCAAAGAACTTCCCCTCCCACGACTCCAAGAACTCCTCCCTTTCTCTCCCACACCCAACCTTCAACTCTCTCCCCCACCCCCTCACACCCAGCCTCTAACTCTCTCCCCACCCCCACACCCAACCTCCAGCTCTCTCCCTCCCCCCATACTCAACCTTCAACCTCAACTCTCTCTCTCCACCCCTCCTCCCCCCCCCCCCCCGCACACCCGACCCAAACTCTCCATCAAGTTTCGTCTGAATCCATCCTTAACTTTTTGAGACATGATGCTCACAAACAGACAAACAAACAAATGGCGAATACGTAACTTCCGTCCAACAACTCTCCCCCACCCCCACACTCAACCTCCAGCCCTCCCCCCCCCCCACACCCAACCTCCAGCCCTCTCCCCCCACACCCAACTCCAGCTCTCCCACCACACCCAACCCAACTCTCTCCCCCCACAGCAACCTAAAACCCTTCCCCCCCCCGACCCCAACCTCCAACTCTCCCACCCACACCCAACCTCCAACCCTTCTCCCCCCACACCCAACCTCCAACTCTCTCCACCCCCCCCACACCCAACCTCACCCTCTCCCCCCAAACCCAACCTCCAACTCTCTCCCCCCCACACCCAACCTCCACCCTCTCCCCCTCACTCCCGACTTCCAACCCTCTCCCCCCACACCCAACCTCCAGCCCTCCCCCCCACACCCAACCTCCAACTATCACTCCCCCCCCCGCCACACACACACACACCCAACCCAAACGCTCCATCAAGTTTCTTCTGAATCCTTCCTCAACCTTTTGAGACATGATTCTCATAAACAAACAAATGGTGAATATGTAACTTCAGTACAACAACTCTCCCCCCCCCAAACCCAACCTCCAATTATTTTCCCCCCCCCTCCCAACCTCCAACATCTCCTCCCTACCCTCCTCCCCAACCTTCTTCTCCACCCCCTAGCAAAGCGGGGTTGTATCAAAGTGGGGTGGCTTGGGACCTGGTCATAATTGCCCACAGTTATAAATTGGCATGTCTAGTTATTATTGTTATTTAAACCAGTCTGCACATTGCCGAAGCCATAACTAGAAACGGACTTTAACCACAGGTTGGACACATCATGGCGGAGAGAAATGTTCTCGCTAAGAGCCTCAGGCACCCTTTCCTTGTGGCTCTGCACTGCTCCTTTCAAACAGCAGACAACCTGTACCTGGTGTTGGACTATGCCAATGGTGGTGAGGTAAGTGCGAAACAAACATTTTAAAAATACCTTCCTGCGATTGATGAAAATAATAATAACGATAATAACAATTGTACCATTATTTCGATCGTTGTCATTAATTATAGGGTATGTTAGACATAATACGGTATAACATCACATGTTGTTGGTGGAGCAAGAAGATGATATCTTTGCCTCTGTATTCTTAAACTCATTGAATTTGAAACACAATGCTTCGGGACATAGCTGTTGTGAATTTTCCATGAGTAATTTCCGTCCCTAAAATATGATTAGCTGGAATGTATGTGAGGTCATATCATATTATTGCAGCCGTTGGGTAGTTGCCTGGTCCGAGTCGCGACGGCCGACTGATTTTAGTCATTCCAAGCTGGATCAGGGGCCTATCTGCCATGATACCTAGATCCAATGGAACCACCAAGCCAGTCAATGCATCACACCGATCAGTGCGGTGCGCAACTAGCAATCAAGACACTCAAATTAACCCAGAGACCGAGTGGTTTTATTATGTATTTAAACCAACACGGGGCAGGAATACACGAGGAAGCAAAACGAATACCGAGAACGTCACTCTGTAGAGCGCATACCTCTGCCAGGCTGAACAGTTTACGTTTTGTATCGCACTGATAGGCCGGATCTCCATCCGGACCATTCATCTTTGTCACGCACCAAAATCTAATCAGCTTGTTCTGGTCACCTATCCAACTTGTACACAAAGTTTTGTCCGGATCCATCCACAACGTTTTGAGATATTGCGCTAAATATCATTTTTGGCCCTATCTCTCAGTTGTGAAGAATCACTTTTAAATTCTAGTATCAGGATCCGGACCTACACCAAAATCGAACCAATTTGTCCGCGTCACACACCCAACCTCCCCATCAAGTTTCGTTTGAATCCATCCTCAACTTTTTTTAGACGTCGTCCTCACAACCAGACAAACAAACAAATGGTGAATGCACAACTTCCGTCCACCGTTGGTGGCAAAGGTAATTAACTCTCTGCCCCCATACTTGCCCACAACTCAACAAACGAATTGCTCTTCCTTATGTGCAAGTCTTTAAGGCCTCAGACATTCCACAGAAGAAAAGACCAGAAGAACGATGAGACCAAAATACCGAAGGCTGCAGCAAGCCCGGAGTGGAGAAACTCCCCGGCGGGGAAACAGTTTGTGGTTGCTGACTGAACCCGGCCTGAGGAAAGTGTGTGCAGCCTGCTCTGGGGAGAGGCATGGCTGGAGCCGCGGAGGCATAGACTTTGTTTTGCGTGGAATCCCGTTGTAGCTTGTGTGCAATTTCCCCTGTAACTCTGTGTGCCTCTGACATCCCACTCTTCCTGTCACCACTATTTATAGTTGCCACCTCCCGTCCCCCTCACAGCCATGTGCTCTCGAGCCCCTCCCTGCTCAGCTGCTATTGGTTCATACTCAGTCCGTGGGTGGGGCATTCCCCCTCCCGACCTGTCACTCAGAGCTTTTGGCATGCTTGACGTCATGGTGGCTGGCTCTCCCACCTATACTTAGCACCTGATGGCCTGTCAGACATTTCGTAAGAACATTTAAGACAGATTACAAAGGTAAGAACATTAAAAAGGGTATGAAGGCAAAGCGATATTAGACACAAACATGTGGGGATCGTTGACAATGGCTTTCCACATATAAAACGACATATATTCTACATCACAATTACATGACCTCACGCTTGTGGTCAAGCATGCAATATGGGAAATAACTACCGTGATACAATGCAAAGTTACCCCATAAAAGTCATTCCCAAAACAATATGATGTCACACATGCATACCTGTGCACAGGTGCTTCCATATAAATTACCCGGAAGGAAATTCACCGACATTGCCTTTGCAACCTAATAATGCATCCTTTTGGTACCAAGGATGTGAAACAATAATTTGATCGTTATCGGATCAAGTAATTCTCCTTTGTTTAACTTTGCATCGTCTCACTTTCAGAAGAGACGTACAGGTAGGCTGAACTTGATGAAAAGTTAGTCCCGTATCAGGGATGCATTCACTTCATCATGTGGAATTCTTCCGTTGCAGTTGTTCTTTCATCTGCAGAGAGAAGGAAGCTTTCCTGAGGCCCGGGTTCGATTCTATGCTGCTGAGATCACGAGTGCAATTGGCTTCCTACACTCCATCAATATAATCTACAGGTATCTTGTGCTGTCTGGCAAACAGTATCATTTGGTAGACCAACTGCAGCCCCTTCTCCTCTGTTTGGGGTTAGCTGTTCAATTGGCACAAAGGCAGGTACGAGTGCTGGCAGGTGGATACGGCACATGCTTGATGGGTCAAATGGCCTTCAGTGTTGCTTCAATTAACATTTTGATAAATTCTAATCTTTTGTTTGTAACAATGCGCAGTTGCATTTGCAGCACCTTAAAAAAACTTTCAGGAAATGCAAATATTTATGCAATAACCAGTTATCCATTGTTCTTGTAACATCATGCTTGCTGTCCTCTCAAGGGATCTGAAGCCGGAAAATATTCTTCTCGATTCCGAGGTATGGTGGAATTTTGATTCGTAACGTTCATTATAAATTTGAAAGCTTCATCAAACCATGGCTGAAAGTGTTTAAACTGGCACTAGAACATATTGTTACGTTTATGATGGGGTAGTCAGTTTGAGGCTTGAAAGACCGTTTGTGTTTGCATCGTTACTAGGACTTTTTGAACTTGGTATAGGGACTGTCACACAGGAGCAGCAGGTTGCTCAAGAGTCAGTTAAGGGAGGAGGAGGAGGTTGCCAAAGACCAGAAGTGGCTGAGGGATGAGGTAAGTGGGTCCAATCCTCATCAACAGGTGAGGTTGCACGAAGGCACCGTTGACTGCCGCCGTGTTTTGGCACCCGAGGCTCCCAAATTGTTTTAAGAATCAGCCTGGGAGTGTAATAATCGCCATGCTGAATTTGGGACCACGAGAGGGTAGTTGGACCAACCAGCCTTGGGAGAATTTTTTTTCCTGAGTACGTAGAGATATGCAAAAAGCTTGGGGGTTTGCTTGGCACAATTTGGATGTGTGTACCAGCTGAAAGATTGAGCTGAGCTAGACCACAAAGGGTATTTGGTGGTGGACCTCCCTGGTAGATTGCATCCATCAGTGTGAAGGTGAGGGGACCACCGGGAACGTGACGACCCACCATGCTGGGAGAGGGGTGGGGGTAGTGGGAGACTTACTGCAGCGTGGTAGTCAGGATAAAGGTACATGTCTGGCACTGAGACCTCCTCTCTCTATGGTCCCTTTTGCTTCTCTCAGCATTCATGCTGCTAGGTTTGTCCTGCAGCCTCCCTGCGCTGCATTCCCACCTGCCTACAGTGCTGTATTTACCCTGTGCTTGCTTTTTCCGAACTTGCACAGCTCAAAGCAAATGACAGTCGTGTGTTGCACCATAGCCAGGGTTAGTTTCTTGTTTGTTAAATATTGTGTTTATTAATTATTTTTGCGTTGGGGATTCTGCGCTGTCAGTCTAATATGCGTAATAAATTATTTCTTTATTTCTAAAGGGATATATGGTTGTGCCTCGTGTTCCCACCATTTTGCCCTGCTGACGATTCGGCTTGTTGATAACCCTCAGAGGGATTAAATTGTTAATCACTCGGTTTAATCAACCGTGCATGTCATTTTAGACATGCACAAGATTAACGACATGGCACACGACCGCTTGGGTGTTGTGTCGCATAAACTAGCTGAGTGCCTGGGAAAAAAATATCCAAGCTGTAAATTACATAAGGGACCAATTTTCTTTGCTGGCACAGAAACATTCCTTCATAGTTTGGAGGAAAACTTTCTGATTAATCCTCATATCTCAGTGGAGATAAAATCCCATTTGCATGCACACGTAAATTCACGAACATCATACAAATTGCACTTTCCAAGATGGTGACAACAGCCATTTAAGCTGTTTGATTCGTGAAAGCCCTGGATTTGAGTACATAATTTATCAATACCCTCGCTCACAATTTTGGAAAAGTTGATTTGATTTAATAAACTTTTTGGAAATGATCAACTTATAATGAACACACTCGGAGAAACGTAATGTGTAATGAACTAAAGTTATCAAGGTAGACAATTTAAGTTTGAGTGCTTATGTCGTCACCTTGCCAACGTCCCATTTCTCGTAACCACAAGGGTTTGTAGCACTAATCAGTGCAATCAGCACAGAGTGCGATGAGAAGTTACAATCTCACCGGATAGCTCGAAAGAGGGAATAAACCTCGCGAAGAGGGGGTGGGAGGGATGATGATGTGCTGTATGACGATCTTATTTGGTGGCTTTGAGATAATGGATTCAAAATTATTCTGTCCAGGGACACATCAAGCTGACGGATTTTGGACTTTGCAAGGAGGGTCTTCGTCCCAAAGGCACCACATCCACCTTTTGTGGAACAGCAGAGGTAAGCAGGATGGACGAGTCTTACTCAATATGAGACTCTTGGTTACAGAATTTTTCCGTGGATTCTTTGGTTAGTCCTTGTGCACAAATCGAATTAAATTCTGTCACAAATTCGGCAATGATATCTATATTGTAAGAGGGGCCACGTCTGTCTGTCTGGCGTGTTATAACTTGAGAATGGATTAACGGATTTCAATAAATCCAACGACGGTGGATTCAGGGAACTCCCAGGAAGGTTTGTGATGTAAAAAAAACAAAAAAGGTTGTTTTTGTGGCTGGGTACGTGGGTTGGCACACATAGTCAAGCTGCAAATGCCAACTTGCGACGGTGGTTATCCCGACACGGAGGGCAAGATCTCCCAGGAATCCTTTTTTGCTCTTGCCCCCATAGATTAGCCATCGCAGCAAAGATTGGTATTCCCGTCAGCGAAGCGATGGGTCTTATATGCTAGTATGGAAAATTGAAGATGGCACGTCATCATTCAGAGAACTTTGAACAGGATGCCCTGACAGCAATGTGCATCGTAAAGCTATTACAATATCATCCACAAATGTAGGCTTTGGAGCTGTCCACAGGTTTCATTATTATAGGCAGGGTCGATATATAATCCATATGATGATAAGGTAAAAGGAACAGCTGTATGTTCATGTGTATACCTGATCTAACATGTGGATGCAACATGGGTATGAGGGTTCAAATGGCCTCTTCCTGCTTTCTTTGTGTCCTTGTGGAATCTCCATTGAAGTCACTTTGAACGAGAAAGGATTCTTCCCATGCCACCACCCCTCTCCCTTTTTTTCTACCATCACAGTACCTGGCTCCAGAGATCCTGCAGAAGCAGCCATATGATCGAACAGTGGACTGGTGGTGCTTGGGTTCTGTCACCTACGAGATGCTCTTTGGAATGGTTAGATGCACTTGACGTCGTGTTTATCATAAAGAGCACACTTTAGCAATGTGTTATGGGTAACAAGGCTATCCCGACTGTGAATTTCTAGGATATATTGATATCAAAAGACAGACACCCCTCCTGCAACCTTTGGAATCGAATCAAGATGGATGTTTCTGACTTTCAAAAGGACTTTATCCACATTTTGATCCGCATTGCTTTTTTTTTAACTCGAACGGCGTTCGGTAGAGCGCATACCTCAACAAGGCTGAACAGTTTACCTTTGTTATCCCACTGATAGGTCTGATCTGGATTTTTTTTAATTAAAAATTATAACCATCTAATTACCACAAACCTATCACTGCAGAACTGAAACGTTACCTTGAATGTTCCACATCACCGTCATCTCTTCCATCATTTTATTTTATTTTCAAAATCGAGACTCATTAAAGGGCGAGGTGACTGTGGGTATGAGCTGATATTGGGACACAATAAGTAAGGCAATGAATGAACGAACGAACAGGAGAGAAAAAAGGGAACGAAGCACAGTAACTTGCAAGAGGGTTGTGTTAATGGAGGTACAAAATATCATGGGTAGGGATTGGGGGGGATGACGTAAGCAGGCGGTACACCGACAGCTTGAAGCCCAGCATGGAAGAGTGAGATAGAACAGCCTCAGGAAAGTGTGGGAGAAACAATTAACAAGCCTCATCTTATATTTGTCTATTAACCTTATCTGTTTCCATCGCAGCCACCCTTCTTCAAGCAGGACACCACCACAATGTACGAGTGCATTTTGCACCAACCACTGTGCTGTCCCTGCACGGCATCGCCATCTGCGCGGGTCTTCCTAACGGGCTTGCTGTGCAAGGAACCCACAACACGCCTCGGAGCAGCTGCCGACTTTGTGGGTGCATGCAAATTAGTTTGGTTATGATACGTCATTTCAGGGTAAATCATAAATTAATGTCACCCCGTGGCTTGATGCTGCACCTTGGTGGTCAAACCGAGCAACGTCGGGCCAAGCGAGGTTTATATTTTGTCTTATTTTCATAAAAAACAATGCAAGCAAAATCTTTTGAGCATTTGACTGGACTATCATTTGCACAAATTTTATCTCAAATTCTAGGTATTATAATTCCAGTCTGTAACTGCAATGATTCTGGTGTCACCTGTGAAGGAAAAATCTGCCTTGAAGCTTGCCTCAAACATTCCTGTATGACAGGATGACAAAACAGGTGGTCTTAATGATATCAGGAGCATTCCACTGATATGCATCTGCTCATCAATTGGATTCTACAGGATAGCAGAAGCCTGGTGTTGGCTTAACAGTCAAGGTGGCTGGTTTAAGACCTTAGGATCTTGAGTTCTGTTAAATAACACCAGGTGGGTTGACTCAGCCTGTCATCCTTTTAACGTCAGCAAAATGAGCACCAGCTCACTGGAAACAGGGGGCACTGCGTCAGTGACACAGCCATGCTCCCAGCAATGATGCAACCAGTAGCCTCAGGCTGCATATGAAATAATAGTAATAATAAACAAACACGATACCAAAATTATTCTGGAACCAGATTTTCAATGAAAGTCCTGCACAACGTTACGAGCTGCCAAATGAAAGTTGGAATGTATTTATTGTTTTAATGTCCCAGAGAATACTCTTTTAACCTATACAGGGAATCATGAGCATTGTTTTTACTTCTTGCTTTCCCCTTTTGTGCCTTTGAATGTGCAGAACGAGATCAGCAAACAGAAGTTTTTTGCACAAATTAATTGGGAAGACTTGAATTCCAAAAGGATACAACCACCTTTCAATCCCAACGTGGTAAGTATTTTATGTACCGACTCCACAATGATGGCAAACAACATTGGAGATCAGCCATCCTTCGGGACAGGGAGCCAACTCACCTGACTGCCAAATGAATATTAACGATCCCCTGATATATTTTACAAGAGAAAGCCTTGAGGCCTGTGCCTTGCTCAGTCATGGAATATGAGTCACGGTGTGTCTCGAGCGGCGACCCACCTCCCATGGACTGGTCTACTGCATGCAGTGACCGGTCCATGGTACGGCCTGGCTCGTGGGGATGGGTCCCTCTTATAAGACATGCTGTACTACCGCTATGTCTTAGAAAGGGGTGCCCTGAAGACACCAGTCCTACTCCCTTCCCCCAGAACATCTCCACGGTGCTTGCGACTCACTGTGTGCAGCATGACCCTCTCAGAAGAGTCTGTTGGGGGGTTGGCGACAGGCATTCTGCCAGCAACCTCAGACTCCTGACCTGGGTTGGCCTCGACGTACGTGGTTAACCGCTGGGTCGTTGCGTGCTAAGCGCCACCGGCCTCGCAATCTCAGTGAGCACCATACTCCGCACTCTTTTGGACAGATGGTCTTGCCCGCCACGCCAGTTGTGCAGATCCGGTGGACTGTATCTGGGCGCTGGGTCAGCATTTGTCACAGGGGACCGCAAGTGAACCAATATTGGGATGGTTCATGGTCCCAAACTGCTACGGACGTCCACTCCAGTGGTCTGGAGCTTCAGTCAGCCACCTCTGCGCCATGGTGGTCAACACCTAAAATGAGTTGGAGTGCGGAGGAGGGGGTGAGAGGGGAGGACAACGGGCTAGGGCCCTTAAACCCTGGCAGGGGAGAAATAAAGCCAGCATCGACCGCTTCCCATGGCTCCACCAGTAGCGGTGGTCATAGACCAATGTAGGTGGAGCCACGGGGAGGGGTCGATGACGGCTCGACGTTTACCCTGCCAGAGTTTAAGGGCCCTAGCCCGTTGTCCTCCCCTCTCTCTCCCCCCTCCACCGTACTCCAACGCATCTCAGGCATTGAACACCACGGCACAGAAACGGTGGACCAAAACTCCAGACCACCAGAGCGGACGTCTTCAGCGCCCAGATCCAGTCCATCAGATATGCGCAACTGGCGTGGCAGGCAAGACCATCAGCCCGAAGGAGTGCGGGGCACAGTGCTCATGGAAATTGCTGGGCTGGCGGCGTTCATCACGCAACGACCGAGCGGTTAACCACGTACGGCTAGGCCAACCCGGGTTAGGAGTCTGAGGTTGCTGGCGGAATGCCTGTCGCCGACCCCAACAGGCTTCCCCAAGAGGGCCGTGCCGCACGCAGTGAATCACAAGTACTGCGGAGATATTCTGGGGGAGGGGAGTAGGACCCGTGTCTTCAGGGCACCCGCTTCTGAGACATAGCGGTAGTACCGCATATCTTATAGGAGGGACCCATTCCCACGAGCCCGGCCGTACCATGGACCAGACACTGCAAGCAGTATACTGGTCCATGGGAGGCGGGCCGCCGCTCGAGACACACCATGACTCATCTTGCCAAACATCCTTTTCAATAATGTATAAATGACGCTGCTTCCACGAGTCATGTGTAGATCATATCAGGTGTTGTGAAGTTTTATGTTTAGTTTCTTTAATGTTACTAAAGCACAGATGATTAAGCGAAAATAAATTAAGATTGTCGCACAAATTGTGATTAAAAAAAACTAATCTCCACCAAAATGGTGGAAACATCTTATCGCAGGGTGCTCGCACCAGTGTTGTCATCTCTGCTTCTGGAGTGCACTCTACCACACCATGTGGGGGATGGATAGAATGCTTCGGGGTAAATAATTATTCAACACTGAAAATTCAACCTCAAGACATAATTTTATTCAACGTGGACACCATTTCCATCCAAGACAAAATATTTCACATCAAGATGTACAATTCAGTCCTCGATGGTCTCACAAGGTGGTGTGGAGGTCGCAACACTTACATTTGAGCTGTTTAGCCTGGATTTGATTCCCGACTCCAAACTTGATTGTTAGTCAGGGAACTGTATTACACAGCGCTGATGGACACTGAGTTGGGTATCCCGACCTCGCTCTGGGTGCTAATCGCTCGAACCCAATCAGTTCTTTAATAAACGTGTACAATTCGAATAAACATCAGCAACACTCAAATGCACAACGAGACCAAGTGGTTTGAATATGTATTGGCACATGGGGTGGGGATACAATGAGGAAACAACACAATTAATTATCAACCCCATTACCAAAAATACGAGCCAATGAACGAACGGGGAATTCCTTAATCAAACTACTCTTTATGGCTTCTTTCATACGACAGGAGATAGAATGGACGAGACAGAAATACCCCGGCTGTGCCCGGCAGAACACAGCAAGTGTAACGTGGCAGAGCCTTGACACACAGCTTGATCGTCCTGGTCGGCATGCTTCAAAGTCACAGGGGGGAAGGGGGATAGGGGAGGGTGGGTGAGCACTGAGCAGCAGGAGAGTATCTTTTGTGCCGAAACAAACTGCACAAAAAAACCAAAAACAACTGGCACAGCCTTTTACGTTGGAGTCCAAGGTCCCACTCGACTCGCCCACACCTTTATCCCCTCTGGCTGCGCTCTGCCCCGTGACGTAGCTCCGCATTGGCTGCCATGGCCTGATGGGATGCTCCTTGATTGATGGCAAGAATGCCAGACTTTTAAATCAGCACAAGTTCCATCAATATGGTAGGCACATGCCCTTTTCACCGATCCGCAGCTTCGTGCCAAAACCTGTGCCTCACAGCCTGGTGTTTCCCTTTAAAGAACATTTAGGACAGATTAAAAGGGGTATCAAGGGATGGTGGTTTTAGACACATATCAAAAGGGGAGACAACAGTTTTATACACGTAAAATTATGCATATCTTGTATCACAATTAAAGTAGATATCTGCGATCCTGCCCTGACTGGAGGTGGCTTACCCTTGGCCAACAATTCAATGATGGCCACATTTTTTTCGGACCACCATATGACCTTGACCTTAAACATTTATGCATAGAGTTTAAGAAAATGTCCCCAATCTATCCACAAAACTCAACATCATGAAAATCGGAGGAAAATTATTCAAAAGGTGTTTTTTGTTAATTAGGTCACAATCCGAAAAAAGTAGGTCAAGGACACGAATCAAATATCAGGTGTTCAACTTTAGTGCAGGTACACTATGATGATGAAAGAATATATTTGGAAGGCCAAGTGGTCTTTGAGATTCCGCGTTGGCAGAAAAATATTTTCAGAGTGCCATTTGATCTTGACCTTTAAACTTAGAGGGGTACGATGTAAATTAAGCGTAAATGCACCATGTTCTAGGCTATCTAGAGAAGGCAATTTCATTCTGATCGGACAAACCTAAGCGGAGTTTTGGTGAAAAATGTTAAATGCACGTACAGTATATGGGATGGATAGAAAAGAAGAAGACTGAGAAGGAAAAGAGAAACCTTTCCTTTTGCGTCTTCAGAGGCATAGGGCTGCCGAGGCAGTTTTTCCTGGCTTGGGGTACAATCCCAGATGGGTAGCCATTCAGACGCAGGATACTTGAATGGCTCATTCTTCTCAGTAAGCTGGTACTGGACTCATTTTGCCAACCTCGGAAGGATGACAGGCTGTCAACCCACCTGGCTCAAACTTATGACCCTAAGATCTTAACACTTTGAACCTGAGCTCCTTGGATTTTCGGCTCTCCCACCCTGGGCTCCCTGGAGAAAAATCGGGCCGCTCGGGTATATGGAGGATTGAATAGCGGTCGGTAAACCAGCCTCTGGGTATACGGAGGTTTGAATAGCGGCCGGTAAACCAGCCACTGGGAATATGGAGGTTTGAATAGCGGCCGGTAAACCAGCCTCTGGGTATACGGAGGTTTGAATAGTGGCCGGTAAACCAGCCTCCTGGGTATACGGAGGTTTGAATAGTGGCCGGTAAACCAGCCTCTGGGTATACGGAGGTTTGAATAGCGGCCGGTAACCCAGCCACTGGGTATACGGAGGTTTGAATAGCGGCTGGTAAACCAGCCACTGGGTAGATGGAGGTTTGAATAGTGGCCGGTAAACCAGCCACTGGGTATACGGAGGTTTGAATAACGGCCAGGAAACCAGCCACTGGGATATGGGAGGTTTGAATAGCGGCCGGTAAACCAGCCTCTGGGTATACGGAGGTTTGAATAGTGGCCGTAAACCAGCCACTGGGAATATGGAGGTTTGAATAGCGCCGGTAACCAGCCACTGGGTATACGGAGGTTTGAATAGTGGCCGGTAAACCAGCCTCTGGGTATACGGAGGTTTGAATAGTCGGCCGGTAAACCAGCCACTGGGTAATGGAGGTTTGAATAGTGGCCGGTAAACCAGCCACTGGGTATACGGAGTTTGAATAGCGGCCGGTAAACCAGCCACTGGGTATACGGAGGTTTGAATAGCGGTCAGTAAACCAGCCACTGGGTATTGGGGTTTGAATAGCGCCCGGTAAACCAGCCACTGGGTATATGGAGGTTTGAATAGCGGCCGGTAATCACAGCCACTGGGTATATGGAGGTTTGAATAGCGGCCGGTAAATCAGCCACAGGGTACATGGAGGTTTGAATAGCAGCCAGTAAACCAGTCATTGGGTATATGGAGGTTTGAATAGCGGCCGGTAAATCATCCACTGGGTATATGGAGGTTTGAATAGCACCGGTAAACCAGCCACTGGGTATACGGAGGTTTGAATAACGGCCGGTAAACCAGCCACTGGGTATATGGAGGTTGGAATAGCGGCCGGTAAATCCAGCCACTGGTTATATGGAGGTTTGAATAGCAGCCGGTAAACCAGCCACTGGGTATATGGAGGTTTGAATAGCGGCCGGTAAACCAGCCACTGGGTATATGGAGGTTTGAATAGGGCCGGTAAACCAGCCTGGGTATATGGAGGTTTGATAGCGGCGGTAAACCAGCCACTGGGTATATCGGAGGTTTGAATAGTGGCCGGTCAAGCAGCCACTGGGTATATGGAGGTTTGAATAGTGGCCGGTCAAGCAGCCACTGGTATATGGCGGTTTGAATAGCGGCCGGTAAATCAGCCACTGGGTATATGGAGGTTTGAATAGTGGCCGGTAAACCAGCCACTGGGTATATGGAGGTTTGAATAGCGGCCGGTAAACCAGCCACTGGGTATATGGAAGTTTGAATAGAGGCCGGTAAACCAGCCACTGGGTATATGGAGGTTTGAATAGCGGCCGGTAAACCAGCCACTGGGTATATGGAGGTTTGAATGCGGGCGGTAAATCAGCCACTGGGTATATGGAGGTTTGAATAGCGGCTGGTAAACCAGTCATTAGTTATATGGAGGTTTGAATGGCGGCGGTAAACCAGCCACTGGGTATATGGAGGTTTGAATAGTGGCCGGTAAACCAGCCACTGGGTAGATGGAGGTGTGAATAGCGGCCGGTAAAACGGGTGCTCGGGTTCAAAGTGTTAAGCCAGCCACCTTAACAGTTAAGCCAACACCATGCTTTATGGATTTACCCAATGCTTGATAAAAAAAAAAACAATATAATAAACCATCATTCAATTATTTTTTCACGGGTTGTCTAGTTTTTACTAAAACTTTCTGGTTTGGTTAAGACTTAACAATAAAATAATTTTCTTTTAAATCTTTCATTTAATCCACTTAATAAACACAGTAAAGTGAGGGAAAATAAAGAGATGAATATTATTCTGATTCACACACTTTCCCCCCACCCCAAAAAGTTACCTTTTTCTGTCAAGGTATGCACTCTTGAGACGAGGAAAAACCAAACCACAAACAATTAAGTCCATTGATTTTGGTCTCAGTGGAAGCTATGCATAACCATGACATATAATTCTTTTTATCAGCACTTTGGTCGGAATGTCAAGGCCTAATTTGCGAATGTCGATTTTCGAAAGGCTTAGGAAGCATTGTTGCTCATTCCAGGCAGGGCCGTGTGATCTACGACACATTGACCCAGAGTTTACCGACGAGCCCATCTCCTCTTCCCTGCTGCACTCTGGTGACTTCACAACCGTTACTGCCAGCATGGCAGAAGCTGAAGTGGCCTTCGTCGGATTCTCGTACATTCCTGTACTGGAGGACATCTCTTGAGCGTTTGCCAGCTCAAGTTATACGAACAGAGGAGCAGCACTCGGAAGCATTTTCTTCATGTTAGCGATCATACTTCCATCATTCACTTTGTGGCCATGATCAAATGTGATTCTACTCGACTCGGAACATGTCTCCAGCTTTCTGGAAGGTTAACCTCCAAACATATCGTGAATGCAACTGGATAAATCATTCAAACAATGCTGTTGTTTAAACTTTTTTACTCTTAGTTTTTTATTGTTCAGTCAAAGCTTTAGACCTTCTTGAGATTATTCCCATTGAATAAAGTTACCTCAACTTCATTGGTGCAAGTTTGCTTTTTCTCAAACTGCAAACAATGTGTATTAATTATAATTATTGTACGAGTGGGGGAGGGAGGGATAGAGGAACAAGGGCCGAGCCTGATCTTATCGTACACAAGGCCATGTGTGACATCTCGCACAAGTATACCACCGGATTTATTCACATTCATAATCTCCAAATTAACAATACAGAAAAATGAAATAAAACAAATAAACTACTGTACTCGTGGTTTTTTTTTTGAAACTTGTCGTTTTTGGAAGTGAAATTGGGATGGAGCATCAACTCGTCATAATCTACACTGGGCTACTGGGCAGTAAAACAACATCCAGATGATAGTTAATGCCGTTGCACGATGATAATTCGTAACACAATTGCAACTACAAGGGACCTCAGTAGAGCGCATGCCTCCGCCACGCAATGCCTGATCCACGAGAACATATCGGGCCCATTACATTTTTGAAATATCATGGCTATAACACTACTATAGCGGTTTCGGCCCTATCTCTCAACGGTGAAGAATCACTTTGAAAATTAAATAATTATCGTATCCAGATCCGGATTCGGGTCTTCACCAAAATCGAATCAATTCGTCGTCATCACACACCCAACATGTCCACCAAGTTTCATCCAAATCCGTCCCCAACTTTTTGAGATATCGTGCTATAAATATCGTTTTTGGCCCTATCTCGCAATGGTGAAGAATCACCTAAAAAAATTCTAGTAGCCGGATCCGGAACCGGATCTTCACCAAAATCGAATCAGTTCGTCCTTGTCACACACCCAACCTGCCGACAACATTTAATCCGGATCCATCCATAACCTTTTGAGATATCCTGCACACAGACAGAGAGGGGTGAAAACATCACCTCCACCTTCGGTGGGGAGGTAATTATACATTTCCACGACAAAGTAAATGGGTCATTCCGCGAGAACTCAACCAGAAAAGACCCATTTTGTTGCCAGACTCAGATTTTGCAAAAAAAAAATAAAAAAAATCACCTGGGGGTTTTCGGGCATGCAGAGTTAAGAAAAATAGCCCCGTGAGGGACTGACGGTTATTTCCCCAACAGGTGGGGTGAAAATGAGGGATTATGGGGAAGGGGCCATGCCCCCC
>CM068966.1:70093669-70104903 GCA_035128595.1 Eptatretus atami | reverse complement strand
ACACTCTCATCTAAGCGTGTCTACCCGGGTTCGAATCTTGGCCCAGCTATAAACTGTCATCCTGAGTTTTCGCATGGAGGGTGAGGCATCGATGAGTGAGTGCCCGCGTACACCATAAAGACAGATTCTGGAAGATTCATCTGCGAGCACTGTGGACGTTAAAATATCACCAAGTCTCTCCCTCTCTCTCTCCTCTCTATAACCCCGACCTGTGACCTTATAGGAAATGATTTTTTAAATAAATTACCTGAATTAGAGGTGAAACCCCTCTTTTCAGCCTCTTATAGGAGGTGGATCTGAGAGTCCTGAAAGCCATAAAACGTACCCGCTAAAACGTAAGGTGGCTTTAGGAAATACCCGTTACAGGGCTGGACAAAAGCACTGAATTTTCCACAGAACTTCTTGAGGGGTACTATGATTAATTTCAAGAGCGGTAGCCCTCAAAAACTAGTTTACGAAGACCCCACTAGAGGGCAGTAAAATTGACACCATAATTTTCTAAAAATTCTTTGTAAGTCAACATGTCCTTCAGGTGTTACGTAATTTTCTGTCTCTATATACGTATAACTTCGACGTTGCGGGTTGAGGTTCTAGAAATAGTGATTCGCAATGGATACATCTAATTTTTGTCACAGGGAGGGCGACAAGATCAAAATAACACTACAAGTAGGTGAAAAATTTATATATACAGCGTCTGTGTGAGCGTGTACTAAAAGTTCTAACATCTGAGGCCTTAAAGTGCCCCTTGGACAGTAATAATCCAGGAGAAGCATCTGATATCTATGATCATTTTCTCAAACACGTTGTCAACTTGAGAGCCATAAATGCGTTCTCAGTGAAAATTCACTTTGGGAGTCATGAAAGCGAGTGACGGCTTCCGTTGACCATTCTACCAAATAGCACGCAACCTGCCATAGAAAGCTCAACAATACTAAACTACGACGAGTTTAAAAAGAGGAAGATAATTCAGATGAGGTAGCAGAAGAATAACGAGCACAACTACGAAGCGATCCATAAACGCCAGGCTACTGGATGTTCAAAAATGCATATTCTGTGAGAAGGAACATAACCTGATTGAGTTCCAGACATATATCAGCTGATAAGAATGTGTGACAAATGGTCACAGACCTACAGGACACTGCCTCAATCGCAAGAAGTCTCCTCCAGCCATTTTTACCAAAAGACCAAAGTACCACCAGGAATGTCTTACCAAAGCTCAGAAATCGACATCGATCATTTAAGCGTAAGAATGAAAAGTCATCTGATAATGAGGAGAAGATGACAAGTCGAGGGCACATATTGAGTTGATAATTCTATTGAAACTTCTGTTTGAGAATGGTAACCTCTTGTTCAGGCTATCTGAGCTACATAGCCTTTACATTGACCGTCTTAAAAACTTCGCATTTATAAAAACTGTCAACAAGACCAGGAGGAAAGAAGAAAAATTACTTGATTTTTTCCTGACATTACAAGAACAGTTTGATGGGAGAAATACCATTTCTGATATTTAAAGATGGTCTGGGTATTTTATTAGAGATGCGATGAAAAAAACAAGTGATTATGATGAAGATGCTCGAGTCCTGGCAAATGCTGCCAAATCGTCCATGATGACATGTTTTCACCAGGAGGGTTTCAAGCTTGCTGGCCGCTTCCGACCAGGATGTCAGCAAGACTCAGTTTCATCCAGCCTTGTGTCACTCATATCTATGATTCTCAATGGTACAAACCTGAAGGAAGAGAGCAAACCATGTCCTTATTTACCAGACACTCTCAGGAACGTGAGCCACCACGCACCAATCCACATCGGTAGCAACATCGATGCACTGACCAGAAACAGAGGTATCATTCAGCACTTATACCGGATGGGTCCGTCTATTTCCTACGACAGTATTGGAGTTGGACGAACATCTAGCTTTATCTGTGTGTGAGCGCTTTGAAGAACGATGGTGTGGTCTGCACTGCTCATCTACCACAAGGGACTTTTCACTGTGGTGCTTTGGATAACCTTGACTACAACCCAGCTCTCCAACTGCTCAGTCATCATTTCTATAGGATAGGGATCAGCAGCATTTTCAGTTCCCGACAAAGATAGAGTATGGAGAATCAAGGAAACCTGCGGCAATCAAATACTGCGGAAACCAATCAAGGAGATTGGCATCTCCCACAATGAGGATGAGTCGTTGGGCCTCTCACTCTCTCACCGCAGCTGGTCAGTGGTCTTTCTGTCTTCTACCGTCTCCTCTCCAGCCTCGCCCCCCCCTGCTCTCTCTGTGATTTGTCCCCACCACATTTCCGCAGGGCGCTCAAGGTCCGCTAACAACCCCCTTCTGGTAAAACTACCAAAATCACGAATCACTGCTCACCTTCACTCTTTCATTCCTCTTTTTCCCCGCCTTTTGAATAAACTCCCCACTCTATTTCATTCCCATTCTTCCCTCCAGGCCTTCAAAACAGCTGTTCACCACCACCTCATCATCCCCCATCCAAATCCTCGTCTTTTCGACCCCCGATAATCCACCCAAGCCCACCTCCTTCAAATTCCCAGCTTTCCTTCCTGAAAGTCCCTGTAATGTCCATCTTGTATCCCCATGTTCCCCGCCCCATCCCTCTCCCTTCCACAGATCTCCTAATGTCTCTGTTCCCCACTGTTTTGTCCTTCCCACTACCACCCCTCGTCTCATGCCCCCCTTGCTGTGCATTGTGTGTTCGCTCTCATACGAGCCTCGACAAGGTATATAATTTTTTATTTTTTTTTAATCCCACCAAGTGGTAAAGAAACATCCTCTTCCTGAAATGTATGCATGTGTTCCAGCTGTTGTTCTAAAGACTGCCGGTCTTGCTGTTCCACACTGCAACATGAAGAGCTTTCAGTTGCCTGTTTTTTGCAAAGGATCAGGAGAATTCTTAGTCAAAACATGTTTGCAGCTACTAGCTAAGAATGATATGACCAAGAAGGATTTCATTGAATGGACTGCCTACCATGCATCTCTGCAGCCTCCTTCAGAAGATCCTCCAGCTTTGACTGCTCTGCTGCCACTCTTCAATGACAAAGCTGCCACTCCATCGATACTAAAGCATGGAAATAATGTCTTTAAGCAAGCTACTGAGTTCCTCAATCCAGGCCAAATACCTGTTAATAACTTGTGATCAACCTCTGTTTCTCTGGCAAAATATGTACAATGCAACTGGCCTGCCACTCACGGTGAGCAGAAGTTTGTAGTGATGCCTAGTGGTCTGTTGTGATCCTGATTACCTTCAATAATTTCAAAATGTGGACATTTATCAACTTTTGCCATGTTTTCCAGCAAAATTTGATTAGACACGTACAAGTAAACAGCTGTTTATTCTCCCTTCGTAAATCGCAATTTAGGTGGGCAATTAGCTGTGCACATACAACAATGTTTTTATCAGCGTTTATTAATAGTTAGGCATGTTCGCAAGACGCTCGCTAATAAACGGCTTTCACAAATTTGGCCCTTAGGGCTTAACATAAGGAATCGAATGGGCAGCCTTCTGTAATCCCTGGGTGAGGTACCGAGGTGGGCCTAGGCAATGTCCAGGAAGGGGAGAGGGGAGGAGTTACGATCGCCTCCCGAGGGAGGAATTTTGTCGCCCCCCCCCCCCAGCCTGAAGCGAGGAGCTTGGATTGCGTCACAAAGGGAGGGCTGTTTCGAGGTCTTGTGAGAATTTGTTTGGGCGTGAAGAGTGGAAAAGTTTGCCTGACCAGAGGAGAAGTGTTTCGGTTCATCTTCCTGCTTCGCCTCTGTCGTCGTCGTCGCTGGGTCCGCTCGTATTCCTTCCTTCTCTGTTACTGCTTCGTCATTCTTAGACCAGAAGCTAGGTGGAGTATAATGCCATTTGAGCACAAAAGGATCGATTGTCCAATACCATTGTATATATGTGGGCAATGCTAGAAAGGTCCTTCTTAAGTTGCACCAGGTTGGACACTATCTGTGGCACCAGGTCAAATGGCGCCTTGGTAATATCGTTCTTATCTAGTAGCTGCAAAACATGTTTTCATTTGCATTTCAAGCACAAGTGTCATTTCTGGATTAATGAGTGAGGAATAGCCCCGTGATACCAAAATGCATCTGAAGAACACATGGTGGTAGGGTAAAGGTACTTAAGAACGACATTAATTGGTCATTAATTAGCATTTTAATTAGCCTTTTGAGCACAAACATGATTGTTTTTGCAAATTACACCTAATACCGATAGAAAACAATATCAGTAACTTAAGAACAAAAAATAGTCAGACAAAGTGACTTAAGAATTCAACGGGAGGACAAAAACATCTGAACAGTTCGTCTCGAACTGCAACAATGTCTAGGGATATCAATATGTGAACACTAACACCAGGGGTCATATTCACAAAATAACTTGTCACTTTTCCTTTCTTGTCTGGAGCCTCGTTTTGGTGCCAGGCTGAACAATTTACATTTTGTTTCCCACCGATATGTGGGATTGAATCCGGACCTCAATCAAAATCGAATCAGCTTGTTCTTGTCACCTAATCCACCTAGTTTTGTCATAACTCGTTTTGTTTTGGCCCCATCTCTCAATGGTGAAGAATCATTTAAAATTTTTCGTAGGTCCGCAGCTACCCGAAGCGCTTCATCATGAAAAATGATTTGACAATGATCTCATTGATGAGGAACTTGCACCGTCATCAGATGGTGAAGTTGCGTGATCTGCATGATTGTAGTCAAGTGTTTTCTGGCTCGTGTTTATTAGGCAGTTTGAAGCCTTATAATGCCGGCTTATTTCCTGTCGACAGGTTTCAGGGGCCTTATTCACAAAAAAAAAACTTTCCTGACTCAAGTCTGGAGCCTTGTTCTGGTACAATTGAGATTTCTTTGTCCCAGAACAAGGCCCAATACTTGAGTCAGGAAAAGTGACAAGTTATTTTATGAATACGGCCCCTGATGTAAATGTTCACAGATTGATACCCCAAGACCAGGGGTCACCAACCTTCTTTTCAATACGAGCTACCTTTGATCAATGAAATATTTCAGGAGATACTAAAACATAAATTGAAAATATATTGATCGGTTAGGGTACAAATTCAGTTTTGACAGTTCAATTACAAAAATACATATTTAAAGTGAAGAAAAATTGATCCTTACCTTTACTTGAGTGTGAATCTTGACACTGTATGTTGTGCACCAGTACTGTGTAATCTGGTGCGTATCCTTAATGGGCAAATGTGATGGAGTCCTTCAGATGCTCATGTCAGACGGGTTCCAAATTTATCTTTGTGAAACTGCCTTTTCCGACATGAACTGCATCAAATCTAAGTCGAGCCAAATATGGAAGCCACTTTCATTGATACTTTGCGAATGTTACTGTACTTTTCGGTATCCATGATACTCCAGAAATTTGTGGCAGATTGCCCTGATTTCAACTGAATGTCATTTTGAAGGCTGATAATCTCCATTTCCAAACGGACACAATCAAAGTCAAACAGCATACTAATTTGGTGAGAAATGCCACTAACATGAGCTTCCATGAAGGGGTTTGAAGTGAACATCACACAGGGCTCCATCTCCTCAAAATCATTAAATCTGTTGTTGAACTCTTGGCCAAGCCTGGTCAGGAAATCACTGAACTTGTCAATGTCCACAATTCCGACAGAAAGCTCACTTTCTGCTTGTGTTAGGAGTACAGAAGAGAAATGTTGTATTTTCCTTTTCTGGACTTGTTGTATCAGAAGGTTAAGATTCGACTTGAAAGCTTTCACTGTGCTAATCATGTCGGCAATTGTCTTCTGTTTCCCCTGCAATCCACAGTTCAGGGCGTTCAATGTTTCTGGCATATCTGTTAGATATGCCAAATCAAGCAGCCGCACATCGTTTGATAATTGGGTGGTATTTTCCTTTTCGGACTTGTTGTATCAGAAGGTTAAGTTTCGACTTGAACCTTTCACTGTGCTAATCATGTCGGCAATTGTCTTCTGTTTCTGCAATCCACAGTTAGGGCGTCAATGTTTCTGGCATATCTGTTAGATATGCCAAATCAAGCAGCCGCACATCGTTTGATAATTGGGTGGTATTTTCCTTTTCTGGACTTGTTGTATAGAGGGTTAAGTTTCGACTTGAAACCTTTCACTGTGCTAACCATGTCGGCAATTGTCTTCTGTTTCCCTTGCAATCCACAGTTCAGGGCGTTCAATGTTTCTGGCATATCTGTTAGATATGCCAAATCAAGCAGCCACACATCCTTTGATAATTATTGGGTGGTGGTATCTCGTTTCTTGACTCCATGAAAACTTTAATTTCTGGTAAGAGTTAAAAGAAATCGGCGCAGTATTTTCCTCTGCTAAGGCACAGGATTTCCAGAGTCAGCAATAGATCGCCATTACTCGGATGATAGTTCATCCAGAAAGGACTTGAACCTTCGGTGCTGTTTAGTCCTTGCATGAATCGCATTAATAATTCTAACAGCAGGAGACATAACTTGATCAAAGCCCCATTAGTTTGACACAAAGAGCTTGTTCAAGAAACGAGGGAAATCAGGGTCTGCTTTACACGTTGCGATGAAACCGGCATGACAACCAATCATCACTGGCACACCATCGGTTGTTATTGCAATGAGCTTCTTCAAAGGCACATTCCTTTCTGCAAAAGAATTATTGACCTTGTAGATGTTAAAATTCTTGACCGTTATTATTGTGTTACTGTGTATATTATTAGGTAAAAATAATATTATAATGTCACATGAAGGTCTTCATTCACAACAATGAATGAAGGAACTCTTCCATTTACACAGTAAGCTCACTTCCACAACCACGCGTGCCTGTCTCTCTCTCTCTCTCTCTCTCTCTCTCTCTCTCTCTCTCTCTCTCTCTCTCTCTCTCTCTCTCTCTCTCTCTCTCTCTCTCTCTCTCTCTCCAGTTGTTGTTGTTGTTCTGCTTGAACAGGCCCGCTGCACATACGGAAACTTGGACTCATGATCGTTTTGGTAAGTGCTACAACTAAATTAACTTTATTTTTGTGTTCTTGTCTTCATTAAGACCATGTATCAATTTTTTTGCAGCTTGTTTTTTTCTTTTTTCCACGTTTTAATGCAAGCTACTCATTGGTAGCTAACGAGCTACTAGTCGCTTGCGATCTATGTTTTGGCGACCCCTGCCCAAGACATTGTTGCAGTTTGAGACCAACTGTTCAGATGTTTTTGTCCTCGGGTATAATTCATTCTTAAGTCATTTTGTCCGACAATTTTCTGTTCTCAAGTTACTAATATTGTTTTCTATTGGTGTTAGGTGTAATTTGCGACAACGATCATGTTTGTGCTCAAAGGTTAATTAAAATGTGAATTAATGACAAATTAATATCATTCTTAAGTACCTTTACCCGACCACCATGTGTTCTTAAGATATGCATTTTTGGTATCATAGGGCTATTCCTTGCTCATTAATCCAGAATTTGACAGTTGTGCTCGAAATGCGAATTCAAAACTGAAAATGGCGCCACTTGACCTGGCGCCAAAGACCAGTATCCGACCTGGGGCAACTTAATAACGACCTTCCTAGCATTAGCCATGTATGCAATGGTATCGGACAATCAAACCTTTTGTGGTCAGATGACTAATTAAACTCTGCCTAGCTCCCGGTATATCTCCCTGCCGAGTCTTGCTTCGTGTGCCTGGTTCGTTGTCTTCCCTGTTTCTTTTCATCGTGCCTGCATCATAGTCTTTCCTCACCCGTTTTTTTGGCTGCTTCAGCACCACCTCCTTTGTCAACGAATACCAAGCTGAGGCCTCACCCGGTTGCTCGTTTCCCATTCCCGTCTGTGCTTGAGTCTGGGATGAGGTGCCCAAGGTTTTATCCTCTCTTAAATGATTAATTATCTATTGATTACGCGTTTCCCCATTTTCTCCCCCCCCCTCCCCTCACCCCCGTCCTCTCCCCCCATTCTGCCGGGTTCAATCTATCCTTGTTATTTGTTTGGGAATAAATCCCGTTTTAAAAGAGCTAACTTGCCGTGTGCTTTCTGCGATCCTGCGTGCGCAAAGCCACCATTAATCTGACATGTCCAAGGGAGTAACAGCCAGTTTGGTCCATCCATGCTGAACACGACAGTATGTATCCTTCCATCCATCGGGACCATACTCTGTGCAGAGCGTTGGTGCTGCTTCAGCAGTCTCCTTGGCTATTGGGCACAATCCTGGACGAGTCATCACTCTGACACAGGATACCGGCAAGCTGGCACTCATTTGGCCGACCTCAGAAGGATGACAAGCAGAGTCAACCCCACCTGGTATTAATTCAACAGCCAAGGGGGGATTTGAACTCAGGATGCTGGGATCCCAAGCCCACCAATCTAACCATGAAGCCAACACCAGGCAGTTTGTATGTGTGTGTGCACATCTGAAAATAAATAGAAAATAAAAACAGGGCTGGCCCGATTCCCAGCAAATTTTGCATACTTGTTGCTCGTACCCAGAGTCAGGTCATGGGCACAAAGCCCAAAATAACCTTCGACATCCAAACTCATCAAATAACCTTTGACATACAGGTTTTACAAAGCCAAGGTGTCAGGGCATGTGCAATGATGGATTGCACGAGGTCTTAGGAAAAGCATACTTAGTTCACTATCCTTGCCATCAACACAAGTATGCTCCCAATGAGATATGCTGTTGCCCTACTAATATGTAATGCCTGATGTAATGCTGGATTTGTTTATTGTGCACTTAGTCTATGAAATACTCATTCCCTTTGATCAAACATTATCCTGGCTTATTATTTATGCAAAGTGGGTGTAAAGATGCTGCATTCAAAGACTTATAAAAAGTAGGCCTCTGGGTAAAGGTAATGGCCCAATTCCAAATTCCCTATGTAGTCAAGAGTAGCATTAATGAGAGTATCATATTGGCCTGATTTTGTTGCCTATTGGTAAAGACACTGAGGGTTAAAATTCAGCTGAAGGCAGTATATGTAATAAGCAATTGGATTATTAGGTTCTGGAGACCGAGCAACTGCATCACTATGGGAATGTCAATAAAAAGCAATGCCAGAAATCTCCCTGCTCGTTTCATGCTTGTTAACACATTGTGCAAATCTTAATGCCTCAAGCAAAACTTTGAATGGGCACAAACGTAAAAAAAAACAAAAAAAAAGGTGGCAATAGAAGAAATCTATCCCCACCCACTACACATTCAAATTTAGCATTTTTGAAAACTGCAGGACAAACCTATAATAATAATGACTAGCCGAAACCCCGTCACAGACGGATTCCGTCCATGAGCCCAATATGACAACCAGTGGCGGCTCTTGTAAGAGCCGGATCCCAGTCGATGTACTCCATGGCCTTCCTAATGAGGCCTAACAAACGTCCTTGTACACGACATTTTTCGTGTACACTACTCCTTGTGAAGAAGTCCCCTGATTTGTGCACGGTTACTTTGACGTACAAACACCGTGTCAAAACTTCTCAGGTCACAGTACCGAGAAAAACGTGACGCGACTGCGAGGAGGAGCACAAAATTGGTCCTTCAGTATTAATATATAGATAGTATAATAATAATAATAATAATAATAAAAAAATTCTTATCAAAATAGGCATTTGCATCTCAGTTACAATGGAAGCCCTCTTGATTGCAAGAGAGGATTCACAAGATATGATCACAAGTGTTCAAATGATGTCATCTCTGAGAATCTAGAGTGCCTTCCGAAAGTATTCACACCCCTCGACTTTTATCACATTTTGTGTTACAGCCTGAGTTTAATATGATTAAAAATTAAAAAAAATGTTGTCACCGATCTACACAAAATACCCCATCATGACAAAGTGCAAAAATGTTTTGAGAATTTTTTGCAATTTAATTTAAAAAATCAAAGCAGAAATGTCTTGCACCAATAAATACTCGACCCCCTGAGTCAATACATTGTAGAAGCGCCTTTGGCAGTGATTACAGCTTCAAGTCTTCTTGGGAATGTCTGCATCAGCTTTGCACATCTGGATTTGGGGAGTTTCTCCCATTCTTCCTTGAAGATTTGCTCAAGCTCTGTGAAGTTGGATGGAGAGCGTCGATGAACAGCAATCTTCAAGTCTTTCCACAGATTCTCAATGGGATTAAAGTCTAGAATTTGGCTGGGCCACGAAAGCATTTTCACATTCTTGGTCTGCGCCCAAAAGCTCATCGCTAGAGTTGGTATTCCAACGCTGGCGGTGTGGCAAAGGAGTTTGACCATGTGCTCGTTGATGGTCAATGGAGGATGATCTAGAACTGCAGGGTCTACCTGAATGCTCAGTTCCTCATACCAACCACATGCTTGTTGTGGAAACTCTGAAGTTGCAGCTTAAATCCAGGAGAATGGAACCATCCCAGCCTAGGCTGGATGTTGGCAAGCTCAAGGATGAGAGAGTAGCTGAGGAGTGTGCGAACAGGCAGAGTGGGGATTTGGGGTATTTGGGTGCTTTGGGGAATCCTGACGAGTTGTGGAGTACCTTCAAGACTACCATCCTTGATGTTGCTGGTGGATGTCTTGGAACTCACCGTAGGGTGAATAAGAATTTCTTCTCTCAAGGGACACTAGATACCCTTGACCAGAGTCGCAGGGCCAGGCTTATTGGCAGAGCTGAGTTGTTCAGGGAGCTGAGGCGTAAAACTGCACACGCAGTGAGGGTGGACAAGGAGCCCAATGTGTGAGGAATGTGTGAGGGGGCAGAGCGTGATTCTCGTCATGCTTACATGGGAATTCGTGCATTGCATTCCTGCAAGCCCATCCCTCGGTGTACGGCAGTTAGAGCGGAGGGTGGTGGGCTCTTGACAGAGGAGTCCGAAGTGAAGGCCCGCTGGGCCGGTTACTTTGAGTGGCTGTACCAGGGTGACCCACCAACTGTTGAGTTGAATGTCAGGGATGTTACTACCCCCATTGCTGACCCTCCAATCAACTGTGATCCACCTTCGTTCGTGGAAACACAGGCCGTGGTGAACCGGTTGAAATGGGGTAAAGCTCCTAGCATCTGTGGCATCCATGCTGAACTTCTCAAGGCTGGTGGAAATGCTGTACTCCTGTCGACGCATGCAGTTCTGTGCTCTGCTTGGAACACAAGCATCATCCCAACTGACTGGAAGAGGGGACTTGTTGTCTCTCTCTGGAAAAGGAAGGCTGATCGTCAAGACGGCAACAACTACGGAGGGGTGACGCGGCTCTCAGTGTCGGGGATGATCTTTGATCGGATCATTATTGATAGGGTTCGCCATCATCTGCTTGAGCACCAGTGCCCAGA
>CM068966.1:70055496-70067522 GCA_035128595.1 Eptatretus atami | reverse complement strand
GAATGCATTGCTGTTTCCTGACCATAGCTGATTTTGGGAGATCTGGTTGTGACCCCTTAGCCTGGTCGATGTTTCTTGTCGATGAGGCATTGTCATCATTCTGCAATGCTCCAAGGCCAGGCAAATTTCTCAGGTGGTAAATCCACCACCTACCTGTCTTTGACTGTACAGGCTTGCAGAACATGAGAGCAACATTTTTAATAATCATGACCTGATCTTTGGATCTCGATGCCAATGGAATTGTTGCATTGACTTGGACGCATTTACATTCCTTTTTGAACAGCTATTGTTTAGATGATGCTCGTTTAACAGCGGTTTTGATGACTTCCGGATGTCCTGATGTATATATTTTGGAATCGCCATCAAGTATATATATGTTTTAATTGGTAATGAGACAGTTTTATGTTGTAGCATCTTTATGTCTGAGCTTATAGATGACTTGTGTACTGTGGTGTCCATGTAATGAGGATGCAGGACTGGTATCCCAGAGGTTGTGGGTTCGAATCGAGCTGAAGGCCGTTGTGTTAATGATTTAGATTGTACACATCAATCATTCTCATCTCAGCAGAATTATCATGTCACTGTGGGATTGTCAATAAAACCCAGCTGGCTTGTTAATGACTGTCAGGTCAGGTATGGGAGCATGCGCCAGAGCAGCACGTCACTGTGTCCACTTTCCGCCGGGCAGAGTCGGGCAACTCCAGGGGCCTCCGTCTGGCCACCCCCAGGCAGATGCCTGGCCCATCCCCATCTCCTTGAGATGCTGAGAAACCTGCTACAACCACGAGGCACATGGTCGGCCCATTGGCCTCCTCCACTCACGAGACTCCCTCGCTGAGAGAATCTGGTGAGCAGGATCAGGTCAGGAAAACGAGCCACATGTCCATACAGCCGCAGCTGACGCTCACATACTATGCAGGTAACAAATCTCATTTGAGTCTTTCTCAGCAACCGCTCGTTGGACACAAAGTCCGACCAGCGATAGCCAAGGATTCTCCGAAGAGACCTGGTACCAAAGGAATTAAGTCTCCGTCTCAGATCCTTGGTCAGAGTCCAAGTCTCGCATCCATAGAGCAAGACTGGAAGCACCAAGGACATGATGACTCAGACTTTCGTCCTCCCGCACAGGTACCGACAGCGCCACACCCCATTATCCAGTGAATCCATAACTCCCCAGGCCCGACCCAGACATCTGTTCACCTTGACTAGCAGCCAGCAGAGACATGAATATCACTTCCAAGGTAAGTGGATCTCTTTACGACCTCAACATCCTCGCCACAAACAGACACAGACAGGACAGCAGCATCCAAGATGTCATTGAAAGCCTAGATCTTAGTTTTGACCCAGGAAACCCGTAATACCAGCGGCTCTGACTCCTCATTCAGCACCTCGAGGGCCCCCAAAAGGATATCTAAAGTCTCCGCAAAGATGACTGCATCATCTGCAAAATCAAGGTCAGAGATCCTGACATTCCCAAATGATGCACTGCAGCTTGATCTCTCCGACATCCTCCCCAGAATCCAGTCCATACAAGTGCCGAAAAGTGACCTTCAGAAAGGGGGCAAATCTACCTTCTCCACCTGGTCAGGTGTACACATAACATGTCCCCACATTTTAGTTAACTCCTAGTCCTAATGTCGTTAGGGCAACTTGGAATAAAAACTTCTCCATCTTCAACAGCCCCAAGTATTCCCATCTTCTTGTGGGTTTGGCCAGGGACCATTTTTGGCCCAAATCTTTCACGAACCGGCTGGCCAGGTCTGACGTTCGAGAGAAGGTGACAGGAATTTGAAATTGAGCCAGGGTGTCAGCAACGACTCGCCTACTCTTCGGGAAGTACACTGTGGGACCTTTAACGTTGAAGTAATGCTGGTAGATGGTACACCCAGGTTAACACCAATCCGAGGGATGGCATGCTCATCGATACCTCACCCTGCATGCATAACACCAGGACAGCACTTTATAGGTGGGATGAGGTTCAAAGCCAGGCTCGACCGCTCAAAGGGGAATGCACATAACATATCTGCAGGCTATCCTGGCAGCCACGTGCTACCCAGTGATAGATGTATATTTTCACTTCCTAAGGTGGTTCTGAAACTTTTGAGTCTTATGGCAAATGATACAATTTCAATATACAGGACAGTATATTGTTTGTTTAATGCTACTGATGTTGCTTTTAATAACACTGATTGCGGATTTGGTATTTGAATTTGAACATGGTCTCCACACTTGGTATTTGAATCAAATTGTCAGTCTGCCAGCAACAATGAGTTCAGTAATACCATGTGGAAAACAGTGTCTCCTAAGGTACGGTCGTTCACCACCTCTCACCTGTCTCCTCTTGTCGTCTGCAGTTACAAATGTGAACCTTTGATTGGGATGGTGGACTCGGTTAAAAAATATCTCTCGGTAATTACCTCCACCACCGAAGGTGGATTGAGGTTATGTATTCACCAATGTTTGTTTGTTTGTGAGCACGATATCTCAAAAAGGTTCTGGACTGATTCAGCCAAAACTTGGTGGACGAGTTGGGTAGATGACAAGAACAAGCAGATTCGATTTTGGTTCAGATCTGGATGTAAATCCGGTCTCTCGGTGCGATACAAAACGTAAACTGCCCAGCCTGGCCGAGCTATGCGCTCTACCGAGTGCTGTTCGAGTTTTATTTGCAGCCATTGAGAGCTTTATCCTGACCAGTTGTTTAAGCTTGTGTAAAAGCATGTGACATCTTGTCTTTCCGATCCGGTGAATGTTACCTCCACACTTCTGACACGACACCACGAACCAATGACGGGCCATGACCTCATGGTATGAAAATAACGACGGGCTGGCTGGAGAAAGGGGAATTTAGCGATCGGAGGAGCAGGAGGGTAAATAGACTGAAAGTAAAAGAGATGGGTTGCTGAGTTGTACAAAACTACCGGCTCGTTATGGCTCGGCTAATCTCGTGTGCTCGCTGTCGCCATGATTAGCCATTCCGTATTGGGCTGTGTGCACTCATCCAGCTTCCATCGGATGAGGGAACTGTGGATCTTAATGACCCCTCTGCTGTTGTGTTGATCTCTACGTGCTTCAAACCAAGGTCTGCTCATGCTTATCACAGTTTTTCATTTCACAATACCCGCTTTACTCTTGATTGATTTGTTCTTGTATTTGCTCAGCAAAAGCTGCCGAAGGACATAATGTCATCGAGGCTAGAGGAAGGCATCTGTTTACAAAATGACAGCAGGAGCTGTGGTGCGTGTAGTTGTGACCGGTGTAATTGTCATGGAGTATGACTAATGCACATTTTCGATCGTTTTCATGACACTTTTCATTTGCAGACTCATTTATCAATGACACTTGAGAAATCGACTTCTCATAATTAGACATTATAATCTATTGCTTAAAAAGGTAGCTTCTTGCCAAACTCGAACATTAATGACTTATTGATTGAACCTGGTGTCTTTTATGCCGCAATCTCCAAAACATAGTGCAGGATCTTACTGCGGTGGTGTCTAAATGTTGACAATGATGTACTATGATGGGGACTTCAAGCTGGCTGTCATGTCTGCAATGTGTACGCCGAATCGCATGCTTTGTCTCCCAAAGAGTCTGATTTTGGGCCATCCCCTTGGCTAAATACTGAAGTCCTCTATGAGTCGAGCATATGATTGAGTAAATTGCTCTCTTAAGATCCTCCCTGGTCTATAACTGCTGTGGCATCCTCATGGAATTCAATCAATGGTATCCCCAAACAGGAGGGTGGATCATGTATTTATTCTGCATTCTGGATTAAATAAACTTTGACTATTTTTACCTCTGCACTGAAGGTGGAAGGAGGTTACGTTTTAACTTTTAATCCCTGTTTGTCTGTCTGTGAGCGGGATATCTCAAAAAGTTAAGGATGGATTCGGACGAAACTTTGTGGACAGGTTGGGTGTGTGACAAGGATGAATTTATTCGATTTTGGTGAAGATCTGGATCCACATCGGGTGGGATACGAGAATTTTTTTTTTTTAACCGATTGTTCACCATTGAGAGATTAGGTCCAAAAAAACCATATATAGCATGCTATTTCAAAAAGTTATGAACAAGTTCTGACAAAATTTGGTGGATGAGTTGGGGAGGTGACAAGAACAAGCTGATTCGATTTTGGAGTGAGGTCCGGATGCAGATCTGGCCTATCAGTGGGATTCAAAACGTAAACTGTTCAGCTTGGAGGAGGTATGCACTCTACTGAGTGCCATTTTAGTTAATAATGCAATCACAAACTTTTTATGCATAACATGTCAGGCATTTCCATGTCTGATGAAATGAGACAGCAATTGGGTAAACCAAGAAGGCTTAATCAAATGATCAACAAATATATTCTGTCTATGGGGAATGTAGATAAGAAATAGCTTGCACAATGAGGTCATTGTAAAGTTGAAATGGACTGGTTGTCACCAATTTTTGCCACCTCTTTCCTGAAAAAGTAAACTGCTACAGCAACACAACTTTGTTCTTGTCTACGCTGGAGAGTGGTGTTGCAGTTAAATGTGGAAATATGTGCAGTCTCTCCACTAATTTGCATTTTCCATATCGTTACCTCTGCCACCGAAGGTGAACGAACAGAGGTTATGTTTTCACCCCTGTCTGTCCGCCTGTCTGCCTGTCTGCCTGTCTGTCTGTCTGTCTGTCTGTCTGTGAGCAGGATATCTCAAAAAGTTGTGGACGGATCCAGATGAAATTTTGTGGGCAGGTTCGGTGTGTGAAGGACGAACTGATTAGATTTTGGTGAAGACCCGCATCTGGATCTGACAACTAGAATTTATAAAGTGATTCTTCACCATTGAGAGATTGGGCCAAAAACTATATTTGGCACGATATCTCAAAAAGTTGTGAACGGATTCAGATGAAACTTGGTGGACATGTTGGGTGTGTGACAAGGAAGAATCAGTTCAATTTGGGTGAAGATTCGGATCTGGAACCGGATACGAGAATTATAATTCGAGAATATATAATTATAATAATTATTTAATTTTTTTTTAAAAAAAATTGATTTTTCAACATTGATAGCTGGGCCTAAAACGACATATAGCATGATATCTCAAAAAGTCGTGGTCATGTTATGACAAAACCTGGTGGATGAGTTGTTTGAGTGACCAGAACAAGCCGATTCAATTTTGGTTCAGGTCCAGATCCAGCCTATCAGTTGGATACAAGATGTACGAGGTGTGTTCAAAAAGTATCCGACCTTTGTTCATAAATAATACTCGTATCCAGATACAACAAACTTACATAATCTCCTTCAAGTAGTCCCTTGGGCTGCCACACACTTCTCCCAACGGTTCTGCCACTGTGAAGCAGCGCTGGAACGCCTCTTTGGGATGGCGCGCAGCTGGTCCGTTGCATTCCGCATGATGTCTTCTCTGGACTGAAATCTGGTCCCTTTCAGGGGCATTTTCAGCTTGGGGAAAAGCCAGAAGTCACACGGAGCCATGTTGGGAGAGTAGGGAGCCTGACGAAGCACAGGTGTGTTGTGTTTGGCCAGGAAACTCTGTAGCAAATGTGAAGAATGGGCGGGTGCGTTATCGTGATGGAGCTGCCAATGACCGCTGCCACAGGTCCGGCCGTTTGCGTCGCACAGCGTCACGAAGGCGACGCAGTACCTCTTGGTAGTACTCTTTGGTGATGGTTGTGCCGTGTGGTGCGTACTCGTGATGAACCACGCCGCTGGAGTCAAAGAAGACGGTCAGCATGACTTTGACATTGCTGCGGACCTTCCTTGCTTTTTTGGCCTCGGATGTTGGATGCTTCCATTGTGATGACTGGAACTTGGTTTCTGGGTCGTACCCATAAACCCAGGTCTCATCGCCAGTGATCACTGTGTTGAAGAAGTTGGGATCACTGTTCACAGTCTCCAGCATGTCCTGTGCGATCTCCAAACGGAGTTGCTTCTGCTCGATCGTTAGCAGCTTTGGCACGAACTTCGCTGAGATTCTCCTTAAGCCCAAATCCTCAGTCACAATGGAATGAACGGATCCAATGCTGACGCCCGCCTCGTCTGCAAGTTCTCTGATCGTGATTCGACGATCCTGCATCAGCAGGGTCCTCACTTGGTCAATGACGATCTCATTTCGGATGTTGAGGGCCTACCAGAACGTGCTTCGCTTTCCACTGATGTGCGACCATCTTTGAAGCAGTTGTACCACTCTTTTATCTGTGTGGTGCCCATTGCTTCGTTCCGAAGGCCTGTTGAATCTTGCGGATCGTTTCCACTTGGTAATCGCCAAGCTTTACACAAAATTTGATGCAGTAGCGTTGTTCAAGTTTTTCCGCAATTTTGACAAAAACGAAAATCCGACGGCACTCACTTACACTTCCTCACTCATCGGCGGTCTGTCGGCGACTGACAGCTGCTGCAGGCGGGAAAATATTCACGCATACGAATTAGGATCGCCACATACGTGCACCAAACCACGCCTCCCTAGCTTCATTTGTTTACGCACGAAAAATTAAGGTTGGATACTTTTTGAACACACCTCGTATATTGTTCAGCATGGCGGAGGTATGCACTTTACCGAGTGCTGTTCTCAGTAACATTGTTTCTTCTCAATTCTAAACCAGCAGAGGCACAAGGAAGATGTCGGTATCATTCGATGAAGAATCGGTGCATTTGTTTTTAGCTTTCATCCATGTCTTCATTTGGTACATTTATCCACTTGGAGAGGAGATGAACAATTATATTTGTAAAGGAGCAAAAAGACTCCACCTTGTTATTTTTCAAGACTTTGCCTGGGCACTAACGGTCATTTCCAAGCTCTGTCCCAGGTTTCACAACAGCGGGGTTTCCCCTGGCACACCACCAATGCCCCCAGCCTCGCATCTACTTCTCTCGCTTCTTTGAGCAGACTCCAGTAGCTAGAGAGGTACATGTTTTTAATCAGGTGTATAACCTCAAATTTGGTTTGTTGGTGCATTTGTGTCCTTCCATACTTGTAAAGCCTTGGTGTTTAAATACCGATGGTTTAATTACACATTCGTGGAAAGTTTTTAGGCTTAAAGCCGATGCTCGTAAGTTTTCTACTCTGACCCTTTGTGGAAAATAGTTTGATGGTGGATTTTTGGAGCTGGCAAGCAATGTATCAGCCTTTTAGCAATGCCAGCAGGGGGCCACCATGAGGAGCGAAAAAAGGAAGGAAGGAAGGAAGGAATTGAAACTGCTGCAATTGGTGTTTTACTTTATGGGTTTGTTTTGGCTCGAAGACCACTGTACCATATTCCCAATCCGATTGTTGGAACCTTGGTCTTCCATCGTCTTGTACACAATCTCAAATTTTCTGCTTTTGATTTTGAATTTGTACTTTCTGCCTCCATATTGAGTAAATCTAGCTGAACAAACACAATAGGTATAATTAACTGAAATTGATAGAGGTATTCCAACACTTTTCATTTACTTAATTCTAACATTCAGATATAAATCCGTTTTTCATTTCCTGTTTTTTTTTTTTTCCTCTTCCATTCATTCTTTCTATATTTGTCCTTTTTTTTGTAACCCCATGTCCCCACCCTTCTTTAGAGTCTTGGTTCCCTCACCCCTACTTTCTTCGTCTCCCAATAAATTTTCCCATTTAAATTTTGCTCTCCTTTTTATCATTTGGTGATCAATTACTCAATTCCCTCTGACATTCTGCAGTTCACTTAATGATGCAACTTCCTCAATCAATGACTGCCCCTTCATTAATGACTTGTATCCCTCTCACCTTTGTGCGAACGACCCTCAGCACCTCATGAATTCACCATCCTTTAAGCCTTGACCACTGATCCTTCACTGGGCTCCCTTTCAAACTCCTACCCCATCCAACATATATTTATACATATATATGTATATATATATAGATATACATTGTTATGTTTGTGGGGTAGATGGAGGAATTTCATAGAAAATTAGGATTGTATAGAGTAGCATGGTCTGTGGACGTGTAGGAGACATTTTGATGCAACAAGGAGACATTAAGTTGTTACGTGTCACCGCATAATTAACACAGCACTGGGGAGGGGGTGGGGGTGGTGCTGTGTTAATTCGGTAGGGTTTAAGGATAATTTTTACCAGTATTTGATTGCCCCCTGTGACCTTTTCCTATGTCTTTGCATTTCCAAGACTGGCGATAAAAAGGAATCACGTCCTTAAAACAACAACTGAGCCGGACATTTCTGAGCAGGCGTAAACCCCACCTCCTGGAATGACAGCTAGCAAACCACACCCTTGGAGTGGATGATTAATGGGCGTGACGTCAGAGGAGAGACAAGAGAGTTAGGATCGGAGCGGGACACGAAGGAGGAGCGGTACAGAAGTGAGTGAGGCAGGATCGGTGGTTGGAAGAGGAGGGCATTAGGGCTGGCTTTCCCTCGACATGGTGAAGAAGGCTGCATGATTCTCGTGTTCGTGCTGAGGCAAATTTGCCCATGTGATGGAGGAAGACGCAAGCCATTGACTGTTTGGCTGGGTCGTGTGAGACCGCGCTTTGGAGCCTTGTGTTGGGCCATCGGGGAAGAAGGCGGCGCTATTTGGCAGAGGAACAACATATATCCATTTAAATCAATGCCAAGCTTCTCATATCACGATTTATAACGCAAATTTGTCATAATATTGAAGATATGTATCCATATTCTTTAATTTATTATAGTTACTCGCAGAGGCTAACAATCAAATGAAATTATTTATCGGATTTCAATGCACAACGATACATGCAGAGTTGAACCTGAGTACCCCCAGCACTTGCACAAAATCAGTTGGAAATTGGCCCAGCCATCTTTTTTCTATGATTTTCAGAACTACACAAACATAGATACAGAGAATATCCTTGAGGGTGGGGGATGGGGGGAATTTTTTGGTGTCCTAAGCTGGGGCCTAGAGGTTCTCTGAGTGAGGTTGGTAGAGCCTTTTTAAAATTAAAATTGTTCCTGGCTGCTCCCAGAACAATTTTGTATACCATAGACAGGTTCATGTGGCAGGCATTTCCTGTTGTTCAGGATGCATGCTGCAATAGCTGGTGTGGCACTTGCTTCCTGGTACCCACTACAGTCATGGGGTCTGATCTTGATTTAATGTCTTGTAGGGTTTGAACGGTTCACTTCAGGGAGGAGCTTCTGCTCCGCACTCACGGGTGTAATGGGGGCCTACTCCCATGGAGGAGTGGTCCAATTGTATGACCATGCATTCTGACCCTTTCGGGTTAGGGATGTGTGTGCTTGATTGACCATGTATTTCAGCCTTTGGTCAGAGGTGTGTGTTTATGCTCATGGGACAGTCTTGTTGGACTGTGTTCTTTGGTCAAGATGCGTGTCCTGAGCTGTTTAAATGTTTTGATTTTTTAACTTTTTTTTTGTTTTTGTTTAAAAAGGCTGCCCATCATAAGATGAGGGCCAATAACTCCAAAACACGTTTTTGTGGATGTTCCCTCTCCTGGGTGGACTGGTCTATAAAATTGAGAATTAAATTATGTTCCCGCTATTGTAGGCTGCAGTAAAATCCTAAGGAGGTGTCGGGGGCTGTAGCTCTGCTAAGCTCATGCCGAATAGGTGGAACCTGTGCAACTGTTTAGCAAGAAGTGCCTTAAAAAAAGATTCTCTAAGTTCTCCAACAACGTTTTTTTGCGATAACATCACCAACCAATCGGGGAACACTTTTCTAAAGATGTTGCGACCTTTCCATACAACGTCGTCATTTCCCATGAATTATGGTTCCTGGTGCACCACATGTTTTTTTGTCATTCCTCTCTCCTACATAGCATTAGGAGATGCAGTACCTAACAAAAAAAAAATAGAAGCATAATATTAACGAGAACGGCACTGGGTAGAGCACATACCTCCGCCAGGCTGAACAGTTTGTTTTGTGTTCCACTGATAGGCCGGATCTGGATCCGGACATTAACCAAAACCGAATCAGCTTATTCTTGTCAATGACTCAACTCTTCCATCTAGTTTTGTCATAACTCGTCAACAATGTTTTGAAACATCATGATATATATATATATATATCGTTTTTGGCCCAATCTCTCAATGGTGAAGAATCACTTAAAATAATTAATTACAGTTTTCTCGTATCCAGATCAGGATTCGAATCAATTCATCCCTTGTCACAAATCCAACCTGTCCACCAAGTCTCGGTGCCTCAACCCGTGACGTTACCCTTACGGGTTCCAATGGTGAGACTTCCCATCCCAATAAGCAGAGTGACTCAGAAGAGATGGCAAATTCAGTTCCAGGCAACATGGAAGGACAAATTCCAGTGGCTCACATACCACATAGAGAATGGTAAAATGTCCTGTAACTTATGTCTGAGCTATTTAGGACGAGTTGTTTGTTTTTTTTGGACATCCAAAATAATCAATATTACATTAAAAAATGGAGTGAAGCCCATATATATATATATGTGTAAAAGGCTGTTTTTCATTTTTTTTCTTTTCTGATTTTCAGATGTACGTACATAGGGTTTTGTGGCAGCGTTAATCATTTGAAGGCCCCATGCAAGACACAATGGTGGCCCAATGGGTTTCTTTGGTGTCTGTCTCTCTGTCTCTGCATGTCTGTTGCTGATAATTATCCAATCTCAACCAAACTTGCCAGGGGGACTAATTGTGTCATAAGATAAAGGTTGTAGCTGCTTTGTTTGCCCCCCCCCCACTCCTGTGAGCGTGGGGGTTTGGAAGATGGCACTGATACAAATTCTCTCCTGCTTGTTGTGTGACGAAATTGAAGTTAATTTTGGGTAATTTTTTTTCTTCTATAATTTCTGGCTTCTGTTAAGCTATCTTTTGCTTTTCAGCACCTTTGGGGTAATTTTGCTTCATCTTTAGCTGTGGCTGACAGGATGGCCTTCGAGGCTCACCTCTAAGCTGTCTAGCCTGGGTTTGAATCCCGAACCAGCTATAAGCTGTCATCCTAGTGTTGCACAAGCAAGGTGATCCATCAATGTGTGTGCCGTCCCTTGGATACACGTCAAATGGGTGTCCCATCTGCAAGCATTCGTTGGTGGACGTTAAAGATCCCATGATGTCACTGTGGCGAAATTCTAAATTCCTGCCATAACCAGCCGAGCAGCACAGCCATGCCCTCAGCCAATCATGCTTCCTTGCAGCCTTGTGCTGCATACGAACGAAGAAGAATATTTAGCTGCTCAAACACGCTTCTGATTGAAAAAAAGAAAACACCACAATGTTCTGCCGTGGTTTACGTATGTTAGTCCATTTACTAATGAGGGCTTGTTTTGTTGATCATACAATGAATCATCATGTGGATTTGCTCACCAATATCGATTTCTATTGACATTAGGTGTTTTCCACATAGTCATTCGTGGTGCATTTGTGTACATTAAACGTAGTTATTATTCCACTTAACCTCCTCTCTCTACTAATCCTCACCCACTCCCCCCCCCCCCCCTGCCCTTTAATTTTGTAACAGTCTTGTCGAGTTAAACACCGGGGAAACATGGCATTTCTACCCTCGCCAGAGGAGAGGGTATTGCATTTGGGTCCATTTGTTTGTTTGTTTGTCTGCACAGAACGTGAGTGTGTGTATGAATTAAATTAGACCCTTAAGAACCCAAAGACCCATTAAGACCCCAAAAGCACTTCAGACACTATACAACCCTAAAGACCCTGAGGACCCAAATGACCCCTATACTTCTTTCTACGCTTTGACATTAAGACCTTCACACCTTTCAGACCTTTGAATACCCTGTAAAGAGACCCCTTTGACCTTTCAGACATTTCCAACCCTTTAGATCTGAATGACACTCTTGAGACCCCTTTGACCTTTTAAGACCCTTTGGACTATTTCAACCATTTAGACCTTTTCAGAGCTTTTCAGCACATTAATTTTTCACAGATCCTTTCGACCTTTACAACTTTTCAGAGCTTTGACCGTCACATATTTACAACTATACCATTTAGATTTTAGACCTTTAATTTAATTCCTCCTTCCATTTATTCACCACACAAAACAAGTCCTGGAGAGGGTCTGCAAATCTCTGAATGTTCTTTCTTGTTTTTTTTTTTTTA
>CM068966.1:70027155-70040995 GCA_035128595.1 Eptatretus atami | reverse complement strand
AAAAGAGAGAAGATGAAGAAAAAACAGTGCGGAACAGAGCATGAGATCTGTGGAAGGGAGAGCGATGGGGCCGGAAACACAGGGTAAACAAGAATGGACACTACAGGACTTTCAGGTCCTTACACTACAGGCACTTTTCAGGAAGGAATGCAGGGAATTTGAAGGAGCTGGTTGGGGTGGATTGACGGGGTAGAAGATAGTGTTTTGGATGGGAGAAGATAAGAGATGGTGGTGAACAACTGCTTTGAAGACTTGGAGGAAGAGTGGGCTTGAAGAGAGTGTGAGAGTTTTGTTCCAAAGGTGGGGAAAAAAGAGGAATGAAAGAGTGATGGTGAGCAGTGATCTTGATTTTGTGTTTTACCAGAAGGGGTTGCTGGTCGACTTTGAGCGCATTCGTGAATATATATACACGAATGTGTGTATATATAATATACAAGTAATACAATACCCTGGTGTTGGCGTAGCAAGCTTGGGATCCAAAGGTCCTGAGTTCAAGCCCCGTTGGCGCTTGAAGTAATACACACCAGGAGGTTGACTCAGCCTGTCATCCTTGCCGAGGTCGTGAAGTGAGTACCAGTTACTGGCCCCGGTGTATGCCCCGGTTAGAATAGGTGTACCATATCCCTGTGTCGTAAGAGGCGACCAGGGTGTGCGTCAGAAGGGCATCCGGCGTAAAAACCTGTGCCAAATCATTATGCGGATCGTTGATCCGCTGTGGCGACCCCTAACGGAGCAGCCGAAAGAAGAAAAGATATGTGTATATATGTGTGGGTGTATATATATATATATACACACACACACACATTCGTGTATATATATATGTGTGTATAACAATATATTATAATTATATATATATATATATATATATAATATATATATTGTCGTGGCTCTCACCGCGCCGGCATGCGGCGACCGCTTTTAGCTAATTCCGCGGCCTCACGTGCCCACCGACCGTGGCAATCTAGTCGCAGCTTTCGGAATCAACGCGAAATCCAGCTACGGGTGTGTTTTTAACCAACACCGTAAATCAGCCAACTCTTCTGTCCACGGCAACAGGGTTGATGGACCGAATTGTCGATTTACCTAAGTATTCGCGCAGACAGAAATGCCGGGGATTACACCTCGACGGACCGTACGGACACAACCGCTTACGCAGCTCGCGCACGTTTGCGAATTGCCGAGCGGTTTATTATCGCCAAGCCCCGTCGGACGCGATGTCTTATCGGCTATTAAACTCCAGCTATTATTCTGAACGCAATTACGGCAAACTCAATGGAGAAGGGACGCAACGAGCAGGTGAATATTCAAACAAGGACATTTTATTATAAATGCACATACGCATTCAATGAAGCAATGGGGGGGGATGGGACAAAGACACGAGCAAAAAGACCAAAGAATCACTTAACAGTTTACTTATAGGACAAGGCCCACAGACTTCCATGCAAAACCCCAGAAAAGAACAAGACCCGGCTCGTAAGCCTTAATATATGTGTCGCATGGCCGGGGATGACCGGAAGCTCTGAGAGACCGAGCAGGCTACCTGCCACCCTCTTGGTGACTCGCTGGGCGACGCCCTCGATACCTCGTCCCGAACTCGTCTCGACTCCACCCGTGCCTTCAACGCGCCTCCAACGGCGATCCGGCTGGCGATTCTCTCCGGCTGCAACGGCCCCTCCGACGACCAAGGAGAGAGACCAAGGAGGGGACTCTTTTCCCACTCGCTAACTGCCAGCCGCCAAATTCCTCCTCAACTCCCTCCTCCAGACTGCCTTCTCAACGCAGTGTCGGCTCTCTCTCCACCTCTCTCTTTTCGCCTCCGAACACGGCATTTTATATCGCCCCCAGGGGAGGGTCGCAGTGGGCTTTTTTCACCAGAAATCCCAGGCGTGATCGGGATTTCTCTCTTCGGAGCACCTTGTGTTTTAACCGTTGCTTTCGTTTTCTTTATTTGTCGAGAGCCTTTGTTTCTGGGGTGTTGGTTGGTGAGAAGGTGGTTGTGTTGCGAGATGCTGTTGTGGTGGTGGAGGTGGCATGGTTGCACGTGTGTTGGCGCTGTGTGGGATGGCGTGGTGTTGAGATGCTGTTTGTTTGAATATAAAAGATAGAACGAAATAACGGCTACCTCAAAGAATGCACAGCCCGGTTACACGAATAATCCCGTTAGACATCGGTGGGAATATATCTGGACACACACTTATCGACATAACTGATCTTCGGGGTACCTGAATGGTGTTCTGTGAATTTCCACAACCGGTAACAATATATATTATATGTATATATATCATGTATATGTATATATATATTATATATATCTATATATATCTATATATGTGTATATATGAGCGCCGCGAGGAGCAGTGATGTAAGCGCACATCGGCCATTTTAGAGTTAATGCCATATAGCACTATTTTAACCCTTCCCCTATCATCCGAGCCTATTATCATCATATCATTAAAAAATGTCGCTTACATCACTCCTCCTCGCCGGGCCTCATTATATATGTATATATGTGTATTGTGTATATAAATATATACAGGTGGGGAGAACAAGAATTTGATACACTGCCGATTTTTGCAGGTTTTCCCACTTACAAAGCACGTAGAGGTCTGTAATTTTTATCATAGGTACACTTCAATTGTGAAAAACGGAATCTAAAAACAAAAATCCTGAAAATCACATTGTATGATTTTAAATAATTAATTTGCATTTTTATTGCATGAAATAAGTATTTGATACATCAGAAAAACAGAACTTAATATTTGGTACAGAAACCTTTGTTTGCAATTACAGAGATCAGACGTTTCCTGTAGTTCTTAACCAGGTTTGCACAGACTGCAGCAAGGGATTTTGGCCTACTCTCCATACAGATCCTTCTCCAGATCCTTCAGGTTTCGGGGCTGTCGCTGGGCAACACAGACTTTCAGCTCCCTCCAAAGATTTTCTATTGGTTCAGGTCTGGAGACTGGCTAGGCCACTCCAGGACCTTGAGAATGCTTCTTACGGAGCCACTCCTTAGTTGCCCTGGCTGTGTGTTTCGAGTCGTTGTCATGCTGGAAGACCAAGCCACGCCCCATCTTCAATGCTCTTGTTGAGGAAGGAGTTGTTGGCCAAGATCTCGCAATACATGGCCCCATCCATCCTCCCCTCAATACGGTGCAGTCGTCCTGTCCCCTTTGCAGAAAAGCATCCCCAAAGAATGATGTTTCCACCTCCATGCTTCACGTTGGGATGGTGTTCTTGGGTTGTACTCATCCTTCTTCTTCCTCCAAACATGGCGAGTGGAGTTTAAACCAAAAAGCTCTATTTTGGTCTCATCAGACCACATGACCTTCTCCCATTCCTCCTCTGGATCATCCAGATGGTCATTGGCAAACTTCAGACGGGCCTGGACATGCGCTGGCTTGAGCAGAGGGACCTTGCGTGCGCTGCAGGATTTTAATCCATGAGCGGCGTAGTGTGTTACTTATGGTTTTCTTTGATACTGTGGTCCCAGCTCTCTCAGGTCATTGACCAGGTCCTGCCGTGTAGTTCTGGGCTGATCCTCACCTTTCTCATGATCATTGAGGCTCCACGAGGTGAGATCTTGCATGGAGCCCAGACTGAGGGAGATTGACTGTTATCTTGAACTTCTTCCATTTTCTAATAATTGCGCCAACAGTTGTTGCCTCTCACCAAGCTGCTTGCCTATTGTCCTGTAGCCATCCCAGCCTTGTGCAAGTCTACATTTTGTCCTAATGTCCTTAGACAGCTTCTCTGGTCTTGCCCATTGTGGAGAGGTTGGAGTCTGATTGATTGAGTGTGGACAGCTGTCTTTTATGCAGATAACGAGTTCAAACAGGTGCAGTTAATACAGGTAATGAGTGGAGAATGGGAGGGCTTCTTAAAGACAAAACTAACAGGTCTGTGAGAGCCGGAATTCTTACTGGTTGGTAGGTGATCAAATACTTACAGTTATATATATATATACAACATATATACATATATATACATACATATATATATACACACGAGTCAAAATTTGCTAATGCGTTACATTGCCTTAGGAATTCGGTACGTTATAAATTTTGCCTCTTTTTTGGATACCTTTGCCCAGGTCGAATATTCTATTCCCACTACGTAGTACATATCGTAGACACATCCGTAATAAGTGTGCGGCATCGAAATTCATCGTTTGTCCCGATTTTACACTATCTTGTTCCGAAAAACGTTGATTTCCGATGCACTTAGTTTGTGACGTCCGCGTAGAACGCATTTGCATAACCCCTAGTAGCCTACTCGCATGTACGTCTATTGGAATATTAATGCCTTTCCCCCAGAGAATATGTTCAGAATCCTTTGTTCTGCAACACGTTCGCCGGAAAGATCGACAAATTGCTCGTACGGAGCGATGTTTCCTCGATTCACGTGCGTAATATGTGTCCGTCAAAGTTTCACGGGGGAGCATAAATGATGATAAGCTTTACTATTTAGCTGCATTGCAATAAAGATATCAATTATATGTATTACATCGTAATTGTAGTATACGATCTGCATGAATCGCCTTTATTGATGGCCGATCGTGCAAAACAACACCCGACGAAACTGATGATGCAGGTCTGTCATTTCTTACGCACGTGAAGTGGTCTGCAGGTCACGTGAACGAGGTACAACAGAAGTGATGATGCTATAGACGTGTGCCTAGTGCACTGCACAAACAACACGTCATTGTTTTCCGATGAAGAAGCCCGCAATGGCCGAGATATCTCTGCTATTATGTTAAAAACGGCATTTTATCCCCTCATATTTCGGTCAAAACCTGACACACGTTAACCCTACTTTTTTGGCAAACATTTATATTTTCTTCGTTTTCCAGTCACTGAAGCATTTATAATTAATGAGTGAAACCCAAAAATGTGGTATCAAATGGTTCCAGAAGTGACGAATTGAGCGGAATTATTTGAATATGATTTTCTGACCGGCTGTCACGCTTTTGTAATGCATTAGTGAATTTCGACTCGTATACAAATACAGTGGGGAGAACAAAGAATTTGATACACTGCGATTTTGCAGGTTTTCCCACTTACAAAGCACGTAGAGGTCTGTAATTTTTATCATAGGTACACTTCAACTGTGAAAAGACGGAATCTAAAACAAAAATCCTGAAAATCACATTGTATGATTTTAAAATAATTAATTTGCATTTATTGCATGAAATAAGTATTTGATACATCAGAAAAAACAAAAACAGAATATATATAATATATATACAGGGAGCTGCAAAAAGTAGGTATACAGTAATGAAAAAAGTACAGTCCTTACTGTATACCTACTTTTGCAGCCCCCTGTATATATATATATATATATATATATATATATATATATATATATATATATAATATATAAAATTATTTATATAAATGTTGTGGATTTTCACGCCGTTTGCGTGCGGGCGACCGCCTTTAGCTAAATTGCGGCCGTGCGCGCCCACCGAACGAGAAATCCAGTCGCAGCTTTCGGATACCGCCGAAACCCAGCTACGGGTGTTGTTAACCACACCATAGATCAGCCAACTTTCTGTCCACAGCGCTACAGGGTTGATCGCCGAATTGTCAATGTACCTAATTATTCGTGCACAGAAATGCCGGGGATTTACACCTCAACGAAGCCTGCAGAAAACGAGCCGCTTTAAGCAGCTCGTTCCGTTTGCCGAGCGGTTTTATATCGCCCAAGCCCCGTCGGACCAGATTACGTTTTATCGGCTATATATCAGCCAGCTACTTATTCCGAACGCAATTATGGCAGTCAATGGTAGGAAAGGACGCAACGAGCAGGTGACATTCAACAATGGGGACATTTATTTCAAATGCACATACGCAATGAATGGGGGGATGGGGACAAGACACGAGCAAAACCTACAGCCGATATCTATTTATTATGTACATGCACTTACAACAATTCTACCTGGTAGACAAGGCGCCACAGACTTTCATGCCAAAACCCCAGAAAAGAAAGAAGAGAACTGGGCTCGTAAGCCTTTAATGTTCCTCGGAGCTGGATGACCGAAGGAGCTCCGCGAGGCCGTGCAGGTTACCTCCGTCGCCCTTGAGGCGACTCGATGGTATTTTTGTCGGCGACCCTCCATATGTCCCTGTGATCAAAGCGGCAGCTATGGTAACGGCGGCTTGGTTGTCCAGGACCTAGCGGCGCGGCCTGGTCGATCGGGCCTGGCCGACGACGCTTCAGAGGAGCGAATGGGCCTTGCTCTTTTTGGAGTTGATGCTCTTTAAGAGCCCGCTCACTCCTCATTCAGCGTCGCTCGACTGACTCGGGGCTCGATCGCCCGGACCGTTATATAGCTGGCTGGCGACTTATCTCCGGCTGGCGCCCTCTCTCCGGCTGGCGACTTCGCTGCTGCCTCCACCGACCAACTCTGACCAAGGAGAGACTCTCGGCGTCGAAAATGGCGCCTTTTTTAGCCCTGAGGGGAGGGGTTTTTTCGCGTCCCTCACCTTCGACCCCTTCACCCCCGGCTGGCTCCGCCCCTTTCGTCGTTTTGATCCGTTTTGCAAGTCATGCGCGGCCGTGTTTGAGATACCCTGCCGCTGCGAGGATGCCATCGTGTTCGCCTGTGGAGATGTTGGTTGTTGGGATGTTGTTGTTGGTGAAAAGATGGCGGCGCCTGTGGAGATGCTGGTGAGGAGATGTTGGCGGTTGTTGAGCTGTTGTTGTTTGTGATGATGTTGTTTGTGGAGATGATGGTGAGGAGAAGTTCGTTTGTTTGTGGAGATTGGTGTTGAGGAGATGTTGGCGGTTGTGGCGAAGGTGGTGAGGAGATGTTGTTAAAATAAAGATAGGAAAATAACACTACCTCAAGGTTCACAGCCCGGCACACGAATAAATCCCGTTACACATCGGTGGGAAATCTAATCTGGACACACACTTATCGACATAACTGATCTTCAGGGAACCTGAATGGTGATCTGTGAATTTTCACAACCGTAACAATATAATATATATATAGATATTAATATATTATTATATATATATATATATATATATATATATATATATATATATATATATGTATATATACACATACACACACATAAGCCGTACGCATGTTTTTGCTTCATATATGTACTTCGGGTTATTTTGAATATGGAATAGGCAAAGCCGAGAAATGAGTGAAACACGGTGGTTGAGAGGTTCTTCTTCATTTTAGTTACGGTATCGGTTTGAGCGTGCATTGAAACAAACTAATTTTTATTTCCGGTTTGTTATCCTCGTTGCCTTTATTGGTTTCGAACTCTACAAAAATAACAGTAAATGAAAATAGATTTTCCTTTTATTTTGCTGAATAGACCCAAACACTATGGGTTTTAAGGTTTCTTCCCCTTCTTCATTTTCGTTCTGGTATTGGCTTGAGTGTGCGTTAAGCGCAAGCAAATTTTTATATCCCGAACATTCATTGGGACCGGAAGGGGACATTTATTGCAAAGCAATTTTCGCTCTTCCTCGCTCACCTGGAACGTAGTTCCGTAGTTCCAGGGAGCTTACAGGATGGCTCGTCGTCAGTCCGTCAGTCCACCCGTCCGTCCACAAACATTTGCAACTTCTTCTCTGAAATAACACATACGATTTTGGAGAAACTTGACCACAACCTTTATCACCCAGTATGTACCAAAGATTGTTCACAGCATTAAAAAAAATATCGGGCCCTAGTGGGGTCAACTTGGGGTTGCCCCCCAAAATAGGTATTTGCTCTCTTCTTCTTTTCTTTTTTGATTGTACACACTGTTGAGGCTCATATAAGAGCTAACAAACAGAACGTACAACAAGGGGATCAGGAGACAAGAGGGGCAGGAGAGGGAAGGAAAAAAACCAGTGTGGAACAGAGACATTGAGAGATCTGTGGAAGGGAGAGGGATGGGGTGGGGTACACAGGGTAAACTTTCTCAGAAACTATACACACAATTTCAATGAAACTTGACCACAACATTTATTTCCTGTGATGGACCAACATTTGTTCATGGCATTAAAAAAAACAAAATCCATTGGTATTTACTTTCTTCTCCATTATATATTTTGTGGGTCATCCATGCCTACCAGTGGTTCCCTGGTTATCTTATCCAGCCACAACCAGGTGAGCGCCCAGGGGTATTGCCTCAATTTTTTTTTTTTAACTTTAAGTCATGCTCTGCCTCTCTCTCCCTCCCTCCCACTTCTTCCCCCTCCCTCTCCCTCTCCCTCTTTTGCCGTGTCTCTGTTACCACATTATTTGTTTGTCTTTGATCATTGAACTATTGGAGTATAGTACCTGCATCTTGTTCCACTGCCACAAGTTTCCTCTGCTTTGTTCCATTTATGCTCATGAATAACGTAACTTTGTTTTCTTTGCCTTCTACTGTTCATGAAAATCACTTCAAGCATACTGTGAGTCATGGTGCATAACTCATGTAGGTGTGCTAGAATGTATGTTGCATCATATCTTGGGGCTTAGAAATCACAACTTTTGTTTTTTTTTCTTTCAATTATTTCCACAAATGTAGTTAAAGGCACAACTTGCAAGAGTTCTTTGAACTCTTTCTATCACTGATTAATTTTGTTAAAACTATCATGGTTAGAATTTGTTCACTCATACCTGAGAAAGATAAAATTTTGTATTTCTGTATACCAGACTCAGTGGCGTAATGGTTTGAGTGTCTTCTCTGACTGACTGGTAGGTTGGTGGTTCGAACCGGTTCAAACCCAGCCCCGGCTGAGTCATACAAAAAGCTTAAGAAAAGGTAAGTGCTGATTACTTACTTGGTCGACGCTCAGCATTTAAAAAGGGTAGAGCATGGACAAGCAACAATAGGTTGGCAACCATTGTGCAGGTATAATGGGTCTAATGGCTGATCCTGTGTTTATGTTCTTTTAAAGTTCACTCATATTATCCTATATAACAATATGCTTATTCTGTTGGGTGGTCGCTAGACTACCCTTAGTCTCAGGTTTTCCGTCTGTCTGTCTGTATGTCTGTCTGTTTGTTTGTATGTAATGGAAGCTCTGGAGGCCAGAGGAGTCAACCATTTTGATGAAACTTGACTGGTAGGTTCATACCAGGATCTATTGTATGCTTTTGAGCACCGTTGCGATGGACGCCACCGTTGCCTAGCAACGGGACTTTGAAATTTTTGAAAAAATCCGAAAAATTATTTTTTTCGAAATCAAAAATCGCCTTCTGTGCTTTTATGGCACTATAATCAACTCCTTTGTCAAAAAATTTCAGCCCGATCTGTCAAAAACTGTATGACTAGTATGCAATTATATTACTTATGCTTTCACCCCAACGTTCGCGTTGGGATTCCCTAACGTAGGGTTAGGGAATCGAACACAAATGATGAATGGACAGTTGCTCGTCATGTTCCTATATGGAACAACGAACGGCAAAAATGCCGTCTGATGTGTTCTCTTATCTACATATTTCAAATTTGCCTTAGTCTAGCGACCACCCATGTCGCCTTCCGGCTTGTTTGTTTCTTTGTATGTTTGTCTGTCCATCCGACGATTTTCTCTTAAACTACTTGACCAGGGACCGTAAAACCCCTTTAATTTTAAAGGTCTTTGTACGAGGAGTTCCTGTCGCAGATCATTTTTGCCATTACGTATAACCTCATGTTTTTTTTGTTGTTGTTTTTTTAAAAATCAATTAGCTGACTTAACTGCTATTTTTTATTGAAGAACAGGATATCTCAAAAAGTTGTGGATGGATATGGACGAAATTTGGTGGAGAGTTTGGGTGTGTGACAAGAAGGACAAAAAATATTTGATTTTGGTGACTCTCCAGATCTGGATAATAGAATTTTTTGAAGTGATTCTTCAACATTGAGAGATGGGGCCAAAAACGATATATAACATGATATCTCAAAACGTTATGGATGGATTCGGACAAAATTTGGTGGACAGGTTGGATGTGTGAGAAGGTCTAATTGATTCGATTTTGGTGAAGATCCGGATCCAGATCTGAGAATTTTTTTTTACTTTATTTACGTGATTCTTCACCATTGAGAAATCAGGCCAAAGCTTGATATTTCAAAAAGTTGTGGACGAGTGATGGCAAAACTAAGTGGACTTGGGTAGGTGACGTGAACAAGCAGATGAGATTTTTGGTTCCGGTCCGAATGCAGAACCGGCCTATCAGTGGGAGACAACACGTAAACTGTTCAGCCTGGTGGAGGTATGCACCCGACCAAGTGCCGTTCTAGTTTTTTTTGTGTACATAGTCGAGGCTCGTGGACCCAAGACGCATGGACCACAGACACATCACATAGACCCATGGACCACCCGTGGATTTCAGACGAGCCACACATGTACTATATGTATAACCGATGCCAGGTTCTCGACCCGCATGGAAAAGCCGTTTGTTTTGAGGACCCCTCAGCCGTTTCAGGTTCGGTTCTGACAAAACACGGAATGGTGAATGGTGTAACTCAGTTTGCCGGTGCGCTTTGGGCAGGGCTTTGGGTTGTCGGAATCGTCCCCACTTGACCCGACAAACGCAGAGGGCGCGCTAAGCCGGCTGGCCCCTCTGCCAGCAGGTATTCCAGGCACAGGGTTTTTTTGCCGATACTTTTGCGATTTTATTGCTCGTTGCCTGTTTGATACGGAGATTTTTCATACAATTATTATTAATTATTATCTTTACTTTCTGTTTCCATGTTAATACTTGTGCTTGTGCAGGAACCTCCCCCAAGCGATCGATGGTTCGGTCGGTAAACTACCATTATTCTCCAGATTCTATGAAATTGTTTGACTGTTACGAGCAGGTTAGTTTAAAATTTGGATGCAGGAGTCTCACAACGTCTCCGCCCCAGTGAAGACCACGTGTGGTCCCAACTAGGAGAGGCCAAGATGTTATGATCTCCAATAATGAACCGTTCTGAACTGTAAACTTTTGTTTTGTTTTGATTGTTCTTGTCAAGTTTATTTCGGATGGTAATGAACGAGCGCAGAACAGGCTGGTCCAGAGAAACCTGGAGAGATAGTCGGAGACAGCCGGGAGGCGTGCTCTCCGCACCCCGGTGACGGGTTGGTTTTGACGGAGTGGGGGAGGAGAGACTGTGTAATGTTCGAGGGGAGTTTCCAGTAGAAACGTCTTTTCCGTCTGCTGTTTGGACGCCCCGGGGGTTCCACAGAGAGCAGGTGAACCCTGAAGTGGAACGTACGTACCTTGTGGAGTTCCCAGGCACGGCGGAGTGCACTCAGGTGAGCACGCTCATCACCGCTTGAGCCGTAGCCGGATCGGCTCACTCGTTAAACTTCCGCTTGTTTGTCACGGCGTTTTTGCTTCTCTGTGTCCGCAGCCAATCTTCCGCCCTGCTTCTCCGCAGACCACCATAAAGCGATCTCCGATCGAGGAGGCACCATCACCACCCGTGGCACTCGCAATTCCAAATGTGACAGCTGCGCTTTTTTCGTATCGAAACAAAATAGATCACGGATTCGATTCTAACCAGAAAAACCTTTCCATGACCGTTGTCTTTATGTGTTGAGCTTGAACATAGATAGACCTGACCTCGAACTGCTGGTCTCTGCGTTCCTATTGTCATGCGGTTGACACAGACCTATCGCTTGACCTGTTGATCGGAAATAAAATATATCCGTTTGGGGTTTGCCCTGTTGGAATATTTCTCTCTTAACAGATAGCTCGTGATGTGGGGAATCTAGGTTTAAATCCCATATGTTGTGTGTTTGTCCATTGTTTACTAATTCTGGCATCTCAATTGGGCTTTGGAATGTTAAAGTACTTCGTTAAATTACGTTAAACTTTGCACAACTACTTCTGTAACTCAGTCGAGAGAGTGTTGCGTTTGGATAGCAGTGACGCACAACCCTGTGGCGAAGCCTGTTTCTCAACAGCCCTTATTATGAGCATCCATGCCTTTGTTATCCAGCCACGGCATCCACACTCGCGTGTGTTGAGGGACCACAGCCTGCAGCCCCATTCATCCCATCCCCACATATTGATCTTGTGTTTGGCATTTCATCCAAATCGCACAAATCAAGTGAAATCATCAAAACTGGTTCCAAAGGACTGAAGCAGCTGCCAGGAACTGTTTTCCCTCCTGACATGATGCAATAGGCTGTGACGATATGGGATGGCACGTGTACACTCGGTTCTTTTGTGTGTTTCATGTCTGGCTCCTCGACTTGACTGAGATAAAAATTTGCAATTTTGTTTGGAAATAAACCAAACAGTATGACTCAAGAACAATACTGTGCAGTTATATTTTCGAATTGTTTTTTTTTTGGTGGACAGCCAGCTTTACTTAAAACCTTGGAAAAGAAAACATTCGAGATGGCAATGAGTCCAAGGACTATAGTTGTTTTGTTTTTTTGGGGGGGGGGGGGGTTCTTCCTCTTTATGAGTCGTTAAAGCGAAATTTGTACACGTGAAAAGTGAGATTTTTTTTTTAAGGTGTCAGTTTCTCTTGGAATATATTGTAATAACTGAAAGGCTTTGTCACAGCAATACTCCCTCTGAAATAGCTGTATCGCTGTACGGAGGATCGTACTCATTCACCTGATGGCACGTTTCCTGCTGGTTTACCGTAAACAAAAGAATATGATTGTTCATTGCTGCCTTGAGAAAACTGTGCAGTATCATGAAGTTTTTTTTTTTGTTTGTTTGTTTGTTTTCGTAAGATTTATTCAAAACTAGCAGATATACCCATCAAGGATGGGTCATCGTCATCTGCGCTCGTATGCAGCGCATGACTGCAGGTTAGCATCAGTTCTCACAGGGGTGTGGCTGTGCTGCTTATGCAGTGCCCACTGTAGGTTAGAACAGGACTTTGTAATGATTGTTCAGGGTGCCGGTGAAAAATTGCCTACTCTTTGTGAATGACAGACTGTCACAGAATCTTTCACTGCCACCAGCTAATGCTGGCAGACGGGATGTCCAGTTTAACGTCCATCCGAGAGACGGCACACACGTTTAAGCCTCCGGGTACCTGCAAGACAGGCATAATCGTCTCAGATGGTAATGAACGTTCTTAATAAAAACATTCTTAATAGTACATGGGGTCTGGCTTATTAGTGGGATGACAGTTTATAGCTGGGTTGGGATTCAAATCTAAGCTGGGCAGCTCAGAGGCGAGGGTGCATACCGCAAGGTCAAGACCATCCTGCCATTCCGTGGTGGGATGGTATGGGACGGGAGGGCTAAAAACTACAACTACAAAGAGCAATCAGATTTCAGACACTCACCGGGGTTGTGTGGTGTATGTGTGGTGTGCAGATGATGCTTTGACTGAGGCTTATGTTCATATAGGGGACAAATAGACCTTCTCGGTTTTATTGTATAGATTCTCGTTGAAATATATATTTTATAGAAGTACGCATGTTCTCATCGGATGTACTTTATCGAAAAAAAAATAGTACACACGTTATAGATGTACTTGCATTCTAGCTATACATACTTTATCGACGTACTATGCCTGGTGTTGGAAAAACTTTCAAACCGCGTGCCAGAAACAACAACTACACAGGCCGTTCCTTCGTTCTCGCATGCCCGTACATGCATGGCCGTATGTGTGTGGCCATACGTGCAAACCAAAAAAAAAAAAATTTTTTTTCAAACAACCACACAGGCGTTCCTTCGCTCTCGTAAACGACGACTGGATTGGGGCATTGTGTTTATCTATAAATGCACATAAGAAATAGAGAAATTATTAGAATACAAGTCATCACTATCCGGAAGTGGTGCGTGCCCGTACGGAATGTTCACATGCATTCCACGAATTGTCGCTTTCATTGAAGTAACAACTGTTGTGATACTTACACATAGAGTTAATTAAAATCTTATATATTATTTCCG
>CM068966.1:70009058-70026859 GCA_035128595.1 Eptatretus atami | reverse complement strand
ATGTGGGAGCTGGTTGGCAGCGAGTGCCCTGCGATCAGCAGGGGAAAGAGAGTGGCATCTACATGTGGGAGAATTGTGTTTTCAGCCTATGGGATACTTAGTGCAGATGGCAGAGCACTGGTATGGTTTTACAGAGGACCTGAGTTCCAATTCCTGGTCTGGGCATGTGCTTTTTCCCACATGTACATATAATCTTTATTTCCTGTTCATTTATAATTTATTCATTTGTTGTTCATTTGGAAAAACATGGAAATTTTACGTCCACTGACGATTCAAAATCAAAGCTGGAGAATTATGATGACAGAAAGGGAGTGTTTGTATTGCATCACACCCTTTTTACATTAACATTGAAATACGAATTGCATCTGGCACAAATGATTGTCTAAAACGACAGCATCATGGTCTTGGAACACAAAGACGATGAATGCCTGAATGATGAAAAGTAAAAGTTATGAAAGGGGTGTGATGGGTTTTGTATCACCTTGCAAACTTTCAAGACAGCATGTTCCTCATACAAGGTACAAATTGAGTGAATGTCTGTCCGTATTACTTGCTGGGCATTCACTTTTGACAAATCAATAAATGTACATAACAAACTGAAAGTAAGACTTTCAAAGACCGATGGAGAAGAACCAAAAAAAACTATTATAGATGTGAAACTCTTACAATCTCCGTTAAATAAAGAAAGTTTGGCTGGGTGTCAAATACAAAATATTTGTTCTGTTGTGAACATCATCGCGTGGCAGAGTTGTGCTTTGGATGAAATCCCCTCATTGATTAAGGCAGAGACTTGGAAGTTGGCTGGGGTAGCAGCATGTAGTGATGTAATCTCTTTTGTCGTGACAATAATTTGAAGGTTCCACATTTATTTAAAATCAAAATGCAACTTAAAGGGTCCTGAGTCATTCATATTCTGCTCTCTCTCTCTCTCTCTCTCTCTTCTTCTCTCTCTGCTCTCTCTCTCTCTCTCCTCTTCTCTCTCTCTCTCTCTCCTCCCCCCCCTCCATCTTCATTTCTCTCTCTCTCTCTTCCTCCTCCACTCTTCACCCCGCCTCCCTCTTCATTTCTCTCTCTGCCTGAATGTATGGCCTTCAAACTTATTTAAGGTTGTGGACCCATTGTTCAAAGCAGTTCAGGGATTGTCAGGTCAAACTGTTTAAATTGACGGTGCCCAGCTAATGACCAGGATGGTCACTGAATTGATCATTCAGTAAATTGAAGGAATTCTTCCGATCTCGAGGTCTGTTTTTCTCTTTCCCCAAAATCCAGGCTAACTGCCCATCTCCACTCTTTTACTCCTTTTTTTTTCTCCTGTTTGTAGACCGCCTTCCTGAGCCTGTTCAATCCCACTCTTCCTTCCACGGCCTTAAGCAGGCAGTGCACCACCATCTCACGTCACCGTCCATCCCTACCCACATCCATCTTTTCTACCGCCATTAACCTTACTTAACCCAACCCTCTTACTTGCAAGTGACTGTGTTTCCTCCCCACCTCTCTTGCTCCTCTCTTACTGTTCATTCATTCTCTTTCTTGTTTTGTCCAAATGTGACCCCATTGTCATTTTATTGCCTTTTTAACCCTTTGTCACCTCGTTCTAAAATGCGCCTCATTCTTAAAATATCGGTCAGGAAAAAAAAAAATTGCGCGTGGTTTGCATGGATAACAATATTAACACAATAACTGAAGTGGCTCAGGAGGGTGTAGACTGTAGACTGTAGAGGATGCAGGAAATCTATGTTTGTGTGCCATCTCCAAGTCTTATACGTAAATGGTTATTACCGATGACGTGCATTTTCCACCAAATTAAAAGGGTTGCAGAGGGAAGGTGTCTCTCCAGTCTCCAGAGCAGCTGTAACTATAATGGGAAATTCCATAGAGGGCAGACTTCCAGGCAGAAATCAACATGACATGAGGATTCCAGGCCAGATCAACAAAAATGGTACGTTCCACTCCTGGAGGATGGGACAGGCAGCCATCATACTCAGGGATAGGATCGGACGTTGGAAATGACAAAACGCTCAGGATGTCCTGATAATGTGACTTCACTCGTGATCGGGGCTTGGCGGTTCTGTCGTTGTGTCGGAGAACCTGCAGTGCCACAATATGTTTTTTTTTTTTATTCGTTTGCGTCTACTTGCCAGGCCTTTTATCACTTATTAGCGTGCTGCTTTCTTATCATCGCCTTTTTTTTTGCCTTCTTTTCCTGTTTTTCTTCCACGTTGGCGCTCGATAAAGAACACTGGCTTTCATTTGACGAATAATCGTTTTTTTTTTGGATGCAGAAACCAGCGTACAGATGATATCTTGCCATTGATGAAGTTTGCGACGTTGGCACCAGTTCCACAAACCACAAGTGCAGGTCATGTCGGTCTGAGGATTAAGGTTAGCAGAATTTATTTGTGAGATTTTTCTTGGAGAGCAGTGATGTAAGCACAGAGGCCCAGCCACATTTAGTGAAGTACACCCAGGGAAGATACTGTCATCGACGCTTGAATTTTCAGACGGTTTACTTGCCCATTAGAAAGTCTTTTATACCTGAAAAGATGGACAAGGACAGACTTTGACATGGATAGGGATGGGGTTTTGACCCATCATGCCTCCGCTTTATCCACATCACATTTACTCAATCTGTATCAGTTTACTTACCTTTGATGTACTCACCCTATTCTTGAAATTGACCTCATCTAATTTACCGTCTGCACCATTTCTCATGAGTTATTCTCAAGTGGGTAGTTTGGCCAAGGTACTGGCACGCAAGGCCTTTCTGTTTTTGAGAATCAGGTAATTCTTCATGACCAAAACTTGTATACAGATGGGACATGTCCTTGCTTTACGATACAGTGCCTTTTGCCAGCACTGTGCTGGGACGGCACTTTAAAGTTCGAGTTGACTCCACAAGGAAACGAAACTATAACTCGACAGCTCAAAGGTGAGCACAATACTCTTCGAGCTATCCTGTCTCAGCCTACAACCCATGGCCTTGCATTACAACATTTGTCCTTTCATAACAACCTCTGAACTTCTGTAGATATCTTAATCCAAATACGAACCTGGCTTGACTTTGCTTAGCTTCTGAGATCTGACCGAATCGGGCACTTTTGAGCCAATCAGTCATCGGTTGACTGTGAGAAATGCATATTGCATACGAACGACCTGCAGGGGACAATCTTTTAAATTTTACTAATCACAGCAGGTCCACCTTGTATGTTTGAAAAAAAATCGAAATCTAATCAGGCATTATTGTTTTGATGAGTTTCCTTGGCTTTATTTGCAGTATGAGTGCCTGGTAAGCACGAAATAGTTTGGGTCACCACTGGAGGGTTTGTTAAAGGGGTACAATGGAGGTAATATAATCTGACAGAATGGTGCAGAGGATTGCACCCTTCCCTTTGAGCTGTCTAGTCCGGGATGGATTTCTGACCCAACTATAAACTGTCAGATTGGTGTTTCGCATGCAGGGCGTTACATCACAAAGTGTGCCATCCCTCAGCCAGACATAATGCCGGGAGTCCCGTCTGCTGGCATTCGCTGGTCGACGTTAAAGATTCCACGGTGTCTTTCGTGAAGAGTAAGCTGGCACCCTGAACCAATTACAAATTTGTGCCGCCTTCGGCCGAACATCAAGCTTGACCAGCAGATTCGTGAAAGACTTGGGAGTAGAATGTTCCCGGCCGACCTCACAAGAAGGTGAGAATAATTGGGGACGTTAAATAAGTAGTCCTGGAGACGATGGAAGTATTATACAAACCCAAACTCAAATCACGTGCAGGTAAATTCAAATCACCAGCTGAACGTCACTTCCACCACCCTGTCCCTTCCTCGCCCCCCAGCACCTTCCTCCCACACACATGTTTGAGTATTTCCCCATTCTCTTGTACTTTTCAATTTATGGAGAGTTTGCAGTTGGTCGTCAAGGCAAGCCACATAGTAAGGGATTCTGTTGCTGTTCGTTGGCAGTATAAATAGCTTTGTGAATTTGTGCCTGGTAATTAAAGCGTGCAAGGCAGTGTGTTCCTTGCCTGAGATTGTCTGTGTGCTTGTTTAAACCTCCTAAACAGTGCAAATTTAACCCATGGGATAGGAATGCTAATTACCATTATTTTATATATATCCTTGGACTCCCTGTGGGTGAAAAAAGGACTTTCGAGTTACAGATTACCCCCCAAAGCCTGCACTCTGGTGCAACGGAGATTTATTTGTTCACCGAAAAACGTGTAACTAGCTTGGGAATATTTATATTCAAAAAGTGGAGGCTCCACAAACTAGTATAGCTGTCGGCAAACATTTTGAACACCACAGGTTGTCCTCAACAAGGACAAGGCAGGCATTCTTCTTCTTCTTGCGTATGGCAGCTTGGATGCTGGGTAGTTGTCATTTTGTTGGGGGTGCGGCTGCGCTGCTGATGCTGTGCCCCTATTCCAGCACACTGGTGGTACTGATTTTGCCAACCTCGGAAGGATGACAGGCTGAGTTAACTCCACCTGGTGTTAATTCAGCGGCAAACAGAGCTTGAACTCGGGACCCTAAGATCTCAAGCCAACAACCCTAACTGCTAAGCCAACACCAGGCTTACTGGGCAAGCATTGTACGTCAGGTATTAAGCACCCCCTCCTCCCGGAGGAGGATTTCGGGATGGGGGTGGGGGGGTGGGCAGCATCAGGTGTATGCAATGCACAGATGGTGAGGCCTAACGGTCTTTTCATCATCGTCTATTGCAGTCCTACGAGAGATACCCCCTTACCCTCCCCCTTAGGAAAGTACTGAATGTTTGGCACATGATGTCCACACAGTCCCGGATGAAGACCATGCTCACTGGTTAATGAGTCGCACCTGAGCCTTGCCTGTTGATGTTGCCTTGATTCTGTTAATACGAGTTGTGGGTGTCATGATGTGTCTCCAAAATATATTTGGCGTTTGCGTTGACTGCCCTTCACTCCTGACATTATGCTGAAAATGTCTTTCTTTTGTGGCCCTTTGAAAAGGGCAAGTGCAAAGGACAAGGAAGGGCTTCAAAGGCTCGTCTCGCCTTGATGCTGAGGAAACAACCTTTGGTTGGTCATTGGGGTGTGGGCCCGTGATTCGCCAGCTGATCGCAATTTGCAAACTTATGAGGTACTGGTCCGACCTTATGGGAAATGGGTCGGTGAAGGGAAAGTGGGAGGAGAAAGCTTCCTGGAAAACCAAAGCAGAGCTCATGGCTTGGCCTGATGCCTTTTCTTCTGCTCTGCCCAACTTGCGTCAGGCCGGTCATTCCCACATGGGTTTCGATCATCGATCCAACCACGTACCGGTAGCTTTTTGAGTCTGTTGTAATGGTGAGATGCTTTTCATGAGCATCTGAGGAGAAAGTATAAAGTGTAAGGGCATCGGACTTCAAATTTGAGTAGAGATTTTCATTGCTTGGGTAGCATGTAGTTTTGAATCTCCAGATGGAGTGAAGGGTGGACAGGTGTTTCAAATACCGAGTCATAATCACTGCTCTCATGCTCATCCAATTTGTTTTTCATCACATTTTTTTTGTATCAAGTTGCACACTTTTTTTTTTAACCTCCCACCCTCTTACACTCATGATAAATTATTTTTGGCAGCTTTTTGAAGGGCAATAGTTATTATCCCCCGCCAACCAACGAAGTTGGCGGGGATATAGAAATGGGTTCCGTCCGTCCGTCCGTCACATTTCGTTTCCGGAGCTTAACTACAAATCCCTCAAGATATATTTACGAAATTTGGTACACATATCAAGCAAGTGGTGAACTGGTGCCTTTTGATATTTTCTTATTGATAGGTCACATGGTTTGGCAGCCATGTTGGATTCAAGAAAAATATTAAATAATGTTTTCTCTGGAATCACATAACCTAACGAAGCGAAAATTTGCAACTATCATCTTCCATCATGTCTGCATACAAAGTAAAATTATGATGTCACAAGTCACATGGTTTGGCGGCCATCTTGGATAGAAAAACACACCTCATCCGATTAACACGAAACTTCACACACGTATTCCACTGGAGGATTGATGGCAGAATGTAAATTTATGATGTCATAGGTCACATGGTTCGTCAGCCATCTTGGATTGAAAATTAAAAATTTTAAAAATCTTCTTATCCAGAACGGCTGGACAGATTGAGGCAAAATTTCACATACACTTTCCCCAACACATCCTTCCAGAAGTTTGTTAATTTTTAATTGATAGGTCACATGGTTTGGCGGCCATATTGAATTTTCCCTAAAACCTTCAAACATCTTCTCCAGAACGGCTGGTCAGATCAAGGGGAAACTTCACATACATATTGCACACGCTTAGGGAATATAAGTTTGTTCATCCTCATTTACTATGGCGGGGGATATCGAAGACTTTGTCTTCAACAGATGCTAGTTACTCTTGTGTTGGCTTCCTGCATTGGTTCCATGGCTTCCTGTATTGGTCCCATGGAAACCAGATGTTTCCATCATTCTTTGAAGCAATGTATTTGTTGTCTCCGCTCAGAGGAGTGGGATATAATTTGTAAACAAACAAAAAAAAATTAAGAAAGGGAAAAGTGTGTGGGGGTTCAAAATACAGCCATTTTTAGCTCACCTGGAACATTGTTCAGGTGAGCTGTTAGCATCGCATGGTGTCCGTCAGTCAGTGAGTCAGTATGTAAACTCTCGGATCCTCTTCACCGAAACTACACACACAATTTCGAAGAAACTTGACCATAACCTTCATCACCCATGAAGTACCAAAGTTTGTTCATGACATTAAAAAGACAGGGTCTCAGGGTCCAGTTTGATCCCCCTCAAACTAGGTATTTGCTTTCTTCTCCAGAACTACACTCACTATTTCGATGAAACTTGACCACAACCTTCATCATCCGTGATGCTAAAACGAATGGTTCTATTTTCACAAAACTTTGTAGAACTAATGCGGACCAAGGCCTCCTGATGCCTTGCAAATCCCATCAAAAATTGCATTTTAATCGGTCAATTTAAAGGTCAAAGGTCATTACGATTTCAGGATCGCTATTTTTGACCACTTCTCAAAAAGTATTCACCTGATTTAGATGTAACTTGGTAGGTATCATCTCTGTATGGTGCTTTTACAAGTTCGGTCAAACCATCGGATATTTTACATATTTTGTGAGTCATCCACGCCGACCAGTGGTTCCCTGGTTCTTCCAGGTGAGCCCAGGGGCGGTGCGCTTATTTTTACATACGTAATAAATAAATGACAACTTATCAGTGTGGTTGTTTGGCAACCACCTGGCACACATCTCTTAAAGTTCTGTGGGCCAACTGGAGCAGAGATACAGTTCTGTTTCTCCCATGGCACCAATATTAAATTGTCATGCATTTTAATACCCTCACCACCGAAGGTGGACGGAGGTTATGTTTTCTCTGTCTGTCTGTCTGTCCGTCTGTGAGCATGATATATCACAAAGTTATAGATGTAATTTGGACAGGTTGGGTGTGTGACAAGGCCAAACTGATTAGATTTTGGTGAAGGTCCAGATGTGGATACTCTAATTTTTTAAAGTGATTCTTCACCATTGAGAGATGGGGCCAAAAACGACATACTATCAGACCCTGATATTCGTGGGGGATACGTTCCTGAAAAATGCCACGAATGTTGAATCCGTGAATGTCAGGGCATTGTTTCAATGGGAAAAAGGGGGATAGGTTCCTGGCCATTTGTGATTCATAAGGGAAAATCAAAAATCTCGTGAAAAACCACGAATACGTGAAGCACAGGGCTGCGAATATAGAAGCAGGTTAGAAAAACCGGGAATACTTGAAGCACAGGGCCGTGAATGTGGAAGCAGGTCAGAAAATCTCGCAAATATGCGAATGTAGAAGCAGGTCATAAAACCCCGTGAATACGCGAAGCACAGGGCCATGAATGTAGAAGCTGGTCATATTTTATGAACCACGAGTAGTGGAACCATAAATGTCGGGGTCTGACAGTACTGTATAACACGATATTTGAAAAAGTTGTGGATGCATTATGACAGAACTGGATGGACAGGTTGAATGGGTGATAACAAGCCAATTACATTTTTGGATCAGATCCGGCTGCAGATCCTGCCTATCAGTGGGATACAAAATGTAAGCTGTTCAGCCTGACGGAGGTATAAGCTCCACCGTATGCTGTTCTAGTGGTTACTGTTTTTTTATGAGCGGAGTCCTGGGTTTCCTTCCACATGGTGTTGATGCTATTCACCCTCTCGTCATATTTGATAGCTACATTGTTTCTCTGATTCTGATGTACCATCTTGTGTTACAGAGCATCTATGCAGCCAAAGCGGTTTCTTTGCAAGGGTTATACTGAGTGGTTTGCCATTGCTTTCCCAGCAGTTGTTAGAGCAGGAATTTGGAATTTGTTCATGGTGCCGGCGATAGCTTGCCTACTTTTCGTGAAGGACGTCATGAGATCTTTAACGTCCACCAACTAATGCCAGCAGACAGGGAACCCAGTTTAATATACGTACACACACACACACACAACACACACACACCACACACACACACACACACACCACACACACACACACACACACACACACACTCAGGCCATTTTTCCCTACTGGAGTGGGGTTAGCCTTGTGGGTCCCATGACGATCTTCTATCATGGTTTCCTTTTTGAGGCAATGTTTTTGATGGCCGGATGCCCTTCCTGAACGCAACCCTTTAGTTCGCCTCTTACGACACACAGGGATACGGTGTACCTATTCTTAACTGGAGCACACACCGGGACATCCCAGCAATCTGGTACTCATTTTGCCGACCTCAGAAGAATGACAGGTTGAGTCATCCCCACCTGGTATTAATTCAACGTCTGAGCAGGATTGAACTCGGGACCCTATGATCCCAAGCCCATCCATCCATCGGGACCATACTCTGTGCAGAGCGTTGGTGCAGCCTTAGAAGTCTCCTCGGCTATTGGGCACAATCCTGGACGGGTCGCCACTCCGACGCAGGCACCAGCAAGCTGGTACTCATTTGGCCGACCTCAGAAGGATGACAGGCTGAGTCATCCCCACCTGGTATTAGCCAAGTGGGATTTGAACTCAGGACCCTAGGATCCCAAGCCCACCACCCTAACCATTAAGCCAACACCAGGCTTAGTTTAATGTCCACGTTTAACGTCGCTGTATTGTTTCTCTCCGGTACTGGTGAAAGAGCTAACGAGAGACATGACAGGAAATACAAATTGGTGATGGATTGTTGGAATCGTTGTGCGACGCCGATTATGACTCCATTTGTACTTAGTCGACATTCACCTTGGAGAATCAGGCAATCTATTGTGTGCAGGTATTTGCAGCCTGGTCCACATTTCTTGTGACGCTGTGCCAGTAAATACCATTCTGTGTTGTGTTACAGGTGGTCGACTGTGACCAGCATGAGTGAGTGAGTTGTGCGGTGGGATGGCTCTCTAGAGGCCACACACAATCGAAGCAAAGGCGACCATAACTGCTTGAGTGTGGCCTTTCATGAGCCCAGACAATCTCGTGTCATTAGTTTTGTTCATGAGGTTGGTTTGCATTTTAAATAAAAACATTGCCGCTACGTATATATATATCAAATTCCATGATGTAAAAGTGAGGTAACAATATGTATGGACTACGCTTTCGATTACGTCTACAAATTGTTTCGCGCACATATTGTTTGGACATTCTACACCTCCACTGGCCCAGATGGCCTGCAGTGTTGGTTTTTTGTTTTGTGTTTTTTAATTCGGAGAATCAGCTGTGCGTCCTTGAAATCTCACTGTTGAAGCTTTGAAGGAGAAGGAAGTGAAATAGCTTTGGATTGCAGAGGGATTGAGATAGGGGAAGAATTTGATAGTGGCATATTCAATGGTTGAACTTGTCGGCTTAGCTTTGTTGCTTTGGGCCTTATCCAAATCCTGATATCATTTGTATATAATGCTTTTGCAGAGGAGGTCAGCATGGTAAGCAGCAAGACGATTTGCCTCATGCCAGTGACTGTAAAATCAAGGCAGGGAGGGGAAGTGCCGAAGAGGACATTCACAGTGAGGATGTGACGCAGGTCTGCAAGGAGGGGAATTTCCACTGGCAACTAAACGTGACATACAGGCCTGCCCGGGTTTCCCCCACCTCGCTTGTGGTTTTGTGGTCCAGCTGTCCCTCCCACTTGTGCATTGCCAAAGAGCATTTCTGATGACCAGACTTGCTTGTTTTGCTTTCTTCATTCCCTCAACTCCCCTCTTTTCTTCGTCCATTTCATGACTGTCTGTCACCCCATTGTCTTTATGTACACTCTTTACAAGACAAATGTTTAAAATGTAGGCTTGCACGTCGATGGATCGCTCTTGTTATTTTTGTTAATTTTAAGGAGGTCCAGAAGTCTTATGTATGACCTAAATGTGTATGGATCCCATTGGGTATGATCTATGAGCCTGTCATTCTGGAACAAAATTGTTTTGGAGTAACGTAGAGAAAGTGTTTTTTTGTTTGTTTGTTTTTGTTTTTTCTTCTTTTTTTTTCTTTACTTTTTTACTTTCTATTACTGATTCAATATTTTTTTTTTTTTGCTTTTCTCTCTCTCTCTCACTGCCATTATAGTCAGGTCAGACCGATGACTCCTTTAGGAATGAACGCCGTCCACGACTCTTCTTCTTATTCTTCCTCCTCTTCTCCTCCTTCCCCTCTTCCTCCCCTACATCCTCCTCGGGTGTGGCTGTGCCACTGATGGAGTACTTTGTAGGTTGGGGCAGGAATTCGAAATTTGTTTGTGGCACCAGCGATAACTCTCCCACTCTTCGTGAAGGACACCGTTGGCATCTTTATCGTCCACCAACTAATGCTGGCAGATGAGTCGCCGAGTTTAACTTCCATCCGAGGGACAGCACACACATTGATGAATCGCCCTGCCTGAAAAACACTAGGTTGATGGTTTGTAGCTGGGGTGAGATTCTAACCCAGGCTACATGGCTCAGTGACATGTGCGTACCTCGAGGCCATCCTGCCAGGCGCCAGCCCACCACTCGTGTTGACGTGAACTTGGTGGAATGCATGCGACCATTTTATGAGTCTCCTTTGGGACTTGGTCCATGGGTATGCCCTTTGTAGATCTCATTCTTTGGAGCAAAGATTCATGCATTTTAACATTCATATCACAATACTTGCCATTCAATAAAGCTAAAACTATGATTGGCTCAGTCTGGCATGAACCATTTTGTTTTGCTGAGAAACATTAAGTTTGTAAGAATAACATTACAATTCCACCCAACCATCCCACGCTGTTATTTTTGTCTGGCGTTCCATCGTGTTGACCTTTTAAAGGCTTCTTTCATATGTGGTCGTATGAATATGCACATTGATAGCAAAAGTTTTGTAAGTTGGATAGGGTTCTTTAATTTATGATTTTTAGTTTCTCGCTTCCTTGTCAATATTAACCAAAATATTATAATAATTCCTCTCAACCCCTTTATTTCCATCTTCCCATCATCCTTGTTTGCTATTTTTTTCTGATTCTTCATTTGGACCACTGCAAGGCTGGGTGCAGCGGCGGTGGGGATTTGCAGCTGTGCATTTTATAGTCGCCATACCGAGCTGGCACTTCTGGCGCGAATGGATGTTTTTGTCTGCTTGGATTCTCATAATCTCTGAAATCTCGTGAAATCGCGTGCGTCAATTGTGACCCGACGCTGCATACGGTGCAATTTGTACCGGATGTGATTGGGCAATCCTCATCTAGAGCCATGTGGAGGAAAACACCCAAAATGTTTGTCATTCTCGCTCTCTCTCTGTCTCTCTGTCTCTCTGTCTCTCTGTCTCTCTGTCTCTCTGTCTCTCTGTCGCTCTCTCGCAGTGTGGTATTTACAGAGCACAGGCATGGTGGGCTAAATGACCGCCTCCTGGGTCCAAGTTCCTTGTATTTTCTTGTAATGTGAGTGAGTTGTTGTTGTGTTGTAGTTTCCAGAAAAGCTCTTTAGGGGACACGTGTACAGGACTTGGTATTGAGCTTGTGTTGCGTTTGTAACGAGGGCGGATCCCCTTCCACCCTTTAAGGTTACTCAAATAATTTTCCAAAGATGCTTCAGAAAAGGTCCTTTTATCGTTCTGGAGCATTTTGATTAGACTTGAGAGATTTGAATAGAACCTTTGTTTTTGTCTGGTAGCAGGTGATTCTGTTGTTTCCAAACTTATGAGTAGGGTGCCTCATTTGCATAAAATATTATAAGCGGAAGAAGTAAAATGAGTTGCGTGTCATGGTGTGTGTGTGTGTGTGTTGTATATATATTCTTAGTTTTTGCTGAATCTTGAGAATTTTACTTGTATTAACAATATATCTGTTTCAAGAAATGAGATCCCCTAATAAGGTAGCATCTTGTAGATGTATCCACGATTGTAGAAGGTAGAGCATTGAATTAATGGTGCCATGGAGATATTATATGTTTGCAGAGTTTGAGGCATGTTTGAAAGCTCGGATTAATTAAAAAGGGAATATAATGAGGTCCAGACATTTCACAGGGAGGAATGCTTTTGGGATGGAGTAGTTTTTTTTTTTTTGCTGATCCAAGAGCGATCTGCACCAAACAGTCTACCACGAAGTTATAAAGATGTGGGAGCAGAGTTGTTGTTTCATTTGCCCACCCCCTCCCTTCCTTCGATATTAGTCACCTTTTGGGGTTTTCAAACAGCCCCTTACCTGGTACTTGACATGCCATTGTTGGTGCACCTTGTTCCTTGTTTAGCAGATGGATTTATTTTATTTTATGGGGAGTGAAATTTGTGAGTGGTGGTTTTGAGACCAGTCATAGTTTGTGGTGTAGGTTCTCTTCTTTAACGGCCACAATTATTCCCATGTTCTTGTGGGGTTGGCCGGGGGAAGCTAGGCCCAAGTAGTTTGTGGTGTATATATATATAAGGTCATATTTTTCCTTGTTCTTTAACTTTTAACAACTGAAGTGTGCTCCTACTTTTGTTGTTGCATTAATAATTTGAAATGGTGCTTTTGAAACTCTTACATGTGACCCTTCCTCTCGTGTATACCTATTTCTGTGTTCCGATTCTCAGAATATTGCCACTGTCTTGTCACTTACAGATCAGATAGAAGAAGCGAAAAAAGCACAACAGAGAAAAGCAACCCGTAGAAAGAAGTCTGCAAGTGGTGCGAGTATTAATATTGCACACATTATTTTTGTTGTTGTTTTTTGTCATTCTAGTTCACTTTGTGCTGTCTAGCCTTGGTTCGAATCTCGACCCAGCTATAAACTGCCACCTTGGTGTTTTACAAGCAGGCCAAGGTATTGGTGTGTGCCGTCCTTTGGAAGGATGTTAAGCCGGATAACCCCTCTGCCAGCATCAGTCGTTGGCGGACGTTAAAGATCCCACGATGTACTTCACGAGGAGTCGGCAAATTATCGCCAGCATCGTGAACAAATTACAAACTGCTACTATTTTTGACGGTTGGGAAGGCAATGGTACTTATTCGGCAGCACTGAAGCCCCATGAAGAGTCTGGTAGATTTGATTTGATTGAGAACACTGATTAATGTATCACAATTCTCACTACTTTGCCGTTTAAAATGCTTTCGAGTCGAAGAAGCGAAGAATAATGCTCTGGGATTTTTTGTCTGTTTATGTCACTGATGTTGTTTCAGATTGCTTTCACAATTGGTCCTGTTGTAGTTATTTCTTTTACTATTCTACTTGTTTTTATGGAAAAATACCTCGACCACCAAAAGTGGACAGAGATTGTTTTCACCCCTGTCTGTCTGCCTGTCTGTTTGTCTCTGAGCAGGATATCTCAAAAAGTTGTGGACGGATTCAGACAAAACTTTGTAGACGAGTTGGGTAGGTGACAAGAACAAGCCAATTAGATTGGTTCAGATTCGGATGTAGATTTGGCCTATCAGTGGGACACCAAACTTAACCTGTTCAAACTCGTGCAGCTTTGTGCTCTACCGAGTGCCATTCTAGTTGCCCTCGCCGAAGGAGAGGGTATTGCATTTGGGTCCGTTTGTTTGTTTGTTTGTTTGTCCGCACTGAACTTTCATGTTTTTCTCCGCAGCCACTTGTCAGATTGAGACTAAATTTTCACCATCGGAGCAACTACTCATGTACAATGTTTTATTGATAATTATGACATCATAGATTATGTGGTGTGGCAGCCATGTTGGAAAAAAATTTGGACCTCTGTATCTCTGAAACCGCACCAAGGAAAAAATTTTAACTTGGCACATAGCAAGTGCTCCTCATGGGCAATGTGTGATTGTTTTTTTTATTTTTTTTTTTTTAAAATTATGTCATAGATGCCTTCGTGATGACCTCATAATTGCATATGTAGAACGCTACATCTGATCAGTATGAAAATTTTTGAGTATCATCTAGGGATAAAATGGTCCACAGAAACCAATTTGATGACATCATCGGTCACGTAATTTGGCAGCCCTGTTGTTTTCAAAACAAAACCTTCAACAAAAATTTTCTCTGAAGTAGCTGAACAGATCAAGGCGAAACTTTACACGTATGACCGCCTGTCCATGAGGAACAAAAGTTTCACACATATGATGTCATAGGTCACATGGTTTGGCAGCCATATTGGATTTACCCGAAAACCTATTAAAAAATCTTCTTCCCCAGAACGGCTGGCCAAATTGAGGGGAAACTTCACACAAATGTTCCCTAAACCATGGGTGTACAAATTAGTTAAGGAATAATTGATGCATCACATAGTTTGGTAGTCATATTGGATTGAAAAAAACATGTTAAATAATGTTTTCTCAGGAACTACTTAATCAATCGATGTGAAACTTCAAAATTATGATCCAGTAGTGATGGGGGAAAACATGTTTTAAATTTAAACTTGATCAGACGCATTGTGATCAGACGCAAGTGCAGCCAGAACTAAAATTTTTCATGTGGGTTCTTTTTTTTTTTTTGTTAATAAGGCTCACTTGGCTGTGCCTGGATGTGTTTGAGGGTAGAGAAGTAGCAGCTGAAATGTGAATCCTATCCAAGTTCCTCTGATGACTTCATCTTTTCTTTTTGTGCTTGTTCGGGTTCCTTCTGATTACTCCAATGCAGGACTGTACCTATTTGGTCTTCCATTTGATTTGTATTAAATGTATTTTAATCCCATTCTAAATTCAATTCAATAATAATAAAAAAAACTTCATGGGTCAGGGTCAGGGTCAGGTGTCCGATCAAAGTGGGGTTGCATCAAAGCGGGACGATTTGGTTCCCTGTCATCACGACCAGCAGTTATAAAGTGGCAGTTCTTATTATGTCTCTTATTAATTACGTAACACACCAGTACACAAACACCACACAAAATCCCATCCATCCCATATGGGACCATACTCTGTACAGAGCGTTGGTGCTGCCGAAGCAGTCTCCTTGGCTATTGGGTACAATCCTGGATGGGTCGCCACTCCGACGCAGGATACCGAATGACTCAGTCATCCCAGCAAGCTGGTACTCATTTTGCCGACCTCGGAAGGATGGCAGGCTGAGTCAACCCCCTGGTGAATTAATTCAGCGGGAAACGAGGCTTGAACTCAGGACCCTAGGATCCTAGGATCCCAAGCCACCACCCTAACCACTGAGCCAACACCAGGCTTCACACAAAATACACCACACAAAACTACACAAACACCACACAAAACAGCTCCTGGTGAGGATCTGCAATCTCTGCTTGCTCTTTTTCTCGTTACTTTATGTATTGCAGTTTATATAGTTAGTGATTTGATTAACAGTTAGTTATTCAGGTACAGTTTGTTATTAACACTCAGGTCCAGTTAATTATTCGATTATCCTTGGCTTTTCTGTCTGGTTAAAGGCTGATCGTTACATTTTCCATCACGTTGATTTTTATTGTCATGTGTTATATACACAGCTGACCTAAATAATTAGGTTTCCTAAATATCAAACAATTGCAATCAAATACGTTTTCTGGGGTTGTGGAAAAAAGAAAACTTTTGCAAGGAAATTGAAAAATTTTCTCCAGTTTTAAATTATAGCGTGCTAAAATTTCCTTATCCCTATTTTCCAATAATCATGAACTTTATGGTAAATTCAAATAAGTTGTGAAATTCCATGAGGGTTCTCCGCATTTTGTTCAAACGTAGTGGATCCCACTGCGCTCGGAAAAAAAAAATGACACAAGGATCGAAAGCCCACGCATGATTCTATTGGTAAATTTTATTTGTAAAATTAGCCTTTGATGATTGCAAGTTTCCATCATTCGTCAAGTCCGCAACCAGTCATGAGGACAAAGCAAGCAATCGTACCATATATAATTTGAGATGTGTTGTTTGTTTGTTTGACTTCTATGTACTCTTAAACCACAGGATGGAATGATTTGAAAACTGGTGGTAGTACTCAGGATGGGTTTTAGGCTCTAAATTTTTTATCATCCCAGAAGTGACAACTTTAAGAGAATGTAACTGCTGGACGGGATATTATGAAATCTGGTGGCTTTACTCAGGAGGTTTGGGGAGGAGAGGTGCACGGGGCAGTTTTAGGCAGTTAAAAATGTTTTTATCGGCCTGGTGGGTCAGGATGGTGGGAGGACCCCAGCTCTCTCTCCATGTAAATTTGTACTGTGTAGTACCACCTGCTGGAAGACTGTATTAAACATAATAATAAATGACGCCATAGACATCACAGAATACGTCACTTTCGAAATGACGTGTGAATGCTAAATGAGGCATTTTGTGCATGTGCCGTGGGTGTGTTTACATTGACTTGGTTCTGCTCGACGAGCACTTTTAACCTGCTGTTACTAGCATGAAATCTGAGGTTCGCATCATCTTTCAAACATAATTTTCAACATTTAGACGAAATAGTGGCAATTTTAATATGGTTAACCATAATTGTTCTGTTCCTGAATGCAAATCAGACTTCATGTCAGAATTAATTTTCTCCCCTGAATGTCGAGAGAGGTTTGCTAACCACCGTGGGTAAGAAAATGAAGCAGTGTTGTTGTGGTGGTTGTTGTTGTTGTTGTTGTTGTTGTTGGGTGAGCCCTTATTTAAAGCCCTATCTCTCGTTGAAAAAAGGCTCGTGCCTTAAACATTATTTCGTACCACACTTTTCATACCTCTCAAAATTTGGTTGAGAAAATTAATTGCTCTTACTTTTCCTTGAGCAGGATATTATCATCGATGAGTCTCAGACTGGCACTAGTCTTTATAAAGATGAGTTTTCCATTGTTTGGCACAATTATAGATGAAAATCAAAATATGCATACCGTGTGTTCATTTGCAATTGGGACGAGCATGACATGTGACTGGAGAGGTGTTAAAAAGATGTGTGATCAAGAATAGGATGTGGCTGTTCGAGTCATACAGGAAAAAAAACAAAAAATTGTGGCAATACCCCTGGGTGCTCACTTGGTAGAATAATGATAGATACTGAGGAGGAAGTCAAAGTGGGACGGAATCAGCAAAATGTACCAATGAACCATTATTAAAGCAAATACCTATTTTTGGGGGAGGGGGGGGTGGAGTTTAACCCACCATACCCCTCCATAAATCTCATTCGACCCCAATTTTTTTTAAAAAATTTCCATTTAAATAAAATAAAATAAAAAAGCTCGAACAAACTTTGGTACATCATGGGCGATGAAGGTTGTGGTCAAGTTTCATCAGAATTGTGGGTCGTTTCTGGGAAAGCAAATACCTCTTTGGGTGGGGGGGGGGAACAAACTCCCACACCCCCCTCGCCCCATAAACTCCCTCCATAGACCTCGTCAGACCCTGATTGTTATTTATTTCTTTCTTTTTTGAATGCTGTGAACAAAGTTTGGTACATACATGGTGATGAAGGTTGTGGTCAAGTTTCATCGAA
>CM068966.1:69994961-70009048 GCA_035128595.1 Eptatretus atami | reverse complement strand
TAGTTTCAGAGAAGAAGTTGCAAGTATTTGTGACTGACTGACGGACAAACGATGCGCCATCCCATCAGCTCCCCGGACCTTTTTATTTTTATTTTTATGGAAATCGCCCCAAACAAGGCATAAAACCACTCCAGGTAAGGGGATGCAATTATTTAAGGTAAAGGGCTCTAGGTAAGGGGTAAGGGGACAGCAACTTTCCAGGTGAGCTTATAACCATGATGGTCCATTCACTGGCGTAAGAAGCTGCAGCTTTTCTCTCATGGTGGTTCTGTGGCTCTGTAGGTGAAAACCCATAAGCAGATTCATTACAGCAATTATTGATGCAAAGGTCCAGATATCTAACCCTAACTCTTACCAACTGAAGAGGTCAAAATTTTCCTCCAAAGTGGAAAAGGTCCCACTTATTGAATTTACCACATACAAACTACAATTGGAAGCCGTCTGGGGTTCAGTGATGATCCTGCCAAGAACTCTCAGAACAGAAGTATGAGAAAAACAAAACTTCACAACTTGGTCCTTGAATCGTGATACTTTACCGAAATGGAGATGCTCCAAGTCCTCAGGGGACTCCGTTCCACCATCTGAAACCCGCAACTGGAGAGGACCAGCAACAGAATATGTTATTCTCCAAAACTCGAAGAGCACCGTGTAATACTGCATTGAAATGGTTGATATATAATTTTAGTGCAACTATTCAATATTCTGGTTTTCACAAAGCGAAGTGTTTGATTGTTGATTACACGAGAGATAAAAGCTTTAACGATTGGCATGTGGACCACTTAAAATCCAGTAGTTCTCTGAAATTTGTTCCGAATGGTTAATGCACAAACACAACCAGTTTGAGGTTTTGTCAAAAAAAACAAAACAACAACCTATGAAGGATCAAACAGTCCAACAGTTCATTCGGTCAAGGATATGTAGGCCTTGTGTGATCAGATAAATATTTTTGGATAGTGGGGTGGGGGGGTAGGAATAACCACAGATAAACAAGTTGAGAAAGGCCATTCTGTTTGTAATGTTGTCCTTTCTGATCCTTTTTTGACATTACCTTGAGTTGGTTCTGCTTGTGTGTTTACTGTGTGAGGTGCTCACTTTAAAAAAAAAAAAAAAATCATAATTTTTCTCCACAACAAACTGCTCTTCAATCTTGAAATAGCCTCTGTCCATCGAATTTGTGTGCAGTACCGTCTGGTTACATTATTGCTGTGAGCTAGCAATGCTAGTCATTCAGTACTCCCATAGAGTACGCAATACTTTGGAATTTGGTCAGGGTATTGAGGGCACAGTTGCTTACCCTTTATCATAAACTATTGTGGGTGGATCTTTAATGCCTTCCAAGCAAGGGTTCACAAACAAGACTGCAGGCATAACTTCTTCCCAAAATGGAAAGGCCTGCCCTGCAATGAAGCACCGGGCCAACATGTTACGGTTTCTCATTCTGATGATTGTTCAATCCAATCTGACATGACTGATGGACGTGTTGCCGGTGTTGGTTATGCAAATTTAGCATTTTCTCAAAGTACCCTTCATGCAATGTACAGTATACAAGCCGAGCCGTGCATTTTTACTCACGTCGTGGCCATCGGCCAAACGCGTTAGTATTGTGTTGATCCCGTCTGTGTTTTGTCTGTCGGCAGAACAACTGGACAATGAGGACAGCTAGAATCACCAAATTTGGCATGCAGCTTCATATTGTGAATGTCTTGGCCAAGTTAAACTTTGACTTCACAAGGAAAAATATTAAATTAAAATCGGAACAGGACTATATTTACTCACACCGTGACCATGCAACAGTAAAGGTTAGCACCATTTGAGGTGGTATTGTGCCAAGAGAAAACAATGGTGCAGGTCAGCACCTCAATTGAGTGCGTTAACCTTGTATGATATTGACGCCTCAATGCAGAAATTCATGTCCAAGATGCTACACAAATGCAGGACTGCCACTTTAAAAATGCTGGCTCAGATACTGCCCCCTAACGGTTGTTGTTAACTTTGGGGAAATCTCTTTCATTCAAAATTTAACTCAGAGTAGGTAAATCAGGTTGTTGTTGTTGTTTTTTTAGTTTTTTTAAACATCAACTCAGATGAGGTAAACTTGACCGATGCAGAATCCCCTAGTGATGGCATTCATTACAACTACACCACCTCTGTCAGTCCTTTCTAGATCTTTGTTGGGCCAGAATGAGTGAATGGATCAGGATTTTCATTTATTTACTTTGTTGAGTAAGTAAATATAATAGTAGTACTCTTACTTGATATTAATTTTGGTCACCTGACTGTTTGGCAGGTACTGAAGGTGCTTGCAGAAGGAAAGGGAGAGGAACAAGTGCAACGCACAAGTCATCAGAATCTGCAGGCCGGTGCAAGGTCCAATCACTGTCGAGTCCTGTTACATCTCATGAAACATCATCAACAACAAAGCAAACACAAAGTGCAGTGACAGATATTAAACAAGTCAATGGAAAACTTAGAATGGAGCAAAACCTTGATTCTGGACTCAATTCAATGATCCAGGGAAGCTTTACAGAATATGGAGCTCTGCTGAACGGCAGGAGAAAAAACACGCTTCATAAAACGTGCAAAGAGAAGTGTGATCCTTTGGAAACGAAGAACAATCGAAACACTGCATTTGAAGTTCTGCTTCGTGTGATGGAACCGGAGCTAAGTGGACTTGATGGTGGTTCCTTCGACTGCAATCGGTGGCGACAACAGCAACAGCAATGGATGCATCAGCATTTGGGAAGTGATAATGACAGCACCCCAGCCTCTCCACGCAACAGTAGCCCAACAACTTCTGTAAGGCAAGAAAACCAAGAGAGCACAGGGAAAGCATCAAAATGTGTGTGCCATATTTGCCAGCGTGTTTGCAACAAACCGAGCGTGCTTGAGAAGCACGTTCGGTCGCATACGGGTGAACGGCCATACCCTTGCTCTGTCTGCGACTTTTCCTTCAAGACAAAGAGCAACCTGTACAAGCATATGCGCTCGCAGATGCATAAGGTCCGCAGCCTTATGACAAAAGAGTGCGAAGATGTTGATGATTGCACAGTTCACAAGCACCATTACAGTGATGATGATTCGGATGAGATCCTGGAAGACGACCTCGAACCCGAGATGCCATTGCATTCGGATTCATCACAGCTGCATCAGGACAGAGTTAATAGTCCCATTGTTTCTCATTGTATGGAAACTGAGCTTCCTTCTCAAAATAAACTTGAGACTGTGACTATGGCATCAGCAGTATTTTCAGCAAGTGGGAAAAGTAGCGTTGACTCTGGGTATCTTTCACATTCTGAGAGTACAGAGCAAGTAACGGCTGCAACCTACAGCCCATCTCACAAGTCAGTTGAGGATGGCGTAGGGATTAAGCCAGCAGTCCCTCTAGTTACACTGTTGGTACCTGTGTGCTTGTCAACTGCAGAGAAAAATGTGACTGCAGCCACACCGATACACAATACAATCGGGGCGCATATTGACAAACTTATCTCCTTAAATGAGGCAGTGGTGGACAGTCGAGGGCTCGAGAGTGTCAAACCCCGTCGAATGTCTGCATCCCGCCGAGCAAGCATAGATTCACCAAGGCCTTACACGATTCAGAATTCATTTCAGTTTGATTTGCCACGTCCGGTTTCGACGACATCAGTTGGATGGCAGGTGGGCAGTAGTCTCCCATCTCCAGATAAACTAAAATCGTTGAAATCGCAACCCCCACTCTTGCCCAAAACGACCGATTTTGATAAGAGCAACTTGCAACTAATCAAGCCGTCACAAATCGATTTGGGACAGAGCACCACGGAGTTACAGAGCCAGCCGTTGGATGAAGTGAACTCTCTTTGTTCAGATGGAGTTTTCTCTGGGCCTGATGGTAGAAACCTTCAGCCTCGGCCGCTGGTTAGACAGAAGGCAGTTGGAAGTGGTGAAGGACAGACGGACTTGTCATTGCGGGGGCGAAACAAGGCATGTCGCCGTCGACTCATGCTGGAGTGCGAAACGTGTGGCGTACGCTATCGCAAGCGTGACAACTATGAAGCACACAAACGCTATTACTGTTCAGAATTTAGTGCTCCAAGGCAGCAGCAAACTAAGCGGCCATCTGATGCAGGGACACCTCCACAGTTAGGCCATTACCGTGTTTCTGCTTGTGCCACGCTTGAGCAAGCACCTCTAATAAAAAGAAAAAAACAAAATCGGAGGGCGGTTGCTGGACGCAGTGTGTTGGCAGAAACGCGATCAAACCCACAGCTGACCATTTCCTCTAATTTCTGCTCATCCTTAGCCATAAGTGCGGGGAATGACAGAGGGCAAGGAACTAGTGCACGTCCTTGTGGAATGTTTGAAACGGCGCAGGTATCTGCATGCCACTTATCACCTTTGGTCGTTTCTGACATTGGGAAAGGCACATCACTGTTGGCAAATGCACAGCTTTTGACACCAGACCCATCACCTCCAGCCCCCGAGCATTCGGCAAGACAATGGGCAAGGGTGATGAACGACTCGCGACCCGCAATATCTCGGCAAGATGTATGCTCTTTCAGTGTGGCCCGCACTCCCATTGCAGCTGTGGCTCCATTGAGTCCTTTTTTCGATTCTGAGGGTGTGCGTGCTACCACCAGATTACCAATTAGCAATCCAAAAAATGGTTTGCTTGGGTTTTCTTCTTATCCTCCTACAGCCAGAATGCTCAAAACCGAGAGTTTGGAACAAGTGCATTTTGGCAAGATGCCGAATGAAGCGGTTTTTGAAAGGTCCCGTTCATTGGAAACATCACCTTCCTCGAGAAGGCTCTCAGCAACCAAGGCCAACTCGGTGGACTTCTTGCTGGGAAAAACGTCTGCCCAGCAATCGGGAGGAAAAATTTCTGTGATTCAGCATACAAACTCTCTGAGCCGTGGAGGCTCTTTGGAAGCTATTGATACAGTACATGTGCAGAAGACCGATCTAGAAAAAGGTGGTCCACCAGCACATAACCAAGAAAGTAGTCAGGAAAATGACGTTGGTTGCAGTATATACTCAAAAGAAACGACGGCTGAATCAGGGGTTTGCTGCCAGGATGGTGACAACAGTAACGTTGATGAGAAATGCAGAACAGAACTTACACCAAAAGGGAAATTCCTTGGAATGGCAGAATTTCAACGTGGCATCAAGGAAAACGATGTGCCTGATGCAATAACGAGGTTGTTTGTCCCAGCAAAGGTTGACATGTCTGCACAGACAGCACTGTCAAAATCACCTCCACAAACTTGTGTAAGGGATGCGTCTTTAACAGTCACTGAGCAGCATGCAGTCATAACAAGCCAGACTTCATCGAAAGAAACTGTAAGCCAAACATCCTCAAGCCATATTTCAAAGAGGAATTCACCCCACAAACGACAACTCTTGCGCCAACTGTCTGTTTCTGACGAGTTTGAACTCCATGATTGTGCAAGTCTGAGGACAATGACAGATGGTACTCTTCCATCAAAAAACGTTGCCACCACCGCTTCGAATGTTCAAAGCCGCGACGTGTGGATGTCAGATTCACAAAATCAGCAAGCTTCAATGCTATGCTCAACATCTTGGTCCACTGTAGCCATTTCTTCGGCTGTTACGATCCCGTTGCCCTTTGAAAATCCCCTATTTATGCCCAAATATATGATACAACTGCATAACGGCTCAGGGATACAAGTGTCAGATGCTTGCAGCAGCAGTAGCATGCCGGCGGTGACATTGCCTACTTCATTGCCTCCTCAAAATGATGCTACTGACTCGAATGCAGTAAGTGCTCCTATTAATTTGACCATGAGTTATCACAGTCAACATGGAGATCAGAAAATAGGCCTTGAAGAATCCATCCCCTCTGTCTCCACTGCAGCCTTTTCAATCCTGCAAATGGCTGCTGCAGCAACACCGAATGCACCATTGCCCGGTATCCAAAGCTCTATTCGTGATTTGAGCTCAAGCAATTTTACTGGAGATCATAATATTAATCCAGCTCTGTATCCCATTACGGATCCTGTTTCTGAGGCTTTTGCAGATCACACCGATACCAAGTATCCTCCCGGATCTTCACCCGCCAAAACCACGTCCTCAGATGTTTTTGTACCATTAAAACCACAATCGGTAACATTCCATGAGTTGACTAATCAGCCTCAGCCTCCGTGTACTGTTTTCCAGACCCCACAAACCTTGCCTTTGACAGGAGAAAAGGATTGCTTACCTACCTTGCAAAACTTTGGCCAAACGCAAACCCCATCAGGCACACTTGGTGGAAATGAAGTTTCCTTTTCTTCTTCTTCCTCCTCCATTTTTTCTTCTTCATCTTCAACTTCTTCCTTAACCTCTTCATCTTTGAATTGTGCTACTGCCTTGACTTCTAATTCTACTCCAGCTTCTTGTACTAATTCTTCTTCCTCTGTCTACTCTTACAAGACTTCCACTTCAAATTCTCCCACGCTGGTGAGTGCTGCCAAGAAACGACGCCTTTCTTATAAGAAATATGGCAAGAAAGCCGAGAAGCACGTTATAGAAAAGAGAACGCCTAAGCTCTCGACTAGAGGAAAGAAGGTTAATGTTACAGAAGTGACTGAGAAAATAGAAAGTACAGAAATTATTGAAAATGATGAAGCTAGACCTGTGACGATGGCACCAAAGTTATCTCAAGGTGCTGAAACAACAAGGCAACATGAAGGTAATGAAAACGACTCTGGCCCAGCGTCTTCCTCGTCCGGTTCTACACCTTCACGTGCAACCGAAATTGCAGATGGAAATAGTACTCATAAAGAAACACTACTTTTTGATGGCGAAGAGACCTGCGGTGAAAATGTAAGCCTTCCGAAATGCAAACTTGTTCAGCAATGTGAGTTTGAAACAACGCAGCTCAGTGCAGGCTCTGGTGCAGCTCCCGAGACCTCGTGCCAGAGTGGCGCGAGGCCCACTGGCCATCGTGCCTTGTCAAGCCGAGGATGCAGGAGGCCACAAACCTGTGAAACGCAGGCACGGAAACCCTGCGAGGAAATGAAGATCAAAATTGAAGAGAGCAATGAAGGCTCTGAGGTGAGTTGTGCATTTGCATGGTTGAAGAGTTTCTGGAACTTGGTGTGTTTTAAAATAAGATCAAGGGATTTGTACTGTTTGGTACAAAATTAAACGAGTTGAGGCAACCATTTTGGCAGCTGGAGTTTGTGTGTGAGTTTTTGGTTCATTATTATCTGCTTTATCTTCGATGTCTATTTGCATGTTTCCACATGTCCACCTACCTTGTAGAGCTGGGAGGATACCGCGTCGAAGTATGCACACTCGCTTCTGAGTTGTGTAGCTTGGGTTTGAATCCTGACTCAGCTATAAATTGTCATCCCGATGTTCCACAGCCAGGGTGATTCATCGATATGTGTGTCGTCCATCGGATGGACGTTAAACTGGGCTTTTGGTCTGCTGGCATTAGTTGGTGGACGGTAAATATCCCACTGTGTCCGTCATGAAGAGTAGGCGAGTTATCGCTGGCACCTCGAAACAAATTCCAAATTGCTGCTGGAACTTACAGGGGGCACTGCATCAGCAGCACCGTCACGCTCACAGCAATGATGCAAACCATCAGGTCAAAATGAATGAACCTTCGACCTCTTCCACGACCCTCGACTTTGTACTTGTACAAAAATAAAATGGTCTTCCTCGTGTCCTTCCAGATGGACGAAATGAATGAACCTTCACTGCTAGATGAAGATGAAGAGAACGCATTACAGACCGACACAGAGCTTGTGGATGAGGATATAGACCAGCACTTCAAAAAGAGCGTCACCACTCTCCAGGACATTGAAGGAGGGTAAGTGTTCAAAATGAGTTTCCTTTTAATTAAATTTGGGAAGTAATCCCATTTATGATTCGTGTTGCTAACATATCATACCATTTTGAAGATGCCCGTCATTAACCTTGAACTTTAATTCCTGATTCATTTTCTCTTATTACCTCCGCCACTGAAGGTGGATGAAAGTTTTGTTTTCACCCCTGACTATGTCTGTCTGTCTGTATGTCTTTGTCTCAAAAATATCTCAAAAAGTTGTGGACGGATTCAGGTGAAATTTGATGGACAGGTAGGGTGTGCGACACCGAACAATTGATTTGATTTTGGTGAAGTTCCGGATACGGATCCAGATACTATAATTTTTTTAAGTGATTCTTCACCGTTGAGAGATGGGGCCAAAAAAGATATATAGCACGATATCTCAAACAGTTTTCGATGGGTTATGACCAAACTAGGTGGGTTACAAGTTTATCAGTGGGATACAAAACACAGACTTTTCAGCCTGGCGGAGGTGTGCGCTCTATTGAATGTCGTACTAGTTTCATTCTGTTTCTTTCACGTTCTTAATTCTTGCTGAATGCTAATTGGTGTATTCTATAAACACTGGAAAGATTGTCGGAAAAATCATATTCCACTGTCTGTTGTTATGGCAAGTCCTGGAAGGCCTGCCAAATAGTGCAGTTTCTTTCCTGTTGTATTGCTGCTGAAGCTGCAATTTTGTACATTCTATTTGATTAAAGGGAAAACACCTCGATGTCATTGGTGCTGTACGCAAGATGTACTTGGAGTTAAATTTACAATGGAGTGGATATCGGATGAACTTGGGAAAGGGACTTATTCCATGCAAAAGTGACCCCACAATCGGCGTGCCCTTGGATTTCAATCTCGGGAAAATCACTTGCAAGCTACGGCGTACCATTCAAATGCGTTAACCCACAGATAACTCACAAATGAACGGTCTCAATGTGTTCCTGGCTTTGGAGTCTAATAACATTTTTTTTCCTTCTTTTTAAATGTAATCAGGTGGTTCAGATTTGACTTGAAATTTTCATTGATTTAAATGCGACACAGAGTTGGTGTTGTTTCGTATGCAGCCTGTGGCTGCTACTTACATCATTTCTAGAAGTGTGGCTGTGCCACTGATGCAGTGCCCCTGTTACCAGTAAGCTGGTACTCATTTTTTAACCTTGGAAGGATGACAGACTGAGGCAACCCAGCTGGTGTTAATTCAATGGACGGTAAGCTGATACTCATTTTTTAACCTTGGAAGGATGACAGACTTAGGCAACCCACCTGGTGTTAATTCAATGGAGGGGCAGGTGTCTTAAACTTGGGATCCTAAACCGGCTTTTAAGACCCAAGATCTCAAGCTGGCCACCTTAACGTTTAATCCAACACTAGGCTGAAAAGAACAGAGTGATGTATGTAGATGAAAATTTTATTTGTGGTGTTGGCACACCAAAAGCCAAAATCACTTTCTCTTTTGAAGGGTGTAATATCCAATCGATGACGATTTCTGGTCAACGAAAACCTCAAGAATTTTGAAAGTTCTAGAGTATTGAACACACTGTATTGGGAAGATGTTGATGACTATGATGATGATGATGACAAATACTACTACTACCACTACTACTACTACTACTACTACTACTACTACGACTTATACTACTAATCCGTGAGCCCAGCTAAGGGGTGCAGTGAGACAGAGGGGGTTGACCTTCTTGTACTTCATTCCCTTTCGACTGGGGGAACTTGAGGTTCGGGCAGGGATTTTGGAAATTATTTGTTCATGGTGCTGGTGATTGCTCGTCTACGCCTCACAAAGGACACCGTGGGAATTTTAACATCTACCAACTCATGCCAGCAGACAGGAGGCCCATTAAAATTCCATCTCAGGGACGACACACACATTGATGAACCACCCTGCCTGTGAAACACCGAGATGACAGTTTATAGCTGGGTCTGGATTCAAACCCAGGCTACACAGCTGAGAGGCTGGTGTGCATACCTCTCAGCCATCCTTCCAGTCCAGATGTTGACAAATGAAGCGATTAAGAATGATCTCCTGCACTGGTATGTACATAATCCTAAATAATTCTACATTGATGGTTTAAAGGAAAAGTTTCCTTTCTGATGAGGGAAGTGCATACCCAAAGCTGGAGAATGACTTTCAAATTACTGTAAGCATCGTTTTTGTAAGAAATGCAAGCTTAGTTGCAAGTGCAAAGGAAAGTCCAAGCCAGCTTTGAAACACCCTCGTGATTATCCACACTCGCCCTCTGCTGGCCACACAGCCATTATTTCCACATTCCTAAAATCTGTGCAAATAATTATTATACACATTTTAGATCGAGCACATTTCAGGAAAGATGCTTGGGATACAAGTGCTTTAAATGTTTTTTTTTTTTTGAGGTTTTGAGGAGGTATGATGAGATTCTGTTCAACAACACGTGAAGTGCAACTCAGTAGGTTATTGAACCGATTTAATTATTTAAATGTACATTTCCAAGCTCCAGTCGATCAGCCTTCTCATTGAAAACACTAGTGTGTTGATACGTTCATTCCAGGCTTCTTGGAATTTCCAGAAGCATCGTCACTTCCGAATTGGACCTTTGTGCTCATTTTTCTGGCACCGTTTCAGAGCTGCAGCTGTAGGATGAATAATCGTCATAACTTTGTCCACACACATTTCACTTTTTGTAATGGAAAGAATCGCAGGGACCAACGTCTGGTTTGTAAGACCAGTTTTCAACAATTGGAATGTGATGCTTGGACAAAAAGAAACCAGCAAACAGATATCTCAGTATTTGGGACTCGTTGATGGGAATACATATACAAGGAGTCCTCAAGTTAAGAATGGGTTCCGTTCCAAGTATAATCATTCGTAAGTCAGAAGTCAATTTCCCATGGACTAGCTCTGTGTTGTAAATGGTGGTTTAGTTCTACAAGCAACCAAGAAAGCTCATTTAACACATTTAATACACAAAGAAGCTGAAATATTGTACGTTTGCATTAAATGTGAGTAAATAATACCACTTCAATCCCATCAAATTGTAATAAATACAACTAATAAAACGTACAGTAAAATTATTGTCTTGTCCTTGATAATAGTTCTGAACGTCGAAGGATTAAGGTCAAACAAATGACCAATTTGCAAGGGAGTTTCACATTTATCAGAATGTTTTATAACTCCAATGTCATCAATGTTTTTCATCTCCAACGTCAAGGTTATGCGTTTCTTCGTTGCAGGAATATCACTGTAATGTTTATCAGCAATGATTAGGGTTCCTCGTCACTAAAACGGTAAAATACGTGGCACGATGAATGCAAAAATGTGCGTAAAGTAAATGGCTGCGAACAGTACAGGACTGTCCAGTACACTGGATGCTGGAGACCACGCGACGCTCAGTCTCATTTATTATTGTGTGCGCTGGAGTTCGCGCGAGCACGACCGCTAGGTGGAGCAGTAGAGTGACTCCACCGAACACCCGGAATCTAGATCGTGCTTCTCAGAGAACTCCGAAAGGCACGGGTCCCTTACAGGACCGTGAATCGCCAATAATTCGACCGCGTTGGGATAGGGTTAATTGCCAAACTTCAATATACCTAAAAACCCATGCGGCAAAGCTACCGGGAATTCACACCCTCGACAGAGCTCGAGCGGGACGAGCCGTTACCGTGCTCGAACCGTGCGTAACCCGAGCGGATGGTTACCAAGACCCGTCGGTCCAAATACACAATTTACCGTTTCCCAATTTCCCAACACGCACCGTGCTAAGCCAATGAAAGAAGCACAGAAACGAGCTGGTACATTCAACAATAGGGGTATTTATTTTACAATAATCGGGGAGGGGAAGTCTCTTTATTGACCTATGCAGAGCAGAGTTATCACGACTATAAGAAATGCAATGTACAATGAGCAAAGAAAGCACTTACACAGTTGTGAACAATGCCACCCGGCAATCTCCCCCACAATCCACCCGGCAATCTCCGCACAATACACCCGGCCAATCTCCGCCCACAATCCACCGGCATCTCCGCCCACATCACACCGGCATTATCTCCGCCACAATACACCCGGCAATCTCGCCCCAATCACCCGGCAATCTCCGCCCACAATCCACCCGCAATCCTCCGCCCACAATCCACCCGGCAATCTCCGCCCACAATCCACCCGGCAATCTCGCCCACAATCACCGGCAATCTCCGCCCACAATCACCCGCAATCTCGCCCACAATTCCACCCGGCAATCTCCGCCCACAATCCACCGGCAATCTTCCGCCACAATACACCGGCAATCTCCGCCCCACAATACACCCGGCAATCTCCGCCCAACAATCCACCCGGCAATCTCCGCCCACAATCCACCCGGCAATCTCCGCCCACAATCCACCGGCAATCTCCGCCCACAATCCACCCGGCAATCCGCCCACAATCCACCCGGCAATCTCCGCCACAAATCCACCCGGCAATCTCCGCCCACAATCCACCCGGCAATCTCCGCCACAATCCCGCATCCCCCCACATCCACCCGGCAATCTCGCCCACAATACACCCGCAATTCCGCCACAATCCCACCGGCATCTCCGCCCACAATCCACCGGCAGTCTCCGCCACAATACACCCGGCAATCTCCGCCCACAATCCACCCGGCAATCTCCACCCACAATACACCGGCAATCTCCACCCACAATACACCCGCAGTCTCCGCCCACAATACACCCGGCAATCTCCGCCCACAATACACCCGGCAATCTCCACCACAATACACCGGCAATCCACCCACAATACACCCGGCAGTCTCCGCCCACAATACACCTGGCAATCTCCGCCCACAATACACCCGGCAATCTCCGCCCACATCACACCCAACAATAAGTGTGACAGAAGACACAGGACAGAATAGCCAATTTTATAACAGCGAGACGTCGCCGCGCTGTAAAAGAAGAACAAACAAACAAAAAACAACAATGGCAGTTATAGAAGCCCATGATACTCCGAAGCAAGTTCAGAGGAAATTTGCCTTTTATACACGAAGTTATTACTCTGACCAAAGGTATGCAAACAAATTAGTTGTTTATAACGGTGAGAGACAAGTTCCACCATAATTTGATCATTATTACAAAAGACTGAACTGCATCGTCTCCCAACGATGTTCCAAATAATGCGTGTGTTGCATTCTGCAAACGTCATCCTGACATGACATACCCGACTTGTGAATGTCTGACTTGCAAACACCCAAGCTACAAACCAATCCAATAAGATTAATTTCGTTTTCAAATGCCTGAGATATGAACGAACGTCGCTTGGACTTACGAACCGATCATGGGCGGAGCAACTTGGGACTGGTTGGTTGGGCGGAGCATGAGTATTTCTTCTGAGGGATATTGTTACGAATTTGGAAGCTTACTGCACACAACAGCCAGGTCCTATAGATCAGTTATATCGGTAAGTATGTGTTTCTAGTTAGGGTCCCGTCCCCTGTGTTTAATGGGAATTAAGTGTATGTGGTCTGTGGATATTTTATGGATAGGATTTTTACATCACCTACAACAACAACACTCTGCTCACGGCATTGTCAGCGCTCTTCGCAGGCTCGCGGCATGCGGGAGTGTCTGGAATTCCATGCCTCAGGCGGTGTGGGTTTCGGTGTGGATTTCGCACCGTATATTGTCACAAAGCGTTTCGCTTCAGATGTGCGCCAAATAAGGGTATGCGTCGTTTTCCGCCCAATGGGCGACGAGCAGACCAGAGTTGGGGGGTCCTTAGCAAGAAGGCGGAGCCGCGACACGCCGTCGACCCAATGAGAGCAGGCCACAGACGAGAGGACCGCGCCGGGAAGGGGAAAAGAGCAACGAATGATTGCGTCCCGTCGGCAAAAAGCGCTTCGGTCTGGTCTGTCCAGCTGCTGCTCGAGTGCGCGTCCAGTCTGCTCGAGTGCGCGTCCAGTCTGCTCGAGGCGCGTCTCTGTCCGGGTCTGCGGCCGACTGCATCGCGCGGATCCGAGGCGTCTCGTCTGGCGCATTGCTGCGGGCGGTCGACCATCTCGACTCGGGAGATCATCTCGTGTCGCCTGCCTGCGAGCGCGAGGAGCGTGCCAACGCCCGACGCTACCCTCCGTACTGGTGCTTGGAGGGCCTTGTGTTGCGGGTTCGAGTCCCGTTACCCCAAGATCGTTGAACCACACGAAGTGGACAGGTCCAAGCTAGCTTCTCTTCCCTCAGCCCATCTTCCCTCCGAGCTGACGAGGTCCATCTCTTTCTGGGCATTTGTGTGTGCGTGTGTGTGTCCTTGGGCCCCATCTCTAAG
>CM068966.1:69979697-69994421 GCA_035128595.1 Eptatretus atami | reverse complement strand
CTTCCTTAACCTCTTCATCTTTGAATTGTGCTACTGCCTTGACTTCTAATTCTACTCCAGCTTCTTGTACTAATTCTTCTTCCTCTGTCTACTCTTACAAGACTTCCACTTCAAATTCTCCCACGCTGGTGAGTGCTGCCAAGAAACGACGCCTTTCTTATAAGAAATATGGCAAGAAAGCCGAGAAGCACGTTATAGAAAAGAGAACGCCTAAGCTCTCGACTAGAGGAAGAAGGTTAATGTTACAGAAGTGACTGAGAAAATAGAAAGTACAGAAATTATTGAAAAGATGAAGCTAGACCTGTGACGATGGCACCAAAGTTAGCTCAAGGTGCTGAACACACAAGGCAACATGAAGGTAATGAAACGACTCTGGCCCCGCGTCTTCCTCGTCCGTTTCTACACCTTCACGTGCAACCGAAATTGCAGATGGAAATAGTACTCATAAAGAAACACTACTTTTTGATGGCGAAGAGACCTGCGGTGAAAATGTAAGCCTTCCGAAATGCAAACTTGTTCAGCAATGTGAGTTTGAAACAACGCAGCTCAGTGCAGGCTCTGGTGCAGCTCCCGAGACCTCGTGCCAGAGTGGCGCGAGGCCACTGGCCATCGTGCCTTGTCAAGCGAGGATGCAGGAGGCCACAAACCTGTGAAACGCAGGCACGGAAACCCTGCGAAGGAATGAAGATCAAAATTGAAGAGAGCAATGAAGGCTCTGAGGTGAGTTGTGCATTTGCATGGTTGAAGAGTTTCTGGAACTTGGTGTGTTTTAAAATAAGATCAAGGGATTTGTACTGTTTGGTCAAAATTAAACGAGTTGAGGCAACCATTTTGGCAGCTGGAGTTTGTGTGTGAGTTTTTGGTTCATATTTATCTGCTTTATCTTCGATGTCTATTTGCATGTTTCCACATGTCCACCTACCTTGTAGAGCTGGGAGGATACGCGTCGAAGTATGCACACTCGCTTCTGAGTTGTGTAGCTTGGGTTTGAATCCTGACTCAGCTATAAATTGTCATCCCGATGTTCACAGCCAGGGTGATTCATCGATATGTGTGTCGTCCTCGGATGGACGTTAAACTGGCTTTTGGTCTGCTGGCATTAGTTGGTGGACGGTAAATATCCCACTGTGTCCTCATGAAGAGTAGGCGAGTTATCGCTGGCACCTCGAAACAAATTCCAAATTGCTGCTGGAACTTACAGGGGCACTGCATCAGCAGCACCGTCACGCTCACAGCAATGATGCAAACCATCAGGTCAAAATGAATGAACCTTCGACCTCTTCCACGACCCTCGACTTTGTACTTGTACAAAAATAAAATGGTCTTCCTCGTGTCCTTCCAGATGGACGAAATGAATGAACCTTCACTGCTAGATGAAGATGAAGAGAACGCATTACAGACCGACACAGAGCTTGTGGATGAGGATATAGACCAGCACTTCAAAAAGAGCGTCACCACTCTCCAGGACATTGAAGGAGGGTAAGTGTTCAAAATGAGTTTCTTTTAATTAAATTTGGAAGTAATCCCATTTATGATTCGTGTTGCTAACATATCATACCATTTTGAAGATGCCCGTCATTAACCTTGAACTTTAATTCCTGATTCATTTTCTCTTATTACCTCCGCCACTGAAGGTGGATGAAAGTTTGTTTTCACCCCTGACTATGTCTGTCTGTCTGTATGTCTTTGTCTCAAAAATATCTCAAAAAGTTGTGGACGGATTCGGTGAAATTTGATGGACAGGTAGGGTGTGCGACACCGAACAATTGATTGATTTTGGTGAAGTTCCGGATACGGATCCAGATACTATAATTTTTTTAAGTGATTCTTCACCGTTGAGAGATGGGGCCAAAAAAGATATATAGCACGATATCTCAAACAGTTTTCGATGGGTTATGACCAAACTAGGTGGGTTACAAGTTTATCAGTGGGATACAAAACACAGACTTTTCAGCCTGGCGGAGGTGTGCGCTCTATTGAATGTCGTACTAGTTCATTCTGTTTCTTTCACGTTCTTAATTCTTGCTGAATGCTAATTGGTGTATTCTATAAACACTGGAAAGATTGTCGGAAAATCATATTCCACTTGTCTGTTGTTATGGCAAGTCTGGAAGGCCTGCCAAATAGTGCAGTTTCTTTCCTGTTGTATTGCTGCTGAAGCTGCAATTTGTACATTCTATTTGATTAAAGGGAAAACACCTCGATGTCATTGGTGCTGTACGCAAGATGTACTTGGAGTTAAATTTACAATGGAGTGGATATCGGATGAACTTGGGAAAGGGACTTATTCCATGCAAAAGTGACCCCACAATCGGCGTGCCCTTGGATTTCAATCTCGGGAAAATCACTTGCAAGCTACGGCGTACCATTCAAATGCGTTAACCCACAGATAACTCACAAATGAACGGTCTCAATGTGTTCCTGGCTTTGGAGTCTAATAACATTTTTTTTCTTCTTTTAAATGTAATCAGGTGGTTCAGATTTGACTTGAAATTTTCATTGATTTAAATGCGACACAGAGTTGGTGTTGTTTCGTATGCAGCCTGTGGCTGCTACTTACATCATTTCTAGAAGTGTGGCTGTGCCACTGATGCAGTGCCCCTGTTACCAGTAAGCTGGTACTCATTTTTTAACCTTGGAAGGATGACAGACTGAGGCAACCCAGCTGTGTTAATTCAATGGACGGTAAGCTGATACTCATTTTTTAACCTTGGAAGGATGACAGACTTAGGCAACCACCTGGTGTTTATTCAATGGAGGGCAGGTGTCTTAACTTGGGATCCTAAACCGGCTTTTAAGACCCAAGATCTCAAGCTGGCCACCTTAACGTTTAATCCAACACTAGGCTGAAAAGAACAGAGTGATGTATGTAGATGAAATTTTATTGTGGTGTTGGCACACCAAAGCCAAAATCACTTTCTCTTTTGAAGGGTGTAATATTCAATCGATGACGATTTCTGGTCAACGAAAACCTCAAGAATTTGAAAGTTCTAGAGTATTGAACACACTGTATTGGGAAGATGTTGATGACTATGATGATGATGATGACAAATACTACTACTACCACTACTACTACTACTACTACTACTACTACTACGACTTATACTACTAATCCGTGAGCCCAGCTAAGGGGTGCAGTGAGACAGAGGGGGTTGACCTTCTTGTACTTCATTCCCTTTCGACTGGGGGAACTTGAGGTTCGGGCAGGGATTTTGGAAATTATTTGTTCATGGTGCTGGTGATTGCTCGTCTACGCCTCACAAAGGACACCGTGGGAATTTTAACATCTACCAACTCATGCCAGCAGACAGGAGGCCATTAAAATTCCATCTCAGGGACGACACACACATTGATGAACCACCCTGCCTGTGAAACACCGAGATGACAGTTTATAGCTGGGCTGGATTCAAACCCAGGCTACACAGCTGAGAGGCTGGTGTGCATACCTCTCAGCCATCCTTCCAGTCCAGATGTTGACAAATGAAGCGATTAAGAATGATCTCCTGCACTGGTATGTACATAATCCTAAATAATTCTACATTGATGGTTTAAAGGAAAAGTTTCCTTTCTGATGAGGGAAGTGCATACCCAAAGCTGGAGAATGACTTTCAAATTACTGTAAGCATCGTTTTGTAAGAAATGCAAGCTTAGTTGCAAGTGCAAAGGAAAGTCCAAGCCAGCTTTGAAACACCTCGTGATTATCCACACTCGCCCTCTGCTGGCCACACAGCCATTATTTCCACATTCCTAAAATCTGTGCAAATAATTATTATACACATTTTAGATCGAGCACATTTCAGGAAAGATGCTTGGGATACAAGTGCTTTAAATGTTTTTTTTTTTTGGAGGTTTTGAGGAGGTATGATGAGATTCTGTTCAACAACACGTGAAGTGCAACTCAGTAGGTTATTGAACCGATTTAATTATTTAAATGTACATTTCCAAGCTCCAGTCGATCAGCCTTCTCATTGAAAACACTAGTGTGTTGATACGTTCATTCCAGGCTTCTTGGAATTTCCAGAAGCATCGTCACTTCCGAATTGGACCTTTGTGCTCATTTTTCTGGCACCGTTTCAGAGCTGCAGCTGTAGGATGAATAATCGTCATAACTTTGTCCACACACATTTCACTTTTTGTAATGGAAAGAATCGCAGGACCAACGTCTGGTTTGTAAGACCAGGTTTCAACAATTGGAATGTGATGCTTGGACAAAAAGAAACCAGCAAACAGATATCTCAGTATTTGGGACTCGTTGATGGGAATACATATACAAGGAGTCCTCAAGTTAAGAATGGGTTCCGTTCCAAGTATAATCATTCGTAAGTCAGAAGTCAATTTCCCATGGACTAGCTCTGTGTTGTAAATGGTGGTTTAGTTCTACAAGCAACCAAGAAAGCTCATTTAACACATTTAATACACAAAGAAGCTGAAATATTGTACGTTTGCATTAAATGTGAGTAAATAATACCACTTCAATCCCATCAAATTGTAATAAATACAACTAATAAAACGTACAGTAAAATTATTGTCTTGTCCTTGATAATAGTTCTGAACGTCGAAGGATTAAGGTCAAACAAATGACCAATTTGCAAGGGAGTTTCACATTTATCAGAATGTTTTATAACTCCAATGTCATCAATGTTTTTCATCTCAACGTCAAGGTTATGCGTTTCTTCGTTGCAGGAATATCACTGTAATGTTTATCAGCAATGATTAGGGTTCCTCGTCACTAAAACGGTAAATACGTGGCACGATGAATGCAAAAATGTGCGTAAAGTAAATGGCTGCGAACAGTACAGGACTGTCCAGTACACTGGATGCTGGAGACCACGCACGCTCAGTCTCTTTATTATGTTGTGGGGCTGGGTGTCGGCGGCGAGCATGACCGCTAGGTGGAGCAGTAGAGTTGACTCCACCGAACACCCGAATCTAGATCGTGCTTCTCAGAGAACTCCGAAAGGCACGGGTCCCTTACAGGACCGTGAATCGCCAATAATTCGACCGCGTGGGATAGGGTTAATTGCCAAACTTCAATATACCTAAAAACCCATGCGGCAAAGCTACCGGGAATTCACACCCTCGACGAGCTCGAGCGGACGAGCCGTTACCGTGCTCGAACCGTGCATAACCCGAGCGGATGGTTACCAAGACCCGTCGGTCCAAATACACAATTTACCGTTTCCCAATTTCCCAACACGCACCGTGCTAAGCCAATGAAAGAAGCACAGAAACGAGCTGGTACATTCAACAATAGGGTATTTATTTTACAATAATCGGGGAGGGGAAGTCTCTTTATTGACCTATGCAGAGCAGAGTTATCACGACTATAAGAAATGCAATGTACAATGAGCAAAGAAAGCACTTACACAGTTGTGACTTAGAGATGGGGCCCAAGACACACACACGCACACACAAATGCCCAGAAAGAGATGGACCTCGTCAGCTCGGAGGGAAGATGGGCTGAGGGAAAGAGAGCTAGCTTGGACCTGTCCACTTCGTGGTTCTCAACGATCTTGGGGTAACGGGACTCGAACCCGCAACACAAGGCCACTCCAAGCACCAGTACGGAGGGTAGCGTCGGGCGTTGGCACGCTCCTCCGCGCTCGCAGGCAGGCGACACGAGATGATCTCCCGAGTCGAGATGGTCGACCGCAGCAATGCGCCAGACGAGACCTCGGATCCGCGCGATGCAGTCGGCCGCAGACCCGGACAGAGACGCGCACTCGAGCAGACTGGACGCGCACTCGAGCAGACTGGACGCGCACTCGAGCAGCAGCTGGACAGACCAGACCGAAGCGCTTTTTGCCGACGGGACGCAATCATTCGTTGCTCCTTTTCCCCTTCCCGGCGCGGTCCTCTCGTCTGTGGCCTGCTCTCATTGGGTCGACGGCGTGTCGGCTCCGCCTTCTTGCTAAGGACCCCCCCCAACTCTGGTCTGCTCGTCCGCCCATTGGGCGGAAAACGACGCATACCCTTATTTGGCGCACATCTGAAGCGAAACGCTTTTGACAATATACGGTGCGAATCCACACCGAAACCCACACCGCCTGAGGCATGGAATTCCAGACACTCCCGCATGCCCGCGAGCCTGCGAAGAGCGCTGACAATGCCGTGAGCAGAGTGTTGTTGTTGTAGGTGATGTAAAAATCCTATCCATAAAATTATCCACAGACCACATACACTTAATTCCCATTAAACACAGGGGACGGGACCCTAACTAGAAACACATACTTACCGATATAAATGATCTATAGGACCTGGCTGTTGTGTGCAGTAAGCTTCCAAATTCGTAACAATATCCCTCAGAAGAAATACTCATGCTCCGCCCAACCAACCGTCCCAAGTTGCTCCGCCCATGATCGGTTCGTAAGTCCAAGCGACGTTCGTTCATATCTCAGGCATTTGAAAACGAAATTATATCTTATTGGATTGGTTTTCTAGCTTGGGTGTTTGCAAGTCAGACATCACAAGTCGGGTATGTCATTCAGTAGTTTGCAGAATGCAGAATGCAACACACGCATTATTTGGAACATCGTTGGGAGACGATGCAGTTCAGTCTTTGTTAATAATGATCAAATTATGGTGGAACTTGTCTCTCACCGTTATAAACAACTAATTTGTTTGCATACCTTTGGTCAGAGTAATTAACTTCGTGTATAAAAGGCAAATTTCCTCTGAACTTGCTTCGGAGTATCATGGGCTTCTATAACTGCCATTGTTGTGTTTTGTTTGTTTGTTCTTCTTTTTACAGCGCGGCGACGTCTCGCTGTTATAAAATTGGCTATTCTGTCCTGTGTCTTCTGTCACACTTATTGTTGGGTGTATGTGGCGGAGATTGGCCGGGTGTATTGTGGGCGGAGATTGCCAGGTGTATTGTGGGCGGAGACTGCCGGGTGTATTGTGGGTGGAGATTGCCGGGTGTATTGTGGGCGGAGATTGCCGGGTGTATTGTGGCGGAGATTGCCAGGTGTATTGTGGGCGGAGACTGCCGGGTGTATTGTGGGTGAGATTGCCGGGTGTATTGTGGGCGGAGATTGCCGGGTGTATTGTGGGCGGAGACTGCCGGTGTATGTGGGGGAGATTGCCGGGTGGATTGTGGGCGGAGATTGCCGGGTGTATGTGGCGGAGATTGCCGGGTGTGTGGCGGAGATTGCCGGGTGATTGTGGGTGGAGATTGCCGGGTGTATTGTGGGCGGAGATTGCGGGTGGATTGTGGGCGGAGATTGCCGGGTGTATTGTGGGCGGAGACTGCCGGGTGTATGTGGGGAGATTGCCGGGTGTATTGTGGGCGGAGATTGCCGGGTGTGATTGTGGGCGGAGATGGCCGGTGTATTGTGGCGGAGATTGCCGGGTTTATTGTGGGCGGAATTGCCGGGTGGATTGTGGGCGGAGATTGCCGGGTGGATTGTGGGGGGAGATTGGCGCGGATGTAATTGTGGCGGAGATTGCCGGGTATGTGGGCGGAGATTGCCGGGTGGTATGTGGCGGAGATTGCGGGTGATTGTGGGCGGAGATTGCCGGGTGTATTGTGGGCGAGATTGCCGGGTGGATTGTGGGCGGAGATTGCCGGTGTATTGTGGGCGGAGATTGCCGGGGTGTATTGTGGCGGAGATTGCCGGTGTATTGTGGGCGGAGATTGCCGGTTGTATTGTGGGCGGGAGATTGCCGGGTGTATTGTGGGCGGAGATTGCCGGTGTATTGTGGGCGAGATTGCGGGTGTATGTGGGCGGAGATTGCCGGGTGTATTGTGGCAGAAGATTGCCGGGTGGATTGTGGGCGGAGATTGCCGGGTGTATTGTGGGCGGAGATTGCCGGGTGTATTGTGGGCGGAGATTGCCGGTGTATTGTGGCGGAGATTGCGGGTGTATTGTGGGCGGAGATTGCCGGTGTATTGTGGGCGGAGATTGCCGGATGTATTGTGGGCGGAGATTGCCGGGTGTATTGTGGGCGGAGATGGCCGGGTGTATTGTGGGCGGAGATTGCCGGGTGTATTGTGGGCGGAGATTGCCGGTGGATTGTGGCGGGGTTAATGCGGAAGAGCGACGTTTTTTGTGCTGAATCGTTTTCTGTGGACGCGGAAGTGATTTTCTGAGCAGGAAGTGATAATTTCCTGTTCGTAGTTGTTGATGCGCAGTGATTGTAACTCCGTTCTCTTGTTTTCACAGAAGTGTTTTAAAACGTCTTGTGGAGGTGATTCTTCCTTTTTTTTTTGGTGACAGAAGTGGTTATTACGCGCGGCGACATCGCGCTGTTAAAATTGGCTACTCCTGTGTCTTCTGTCAACTTATGTTGGTGTGATGTGGGCGGAGATTGCCGGGTGTATTGGGGCGAGATGCCGGGTGATTGGGGGAGTTGCCGGGTGATTGTGGCGGAGATTGCCGGGTGTATTGTGGGCGGAGATTGCCGGGTGTATTGTGGGCGGAGATTGCCGAGTGTATTGTGGGCGGAGATGCCGGGTGTATTGTGGGGAGATTGCCGTGTATTGTGGGCGGAGATTGCCGGGAGTATGTGGGCGGAGATGCCGGTGTATTGTGGGCGAGAGATTGCCGGGTGTATTGTGGGGGAGATTGCGGGTGGATTGTGGGCGGAGATTGCCGGGTGATTGTGGCGGAGATTGCCGGGTGTATTGTGGACGGAGATTGCCGGGTGTATTGTGGGCGAGATGGCCGGGTGTATTGTGGGCGGAGATTGCGGTGGATTGTGGGGGAGATTGCCGGGTGTATTGTGGGCGAGACTGCCGGGTGTATTGTGGGTGGAGATTGCCGGGTGGTATTGTGGGCGGAGATTGCCGGGTGTATTGTGGGCGGAGATGGCCGGGTGTAGAGGCGGAGATTGCCGGTTTATTGTGGGCGGAGATTGCCGGGTGGATTGTGGGCGGAGATTGCCGGGTGATTGTGGGCGGAGATTGCCGTTTTGTGTATTGTGGGCGGAGATTGCCGGTGTATTGTGGGCGGAGATTGCCGGGTGTATTTGTGGGCGGGAGATTGCCGGTGTATTGTGGGCGGAGATGCCGGGTGTATTGTGGGCGATTGCCGGGTGGATGTGGCGAGATTGCGGGTGTATTGTGGGCGGAGATTGCCGGATGTATTGTGGGCGGAGATTGCCGATGTATTGTGGGCGGAGATTGCCGGTGTATTGTGGGCGGAGATTGCCGGGTGTATTGTGGGCGGAGATTGCCGGGTGTATGTGGCGGAGATTGCCGGGTGTATTGTGGGCAGATTGCCGGGGTGGATTGTGGGCGGAGATTGCCGGGTGTATTGTGGGCGGAGATTGCCGGGTGTATTGTGGGCGGAGATTGCCGGATGTATTGTGGGCGGAGATTGCCGGGTGTATGTGGGCGGAGATTGCCGGTGTATTGTGGGCGGAGATTGCCGGGTGTATTGTGGCGGAGATGGCCGGGTGTATTGTGGCGGGGATTGCCGGGGTATTGTGGGCGGAGATTGCCGGTGTATTGTGGGCGGAGATTGCCGGGTGTATTGTGGGCGGAGATGGCCGGTGTATTGTGGGCGGAGATGGCCGGGTGTATTGTGGGCGGAGATTGCCGGGTGTATGGTGGGCGAGATGCCGGTGGATTGTGGGCGGGTTAATGCGGAAGAGCGACGTTTTTTGTGCTGAATCGTTTTCTGTGTGACGCCGGAAGTTGATTTTCTGAGCAGGAAGTGATAATCTTCCTGTTCCGTTAGTTGTTGATGCGCAGCGTTGTAACTCTCATTCTTCATTGTTTTTCACCAGAAGTGTTTTTAAAACGTCTTGTGAGGTGATTTTCTTCCTCTTTTTTTTTGGTGACAGAAGTGGTTATAACAGCGCGGCGACATCGCGCTGTTATATAATTGGCTATTCTGTCCTGTGTCTTCTGTCACGTCTTCTGTCACACTTATGGCGCGTAGTCCTTTGATCTGAGGGCTATAAATAGAGATTTGTCCAACGTCACAACTCTTCCATCATGCATGCTAATTCACCGTGTCTACATTTAAATTTTATAACTGCAAAATTGTTTCATCATTCTTAACCTAGACTTTTACTGGCCCCCAGCCGCGCGATATCGAAGTATTCGCTTCTTGTTCTTCTTGCATATGCTGCGAAAGGCTGTGGGGTGTCATCATTGGCTGAGACCGTGGCTGTGCCGTTGATGCAATGTCCTCTGCATGTTAGGGCAGAAATTTGGAATTTGTTTCATGATGCCGGCGATAGCTCACCTACTCTTCGCGAAGGACACCGTGGGATCTTTAACGTCCACTAACTAATGCCGGCAGACGGGACGCCCAGTTTATTGTCTATCCGAGGGCCGGCACACACATTGTCGAATCACCTTGCCTGTGAAACACCGGGATGACAGTTTATAGCTGGGTCGGAATTCAAACCCAGGCTAGATAGCTCAGTGGCGAGAGTGTGTACCTCGAGGCCATCCTGCCAGCCCGTTTGTTTGTTTATGTACTGTACATTCATTCATATGTTTGGCATCTTGCAGACACGGGGAAAGTCCAATGTTTGGTCAAGTCTGTGTTCAGTCAGATGCATGCTTGCAAATGTCTGTGTCTGCAAAAACGTTCATGAAGTGTCCATGTCCACCATATAAAATGTTCTTCTCAAATGTACACATCGTTCTGTTCCTGCGATACCCCGAAAGGACCCCGTTAAAGTCAACATGATGCGCGATAAACCAAAATCGAAAACTATATATCATCATCATGCTTGCAAACTCTAGAGGAACTGATGAAATTTCAAAATGGCCCTCCATATTTATAAATGTAACCGGACGCGCATACTGATACGAGTGCAAACCCCACTTTCATCTTTTTCATCCCTTGAAAAGGAGATTTAACAAAACTGTCTCGAAGAACATGAAAGCTCTCAAAAGAGTTAGAAAACAAAACAACGAATGACCAAGTGGAGAATTATCTCATGATAAAATCGATCAGATATGAAACAAACAAACCCAAAAACAGTCACGTTCATGGCCGATTAGTTTCCTGTGACCACAACACCCAACGGTTCTTAAATTGATAGAAAACATACATAATGAAGTTGCACGGTCCTGGTAACTTACGAGTTTATGGTTAGTAAATAGTCTTGATATTAATCTCTAGAGACGGAGACATCTTTGTGAATGGAGCTTCAATCGGTGTGGTTGAGGTCGTGTAGTGGGGCGGCTTAGCCCAAATATTCAAAAGAATTGTGCATTTTGTGATACAAGCACCAAATTTTGGCACAAATGTACATTAATATGTTGCGAACATTTTCAGATATTGGGCCACTTGAAATTCTCTCTTTATGTCCGCCATATTGGATTTCAAAATGGCCGCCACTTGAAATCTACATTTGCTATTATCTCTGGACGTAATGCAGCTATTGACTTGATTCTGGTATCTAAATGTATGTTTTTGAAGACTGTGTTGCCAGAGAGGAGAAGACATCCCCCAGTTTCACTACTGGGCAACCGTGCTGGAACTAGAACTGTTGGTTCTAGTGTATGTGCGTTCTCTCAGGCAGGGATCGTTAATGATGTACCTCGATGCTCTGACAGAGCTGGTCCCTGGTTCCATGCACTGGATCACACCCACTATGCTAGGTGGATACCAGTGCACCTGAAGGACATGGCCGAACTCACCATCAAACACCCAGATGTAGCCAGGAAATTCAGGGAAAGCCACTTCAACCGTTCAGAAAACACAGAGGGTGTTCTCTTCAATCCCGATTGACCAGGCACATGAGCAGAATAATGCCTGCATCAAAGGAGACGGTGGAGCAGTTGGGCTCACTGACAACCCTAGTGCCCTACGTCGCTGGATGGTTGCGGGACCAGAAGTTGCCAGGGTGATCGAAGAATTCCAGGATGGGAACCAACACTGGAGACGGCAAACAGCAGACACACGTCATCATGATCAGACGCCAAGTGTACAGGCCTCATTTGTGAAAGATGTTCGCTCTCTCGTCGGTGTAATAGAGGAGATGGGCAACCCATTCGAGGAGGAGAGTCAGGATGTAGTCAAACTGGACACACAAGGAGATCGCAGATCCTGCTGCTGTGGAGACCGTGATGAATGCCAAGAGGATTGGCCAAGAGCAGTTCGAGGCTTTCACCAGAGAGTGTCTGTTGGACAGAACAAAGGCAGTGGACGCACCCATTCCTCGTAACAAGCTGAAGGTGTTCAGCACTTCCACTCCAAGAAGCCAGAGCATAGGTCAGCAAAGCTCGCCTCCATCAAGAATGACCGTTGAACTCTTCGCACGCCTGTACATTGGCTGCCAGACGAGGGATGGGAACCTTGAGGAGTTCTTTTGTCACGAGAATAAGCATGTCCTCCTGCATTGTCTGATGGTGGAAGCCTCTGCACTGGTACCAAGAGTGATCTCCTCACATGCTTGGAAGAAGTCTCCGACGCAAAGACAGAGACTCCTGTCACGACCTGTATTGTGCTTGATGGAGCAGCCATCGTCCAGATGCTGAAGCCGGCTGCATCAAAGACCTTTGAAGAGTATGCACAACAGATCTTCATCCCATATATGTCCACGAAGCTGCAAACAGTGTCACGCCTGGATCTGGTCTGGGATACTTACCTTGCTGATTCACTGAAAGGTAGTACACGTGCAAAGCGGGACAAGGTGTGCGGACACGTGTGGTGTCTGCCGCAGCCATACCAGGAAACTGGCAGAACTTCCTACGAGTGGACAGCAACAAAACCGAGCTGTTCAGGTTCCTCTCAGCAGCTCTCATGGAATGGTTTGACAGGAGGACAAGCAACTCGTCATTACTGATGGAGAGGCAGTGCTCAGCAAGCCACTACTGCCAGATCTGACCTCACTCGCCCCATGTAACCATGAAGAAGCTGACAGTCGGATGTTGCTGCATGGATCTCACGCAGTCCAGCATGGACACCATGCAATACTCATCCGGACTGTAGACACCGATGTTGGTGCTGGCAGTGTCCCTGGCACAGGAGTTGCAACCAGAAGACAAACTGTGGCTGGCATTCGGAACAGGCCAGAGTTTCCGATACCTAGCAGCACAGAAATAGCAGCTGGATTGGGACGAGAGAAGGCTCGTGCACTGCCAATGTTCCACGCTCTAACTGGATGCGACACTGTGTCTAGTTTTCATAGACATGGCAAGAAGACTGCGTGGGCAGTCTGGACGGTACTGCCAGAACTCACTGAGGCGCTGCTGCTGCTGTCCTCTGCACCTCGTGACATACCAGACGATGCAATGCGCATCATCGAGAGGTTCGTGATCCTGTTGTATGATCGAACCAGCAAATGCACAGACATGACAAGGCCAGGAGGAAACTCTTCGCAAGGAAGAACAATGTGCAGCTCATCCCTCCAACGAAGGCAGCTCTGGAGAACATGTCAAGAGGGCAGTGTATCAAGGTGGACATGTGTGGGTCAGATACTGCTGCCAGCACCAGAGCTCCCTCCACCAACCAACTGGGTTGGTCAAGGACTGGAGAAGGACAGTACACACCTTACTGGACCAGGCTAACTGAGGCAGCTCACAGCTGCATTGAGCTGGTTTCTTGCAAGTGCAAGAAAGGGTGTGTGAGGCGCTGCAAGTGCAAAAAGGCTGCCCTTCCGTGCACAGCCCTCTGTGTGTGTGAAGGGGACTGCACATGACGAGTCAACAACATACATGTACTTGTGCAATGCTGAACTTGTTAACATGACTGTTTATGTACACGTATCTTCAGTACCGGTATATACCTAGCCTAGATACCAGTACACCTAGCCTCAAATACTAGACCATGTAGCATGTCAGTATTATACCTAAGACATTTACAGAACTAAGACATTCTTTTCAAAGAATTGTGTTGAATCCAATATTTGCCTAGATAATTTCCAAATAAAATTATATAACAGACTGTGATAGATAATATTAAGTGAAAATGGTACCATTGGATTCCTTGCCCCAAAAAACTACATTTAGATACCAGAATCAAGTCAATAGCTGCATTACGTCCAGAGATAAACAATGTAGATTTCAAGTGGCGGCCATTTTGAAATCCAATATGGCGGACATAAAGAGAGAATTTCAATGGCCCAATATCTGAAAATGTTCGCAACATATTAATGTACATTTGTGCCAAATTTGGTGCTTGTATCACAAAATGCACAACAGGTTTGCTATGCTGCTACACTATGTACGCACAAATGAAGAAGAGGAACTCAACTTGTTTGTCTGGACAGGAAAAATCGATTTTGTATTAAACCTGGTTATATAGACCGATTAAATGACGGGGGGGGGGGTTAAGTTCAACTCCGAATCTGTTTTCTGTTTTATATCTCTCTCTCTCATTCTGATATACCATGCTCTGTCAGAGAGCGTTAGTGTTGCCGAAGCAGTTTCTTGGCAAGGGTCATACTGTGTGGTTTTTCCATTGCTTTCCCAGCAGTAGTTAGGGCAGGACTTTGTAATTCATTCGGGGTGCCGGCGATAACTCACCCACTCTTTGCAAAGGAATCCGTGGGATATTTAGCATCCACCAACTAATGCCGGCAGATGGGACGCCAGTTTAATGTCCATCCGAGAGACGGCACACACGTTGATGAATCACCCTGCCTGTGTAACGCCGAGATGACAGTTTATAGCTGGGCCGAGATTAAAACCCAGGCGAGGCAGCTTCGAGGTGAGTTGTGCCTACCTCGGCCATATTGTCAGCCTATATAAAGACATTCATATTTGACATGTACAATACTTTAATTTGGACTTCTAATGAACACTTAAATTTT
>CM068966.1:69954567-69979212 GCA_035128595.1 Eptatretus atami | reverse complement strand
CAAATGTGAACCACCGTCATTTAAGATGTTTCCTGCATGAAACAGGCCAAGGTATCCTGTCTATCCCTCCCACTATCCCAAAGTAACCCTAATTCTATCCCATTGTCTATTTTGTCAAACAGCAGGATGTTTGGATTTCCAAATTCCCATCCTTGTTGGCAATGCGGTTCTTTTATCCTTACCAAAATAGGTCCATCCTGCTCCACAGTTTTGATGAGTAATGATGATACAAACCTTTCACAACACTGCACTTGCAATGTTAACGCTGTTCGGTCTCTGGAGGTCTCTGGACCTTTTTATTCCGTGTAAACGAATATGGTTTGCCGTCACCAATTGCACAGAGAGGCTTGGTGGCTCAATGAGTACAACCTCATTGCGTTTCCTTCACCACCGTGGGTTTGATTCCTACGGCCGCTCAGAGGTATTCCGCTGGATCGGCGGCATTGCCGTGCCGCCAGAAATTGTGCACATTGGCAGCCGGGTGATGAAAATGAATGAATGAATTAATCAATCGATGAATGAACCACTCACACAGCAAACCTTTTCACACCCATGTTCGAATGCAAAGTATCTATTTCAAGTATTTATTGATTCCTTTGACTTATTTTCCTTTTTTAGGAGTTTGCTTCACATTCGTCAAAAAATATGAATTAGTCAAACCAATATGATACTACATGGCTCAGTCTATCCACCTCACGAGGTGTGTGTTTCAACACACGAGCTTTTATATTTGCTAAATTTACTTTCTATGAGATAGTTTTCATTTTTTTCCCTCCTCCAATATACAGCCGTTATTGAGGGTATCAGGATAACCTAGAGGGAGGCGTCTTTGCCTCTAAGCTTGTCGAGCCTGGGTTAAAATCTCATCCCAGCTATAAACTGTCATCCTTGTGTTAAACAGGCAGGCAGGGTGAATGTGCGCCATCCCTTGGATGGACATTAAACTGGGTACTCCCTCTGCTCGGTACTATATCATATATCAGTTGGTGGACATTAAAGATCCCACGGTTGCTTTCGCAAAGAGTAGGTGAGTTATTATCTGCATCCTAACCAAATTATATATTAATGTCACCTTCAATCTAAGCCGGGCTTGGCCAGCCAATTCCTGAAAGACTTGGGCCGGAATAATTCTAGTAGCAGTAGTAGTAGTTGTAGTAGTAGTAGTAGTAGTCACAGCAGATGACGTGACTATTACTCAACTATATTTCAGTGCTTGACCTCATCCTTGTGCTATTTACCTGTCCCCTGTTTGCTTGTCCATCTTGATCCACCATTTTCTTAGGTTATCCTACTTTTTGTCTTTTTCTTCTCTCCTTTTCATATTCTGTTTCTGCGTAGCTCCCTTTCCCCCACACTCCCCCATCCTCCATTCCTCACCAGGTCAAGGTATAGGAGCATGTGCCAGAACAGCGCGTCGCTGCGTCCACTTTCCACCTGTACTCCAGGGGCCTCCGTCTGGCCATCCCCCAGGCAGATGCCAGGCCCATCCCCATCTCCTTGAGATGCCAGTCAACTGCTGGAACCACGAGGCACGTGGTCGGCCCATTGGCCTCCTCCACTCACGAGACTCCCTCGCTGAGAAATCTGGTGAGCAGGATCAGCGTCAGGAAAATGAGCCACATGTCCATACAGCCGCAGCTGACGCTCACGACGACTATGCAGGTAACAAATCTCATCCGAGTCTCTCTCAGCAACCGCTCATTGGACAAAATCCGACCAGCGATGGCCAAGGATTCTCCGAAGAGACCTGGTACCAAAGGAATTAAGTCTCTGTCTCAGATCCTTGGTCAGAGTCCAAGTCTCGCATCCATAGAGTAAGACTGGAAGCACCAGGGACCTGAAGACTCGGACTTTCGTCCTCCCGCACAGGTACCGGCAGTGCCACACTCATTATCCAGTGAATCCATGACTCCCCAGGCAGACCCAGATGTCCATTGACCTCTGACTTACAGCCACAGAGACATGCATATCACTGCCAAGGTAAGTGAATCTCTCCACGACCTCAAATCCTCACCACAAACAGACACAGACAGGACAGCAGCATCCAAGATGTCATTGAAAGCCTGGATCTTAGTTTTGACCCAAGAAACCGTAATCCCAGCAGCTCCGACTCCTCATTCAGCACCTCGAAGGCCCCCAAAGGATATGTAAAGTCTCCGCAAAGATGACTGCATCATCTGCGAAATCAAGGTCAGAGATCTTGACATTCCAAACGATGCACCACAGCTTGATCTCTCCGACATCCTCCCTAGAATCCAGTCCATACAAGTGCTGAAAAGTGTGGGGGCCTGTACACATCCCTGACGAACTCCAGTAAAAACTGGAAATAAGTTGTTCCTCACCCTTGTACCCTTTTCTGTCCTTCCTGTTCACATCTTTTGTGTGTCCCTTGTTTCATCATGCAAATGAGAACATGCTGAAAGCACAAGCTTGTGAAAGCATTAATTGTGTGTTGGGCTGTTAGCTTGTTGGCTTATTCATGTTGGACTGGTAGTCATTTTACAAATGAGGCCCACTTTTTTTCCAACAATTTATGGTGGGTGATGTTTATGTCACTGATGCCCCCTATAGGTTGGAGCTCAATACTGTCAAAAAAATTTTTTTGCCAGGGTGGCAGTGATATATCGTCCACTCTTCATCAAAAGACACACTGTGGGATCTTTAATGCCCACCAGGAAATACTGCCCGATCTGACAGTTTATAGTTTGTGAAAATGGCTAAAGTATCCATGAACAGAACTGATGTTTAGCATTGTAGTAAATCCATAATAGACCATTAATGGCTTCAAAAAAGACACACACACACACACACACACACACACACGGTGGCCATAGACTGGAGGCCAATTGATTGTTATACTCGTATTGCCATTGTGCAATCACTGGAGTGTCATTTGTGTCTTTGGGGCCCTTTAGTATACCTTAGATAGAACGACTGAAGGCCGCATGTTTGGTCTTATTGCCATAATATTGCCTTGCTCTGTAACAGGTGAATGAAGTTTTAAAACCAGTGAGATATGCAACACACCTGCCAGCATGTACGAGAGGCACGATTGGTTTTTGAATTTTCCAGCTATAAAAAGCTTGACCACCATTTCCCTGTCCCCAATTTTATTTTTCTTTGCTAATAAACCCTATCTTTGAACATATTTTCAAACAGAATTGATCCGTTTATTGTTTGCTTGAAGGTTTCACCATTGTAGTGCAGTTTATACTTAATGGATTATTTTTTAGGCAAAGTTGCAGTCAAGCAAAACGTGCACTTTGGGCCTGACCACCAAATTGCACGATCGTACAAAAAACTGATATTTCTACTTTCAGTTTTTATTGTCCAGCAAGACAAAACCTGTTTAAAATGCAGCGCTTACCAGGTAATCTGTATCCTGTTTGACACCATGTAACACCGGGAAGCACACCTCATTTGTATAACTTTACAACATCTTCATTGATCTTACATGAGAGGTAAATGTAACAGTGTATCCTGCAAACTATGAAGATTTTTTTTATTTTATTTTAGAAGTGGACAAAAACTTTGTCAAAAACCTTATTTCTTGTCGAAAACTTACATATGTTCTGATACAAAATTTACAAATTGTATGACAAGGAACTCACTAGGAGTGAAACAGCAGATAAAGAGAGTCCCCCTCATACAAGTGTTTGGTCTTTAACTTTCTGACACACCAATAATCTTCCATTTGTCGTTGGTTTCGTAGGCATATAGGTTGGTAGTGGGTTAAGAGGTTTGCATCGTTAATTGTCATTCCGTCCTAATGTTTCCTTCCCCCATGTGCCATCATTATGTTATTAAATATAGAAATATAGCTGGTCTCGGAGGGGGGGGGGGGCGGTGGGGGATTCTGCCTGTCGTGATTCTCATTTGGTGATTAAGGGAAGACACACTGAGGGATAATTGGACGTGGTCTCACACCCACACCTGGATTGCGTCACACGTCAGGCTTTCTTCTTGTCCTAATTTACATACGACTCGTAGCACTGCGCTGATTAGGACTTCAAATCTGTATGCTATCACAGTATTTAGACGTGAGATCCAGTGGGAAACACCGCACGTTAAAGCGGCTCATCGGATTTGAACCAGAATCACTGATCGAGCGCAAAAATATGTTTTAGCAGTTGCAGAACTGTGTCCTACGTCCAGGTGCTTCCCCATGCATGAAATACATCAGAGCACCTTCTGAAAGCTTCCTGATCTGCTGCCACTTCCCAATCCTGTGTATAGTTTAATAGATCTATAATTGGGATGAAACTTCACAACCAGAATAGTACTCGGGAGAGTGCATATCTCCACCAGCGTGAACGGTTTACGTTTTGTAGCCCACAGGTCAGGTCAGGAATGGGAGCATGCGCCAGCTAATGCTTCGCTGCGTTCACTTTCTGCCGGTACTTCAGAGGCCTTTGTCTGGCTATCCCTCAGCAGATGCCTGGCCGATCTCCATCTCCTTGAGATCAACCTGCTGCAACCACGAGGTACGTGGTTGGCCCGTTGACCACCTCCACTCACGAGCCTCCCTCACTGAACGGATCTGGTGAGCAGGATCACCGTCAGGAAAATGAGCCGCCTGTCCATACAGCTGCAGCTGGCAGTCACGGACGATGCAGGTAACAAATCTCATCTGAGTCTCAGCAACCGCTCATTGGATGCAAAGTCTGACCAGCGAGAGACAAGGATTCTCTGAAAAGACCTGGTACCGAAGGAGTTAAATCTCTGTCTCAGATCCCTGGTCGGAGTCCAAGTCCCACATCTTTAGAGCAAGACTGGAAGCACCAAGGACTTAGACTCAGACATTCATCCTTCTACATAGCTACTGACAGCACCACACCCCATGATCCACTGAATCCATGAGTCCCTATGCCTGACTCGGACGTCTATCGACCTCTGGCTCACAACATGCGGAGACATGAATATCACTGCCAAGGTAAGTGAATCTCTCTGTGACCTCAACATCCTCATCACAAACAGGTACAGACAAGATAGTAGCATCCAATATGTCATTGAAAGCCTGGATCTTACCACCATTCAAAGAGTTCCCCGCAGCCTGTCTTTCCACAAACTAAGGTGGTTCAGAGTTGATTGAAAGGTCAGCAGTAGGCGTATTTACATCCCTGGCATCCAATTCAACAGCTGGTTGATCAGCCGCTCAAAGTAACTGGCCCAGTGGGCCTTCACTTCTGACTCATCTTTCAAGAGCCCACCGCCCTCTGCTCGAACTGCAGTACACTGTGGGATGGGCTTTGAGGAACGCAATGCGTGAATTCCCCTGTAAGCAGGATGAGAGTCACTTCACCACAGGTGATGCTCGACCCCCTCACACATTCCTCGCACATAGGCCTCCTTGTCCACCCTCGGCGCACGTACAGTTTTACGCCGCAACTCCCTGAACAGCTCAGCTCTGCCATTAAGCCTGGCCCTGCGACTCTGGTCATTGGTATCCAGTGTCCCTTGAGAGGCAAAATTATTATTCACCCTCCGATGAGTTGCAAGACATCCACCGGCAACATCAAGGATTGTGGTCTTGAAGGCACTCAACAACTCTTCAGGATTCCCTAAAGCACCCAAACCCCCCCAAATCTCCACACTACCTGTTCGCAAACTCCTCAGCTACCCTCTCACCCTTAAGTTTGCCATCATCCAGCCTTGGCTGGGATGGTACCATTCTCTTGGATTTAAGCTGCAACTTCAGAATTGCGACAACAAGCCTGTGGTCGATATTGAGGAAATGAACACTCCCGTAGACCCTGCAGTTCTGAGTCATCCTCCAGCGACCATCAACAAGCACAAGGTCAGTCTCCTTTGCCACACAAACAGCATTGGAATACCCAGTCCAGCGATAAGCCTGTGGGTGCTGAAACCATGAACCAGCCACCCAAAGTCCATGACTTCTTGCAAAGTCAAGGAACTTGGTGCTCTTCTGGTTCACAGTTCCAGACCCATGAGGACCAACACACGTCTCATAACCACCCCTGTAAGTGCCAGTCGATGCATTGAAATCCCCCAAGATGAGAAGAGCATCTCACCTGGGGCACTGATCAACCACAGACTCGAGCGTGGCAGAGAATGCCTCCTTCACAGAGAGATCACTCGCCTCATTCAGAGCATACACAGAGACCAGGGAAATGACACCCAAGGAGTGACGAATCCTCAGTCTCATTATATGCTAATTGACTGATGTTACCTCACTTATCATGGGAGTCAGCTTATTGGACACAGCTACAGCAACTCCTTGAACATTCACCCATCAGGGTGACCAGATCAGGTGAAGGTGTAACCACCGGCCATGATCTCACCACGATCCGGCCTCTGAACCTCAGAGAGTGCTACAATACTTATGTTCAAACACTGGAGTTCAGATGATAACAGAGACTCAGATGATCAGATGATCATCCTCTCTTAGGGATAGGACATTCCAAGCACTCACCTGAAAGGACCGCCTCAGTTGAACCCGAGGAGACCGCTGTCTGGTGGACCACACCTCAGCACCACCACGACACACACCTCTACAATCCGATCCAGGAAGGTTGCCTCTGATTTTCCTCCTATCATCAAAGAATGGGAGTACTGAAGGATTTGCCCTGATCCAATCATCCAGTGAGCTGCCCTGTGAAGGGCAGCTGCACAGGAGGTACTCCCATGGAGTGGGTTTTCAGTTTTCTTTGCGTTTTTTTATGCGTTTTGCAGAATGAAGTGGTTTACTGCATCTGGAATGCAAATCCTGCCACCAGCCTCCGAGAAAAAGATGTAACCCAACTGCAGGAGAACGTCCACAGAGGCAGTTTGGCACCAGATACTCCACCAGTCAAAAGTTTTAGAACACCCCCATTTTTCAGTTTTTACTGAAATTTAAGCAGTTCAAGTCTGCTCTCCTGAGGTAAGATACACATTGCTTCCGAGCCTTTATGGAAGGAACTGAGATTGCCCTCAGTTGGGTCTTGCTTCTCATGAGGGCAAAGCAAGTTGTTTCCAGGACAACTGCCTTCACCACAAGCTTCAGTAAACCAAAGGGGGAGGAAGGGGTAGGACACTTGAAAGACGAGAAGGGGATAAATCTGTGCATTGAGGAGAGAGCAATTTCTTTGAAAGAATTCCCAGGATGAGTTGATGTTGGAGAAAGTTAGCAATAGGAGACCATCTATAAGTGTGCTGGCTGCTTGGAGACCCTTTGCCAGTCGGCTTGAGTGGAAATGGCCAGCACTCGACGGCGGTGAGCGTGTTCCTCTGATAATAGCCAGAAGAGAGATGCTCCATTTGCCTTTAAAAGTTAAAATGGGTTGAAGAGGCGGAGTCAAATATCTCGGCGTTGTTTCACTGGGATCCCATTCTACTGTCCTCAAAAATTGGATGGATGTTGAACATGTTAAAAAAAGATTAGGATATGGAAGAGAACCCTAACCCAACCTTTCCTACCAGAGCTTAGGGTCTAGTTGTAAATAATTGGTTGCCTCATCTTTGTGGCATAGTTTATCATGCTCCAACCACCGGAAGCTGCTTTTACTGAAGGCTGTTCAAAGGCTACTGAGTTGATTTTTTCTCTGGAGTGGTTTCACTGGTTACAGCCAAATGTTACATGCCATTCCTTGGCTGAAGGTGCCAAAGGACTGTTCGACAAAAAGCCGCATAATGGCTTTTTCGGCTTGTACTCCACTCAATTTGAGCACGCAGAACAGCTGCATAGCGACTTCTGGCCCGTCACATCTTGCAACAAGGCAAGTGGGCTCTGGTTATCCAAGGCCTTGGAAAAAAAACCTTTTTTCTTTTTTCTTTGGCAATTTTCCAAAAAAAAAAAAACCCTTCTTTTTCCCAGCATGTTGATATATCTCATCTTTCAAACATTTTTATCAGAGTCTTTTGAATGCTTGCAGAGCCTTTCGCGTAGTCGCCAGCAGGAACTTATGCTACAAACCATGGTTTGTGGGAAGAACCCCTATTTTACAACCCCATTGTTTCCTGCAATTCTAGAAAGCCGTGACCTTTATCAACACTTTATTGCAGCAGGCTTAATCAAAATTAATTGCACCTCCGCCAATGATTCCGGGGTTGGGATGGAAAACAGTTCCGGAGATAGCAGATATTTGACAAGAATAACATTCAAACAGGACGATCGGGCAAAATCCTAAGAGAAATTGTGAAAAATAAAGTTTCTTAACTTGAACTAAATGGCACTTCAAGAAGGTTTTTGAACAAAAAATGACTTAGGGTTTCCTGGGTTAATTCTTACAAACCGAGTCAGAGAGATTTACCCGCCATTAGCTCAGCGAAAAAATATTTTTCAGAAATATAGCTGGTTAAAGACCAATATAGGACTGTCCATTCGAGTTCCTACTCGAGCCACTCTCCATTGAATGGAGGGCCAGATGGAAAAGACTAATGCCGGAAGGACTCCCCATCTGAGCCTTATATGGAACTCATTCTATAGTAAGCTTGGTTGCTTAAACGACTGGAGATTTACAGTGGCGACTAGCACATTGGGTTATTCCTTCGAATAAGTTGTTAAGTAATTTTTCTACCCATATCCGGGTGCTGCCCCTTTTGCATTTGTATCAGAGGGATTGTTCCATGGCATCATGTTGACTGCACAAGGGCTTGTGCCAATTATTTCAATGGCTGAACCACATGGCAAAAAAATGATGAAAATTACCTTCTCACTAAGATTGTTTATTTTCGGGTGATAAGAACAAGAAAACTCATATTTTTGTTCTTAGTTGCCACAGCAAAAATGGCGATTTATTTATCGAGGAAGCGAGAAATTGGAAAGGAAAAGTCGATTGTGATGGCAATGTTATGTTTTTTTTTTCAATGCCTAAATAACAGCAAGACTGTAAACTTGAATTTGTTTTCTAAAAGTGAAAAGAGTGTTGGATGACTTCAAAGAGAGTCTTCGGTGTCATGAGGGCATTTGCAAAGTTTCATGAGAATAAATTATTGATATCCCTGTAGTTTTTTTTTTGATTGTTTTGCGAATGTATATTGGTTTTTGAGTAATTATTGTTTACATGAATTGTTGTAAGTATTAATCGTACTGCACTAAAATAGTATATTTTCACCGACTGGCGCACTATTATATTATATATAGTATATATATTATATTTTTTTTATATTAGTTTTGTAATAAAAAGATTAAAAAATCAAAAAAAGTCTCTTCTCTACCTCTCTTCCTCTCCACCTCTCTCTCTCTCTCTCTCTCTCTCCTCTCTCTCCTCTCTCTCTCTTCCTCTTCTCTCTCTTTCTCTCTCTCTACCCTCCCCTCTCTCCCCTCCCTCTCCCCACACCACTCCCTTTCCCACACCACTCCCTTCTCCCTCTCCCTCCCACCCTCTCCACACCACTCCCTCTCTCCTCTCCCTCCCAACTCTTCTCATCTCCCTCCTCCCCCATTCTCCCTCAAAACCCTTCTCCTTTTCTCCTTCCTCACCCCTTCTGCCTCAAACCCCTCTTCCTTTTCCCTCCTTCACCCACCCTCTGTTAGAGGGAGGTGTTAAGGAACTGACGGTTTAGTTTGGAAAAATTAAAAAAGCTTCCCCAGAGTGTGGCAAGTCATGAATCTGATTCAGAGTGCAGCCAACCGGATGGGGGTGCAAATGTCGCTGACACGTTCAAACATGCATGCAGGCCGGTATTTGCCAAGTTTGATGGTTTGAAATGCTTCCCACCTGGTTTTATGTCGACCTTGGTGGCTTACAAAGAAATGTGCTGTTGGGCATGCTTTCATCACCCTTCCCTTCCCGTCCCACCGCCTTTCCTTCCCCTTTTCACCACATTCCCTTTCCCTTGCATAGCCAGCCTTCCTTCTCTTCCACATGCTTCCCTTCGCATCATTGCTGCCTTCCTCCCGCCAAACCCTTTCTCTCTCCACCCTCCTGTGGACATCTCCAGGGAGTCTTTGCATGCTTGTATTAACGTGCTGTTTTTAACGTACCCTATTTCATTCAATCCGTGTACTACCCACTCTCCCACCCCCCCCACTACAAGTCCCACACCAACGCAAGTGAAGGTCCAGAACTCTCTCCCTTCACACTTACCTTCTCCCAAACATTCCTCCCCCTCCCCACTTTCCCCCCATCCTCCTCACTCTCACCCCACCTCCCAGAGATGTGTAGCAATGTTTTGGTGAGCAAAAGCAATCCCTCCCCTCCCCCTCTCATTCCCTCACTCTTCCACCCTCCTAGCTCCCCCTCTCACCCCTAACTAGCTTCCCCTCCACATCCCTATCCACACTTCCCTCCCCCTTCATATCTGTCAGCGAGCATCTATAATTATTAAATGTCAGCGTGTTGCATCCTTCCACGTTAACTCAAAAATCATGACACCCTAGCAACTGAAACTTTGCATGCTTTACTTAGGGAACTCCGAGGAGTGCATTGAATGAAACTGGGTTTTGGCTAAATTTAAACACCCCTTTTGAAGATAAAATTAAACAGCTTATTAAAATTAAAACAAAAACAGGCTTTATCCTTGGTCAGGCCCGCGTTCACCTCGCAGGGGTCTTAATAAACACAATTTTTGTTTCGGCCTATTAAAAAAAATGCTTCGCCTTTGGAACCACGATGACCTCTTCACAGACTAATTATCCCGCCCCCGGAGGAGGGAGTGTGGCGATATTGTATCGGTCCGCGTTATGTTATCCGCGCCCCCCGTTGGGAGGGAGGGAGCGGGATATTGTAATCGTGTTTGTTTGTCTGTTGTTTGTCCTTCTGTTAGCAACTTTACGCAAAAGGCTTTAGCAAACACAATCAAATTAATCAACAGGTGGGCAAATGAACCTTGGCAGACCATTAACATTTGGCGTCCAATTGGATAAAGGTCAGGTCAATGGTCACGAAAAGATCAAAATAGCTTTTTCGCTCATAACTTACGTCAAAATGCTCTGATTTTAACTTCAAACTAAGCTTATAGTTGAAACCTTATTCATTTGTCACTTATAATCCTACTACCATTCTATTGTGAAAAATGCCATTATTTGTGAAGACTCGGAGGGTCCGAAGTTTTGGGGGACCAATGGTCATCGGTCAAAATACAAATTTCCAATAAAACAAAACATGGTTACAAAAAATACAACTTTACGGGAAACGGCTGGCTCAAAAACTGTCAAATTGTATCCCAGTGGGTAATGAACTCGGACGCCCCATTAACTTTTGGGTCAATTAGGTCAAAGGTCATAAGGTCAGGTCACGAAAAGGTCAAAATCGTTTTTCGCTCATTAACTTCGTCAAAAATGGTTTAATGACTTCAAACTAAGACTAAAATATTCCTTATATCAACATTCAAGGTTAAGGATGGTATCCAACATTTAAATTTGATCCCCAAAAAACTTTATGCTTAAATGGGGGGATTTTGTTGTGCCTGGCACGACTTTGTTAAAGTATATAATTGAAATCTGTCTTCAGATTTAGACACTATTTAGATCCAACAGCTCCGTTCCAAATCTTTAGTGAAATCTGAAAATTTTTAAAGAAATTAACCATTTATAACTAAGCGTATATCTTACTAGTAATAAGCAAGGCTTGTGTCTTTTTGTGCTCCCTCCTTCTCCATATTTACACAAGAAAATGTGAGATTTGCCATGCATTAAAATTACCTTTTTTTACTGTTCTGTTTTCTCCTGTTTTTTTTTTCCAAAGTGTAACTTCATTCAGTACAAACAAAATAATTAAGCAGGTGAAGGCTCATGCAGCGTGAGCGTGGGTGTGGTGACTGTGGATGGTTCTTTTGTGGGGAACCCCAGTTAAGAAGGCAAAATAAACTAGAGGATTATAGAGACGAGTAAAACAACGGGACAAAGTGGACTGTGAGTTCAAAAGATAATTTTCATTGAACATGTTTTCGTGGCTACACTGCCAATGATCCCACACCAGCATGGATGGGCCGAGTGTATGCACAGATCGTTCTAGACTATCTGGCCTGGGTTCAAATTGTTTCACCTTATATGTTGTGATTCTGCTTTCATTTAGGTTGTTATTGTAATGTTCAACAGGAGCTTGGAGTGGATGTTACTTCTACATAAAAGCCAATGGGACGCTTGTTTGTGTTTGTTTGTGATGCCACTCCTCTGAGCTCCCAAGGTTAAATCGTGACGATAACTTGATGGGTACATTTTTTTAAACACGGTGAAACCCCCCACCTTACTTGGGGTTTCAAACAGTCATTTCTCACAATTCATAACTTGTTAAGCACAGTGCGCCACCACCTGTCACGGGGAAAGGTGGGAGGAGTCGGAGGGAGAAGTAGTGGAGTGGGAGGAGGCAGAGAAGGGAGTGCGGGTGGGAGTCCGGATGGGGTGAGTGCAGTGGATTGAGGAGGGAGGGGAAGCGGGTTGGGTGAGAGGAGGCAGGGGGGGGAGTGGTGAGGGAGGAAGTAGAATAGGAGTCCAGAGGGAGAGAGGCAGGGGGGATGGGATGAGGAGAGGGAAGGGGTAGAGTGTGGAAGTCTGGCGTGGGAGGAGGTTGGGATGAGGTGGAAAGAGGGAAAGGGGGAGGTTGTGGATGAGGGAGCAGAGGGGAGGGTGGGTTGTAAGAAAGGCAGGGGACAGCTAATGCTGGGTACTTGGCTAGTGTAATATAATACAAAGTTCCCTTCCAAGGAAGTTAACACAGAAGGAAAGGCCATTAGGCCATTAAGCCTGCCAATGGTTGCCACCTATGGTTGTTTTGTCAATGCTCTTTCCCTTTTAAACACTGCAGCGTCAAGCAAGAGAAGCAGCACGTACCATTTTTAGTGTTTGTGTATGACTCGGCGGTTTCGAACGGGCCGACACTAAAAATAAAAAGGACAATCTTTATATTAGCAACTAGACAATTGCCTCATGACAGAAAATACCTCGCCACTGCCGCTTTCCGACTAAAGCAAGTTAAACATGGTCCCGTTTCTCCTTTTTATTTGACAAGGGGCAAAGTGATGAGGCAGGGGAAGACATATTATGCATTCGTTTGTGAATAGTTTCCGTTTCTAGTTTTAAATGCATCCACAAGCATATCATTTGAAAGCATAATGGCAGGGATAATTCTGAGATCGGTTAAAGTTAGGAGAAAGTGTTTTTTCTATGTGCCCAAGACACACGATTTTTGAATAACAAACAGAAGTTTAAGGGTAATTACAATGCTAAACTTTTATTCTGAGTAAATATTTACTTCAAAATTACTAAAACATGGAAATGGCTTTTTTTGTCAGGCTATAAATTCTTACCATGTCTGCCTCAGTGACTCATCTGTTTCACTGCATAGCAGGGAAGGATCCAGCATCCCCCGTTTCTCGATACATCCGCTCGGGTCAGCTTTCACAATTTGGATGGTAGCAGGTAAGGTCTGTAGAAGCATGCAACCCTTTCCTGGCTCTCTGTGATAATGGATTACAGGGCAAGTGAAAAGGGTCATTGGCTTGGAAGACAATCACGGACAGACCTGACTGAACATTACATGATAGATATAGATCACAACAGAAAATAACGCATTGCTTAACGGAGTCAAGGTTGTAGTACTGCAAAGCACTCCTCCAAAAAGCAAGACTATGGCTACAAGCACGAGCCTCTATAACACCCATAGAGAGGTCATCGGCAGCTAGTGATTGTCGCAATGTGGAGTTGCTCAGCTTTCCATTGTTTTTAGTCCTTTCAATCCACAGCAGTGAGTGGAATTGACTGGTTTTAATCCTTTAACTGCGCTTTTCACGCTAATTCCGGTAAAGAGTTCCATACTTTTTCAAATGCACAAGCCTTCTCTTTATAGACGGCCCTGATGTGTATCATCTAATTACAGAACTAGGACACCGCCGGCTGTAGAACAGGATAAGTCGCCCTCTGGACAAACTTCCCCTCCCCCCCCGCGGGGAGGGGGTACTTGTTCTAGATAATCTCCCCCCTCCTGGATAACTTGGCCCCCTATGGCAAAAATGATTTCATACCAAAAATTATATACCTCTCGGTGTTCAATGTTCTTTACATACTAATTTTTTATCCATTTTCTATTTTATATCCCTAGGACAAGTAGCCCCCCAGGGGGGGTGGGGTTAGTTAAACTGTTACACCGGCCCACATTGATCGCCCTGGGTGGTTTTGTTTATGCTGTTCGCTAGAAGGCTTGGGTGAGACGGCTTTTTTTGTAGGGGGGTTTCCGCAAATCACGAAATGACTAATTTTGAAGGGAAGTACTTTCATTAGGAGTCGAGGGGAATTACCCGAATTATCGGATGGAAACCGCACCTTTTAGGGCTGCAGATATGTACTCTTCCGCGAATTGACGTTTATGTGTCCATCTTATTGACGCCATATTTCTGCTAATAAATTGTTGTGCATGGACGCTATGGTCATCCGTTTTCGACGAAAATATTACAACAATGATTCACTTCCTTAATTCAGTAATATTTCTTTATGGCCGAATTATGTAAACATGAGGTCCGTTAGCCTCGTTGGTTCTATTTGAGATTGTGATTATATGAGATTAAACGACTTCCTCATGATAATATTGTAAGCTCTGAGACCCTGAGAAGCTCTTGACAGGCCGCAGTGTTATAGTAGGACTTGCTAACGCTGCTTACTGTTCTTTATATTTGATGAATGCCATTTTTATGGATAATAAAGGCCTTATTTTGGATTTATATAATTGAAGACTATTAGTTTTGTTTGAGTTGCTCCTAAGTATGTTTGTCATTTGACGACATTGGTTCCAATATGTCTTTGAAATACCTTCAAATCCAATTCCATATCGCTATGTTCCTATTTCATTCTTCTATGGGAGTCTGGGCCTAAAAGGCTAAACATGGATAGCAGGGCTGGCTGGAGGACAAATCAGTAACGTGCAGGGAAGCTGTGTGGACTCTCTAGTGGTGTTATGGAGCTCGGTGGCTACAAACAGTCAAATTGCTTCGCGTGCTTTGCCAGACAGGGAGGAACTACAGGTGGAAAGTCCAACCTTAGGTTTTGGTGTGGAGCCAAAATCAGTGAGTGGCGAATGAGGTGTGACAGCATTATTTATTTATTTATTTGTTTCGATCGCACCTTCCTGTCGGGGGCACCAAAGGGAAACTCTTCCTTCCAAGAAGGGACATCAGTCAATGTTTCCTCTCAATTGGCTTCTTTGATCAATGCTGGCCCCCCCCCCCACCCCAATCGTACAAAGATTTTCTTTCTAAATATGTTGCCTTCTGGTTCTACATGTTACATTTGCAAACAGGCTGAATATTGGTCTCGTTCCATAAATCCTCATGCATTCTTTTCCCCTTCCTTCTCTTTCCTTTCCTTTATTTAACCATGTAATTCACCACCATTCCTACTCCCCTTGGTGTTCCCAAGGGCTGGATAAATTGCTTTTTTTGGACAAGCTATGGATCAACTTTTCGTCTTTGCTGCTGAGGACAATACGACATCATTTTGTCTGTAACAGCAGTGTGCAAGACTGGTGTTGAAGTACAGATTTGCAGATCTATACAACCACTGCACATTAACCCGATGGGTGGTGATCGTGGTAATGCATTGCGGCCTATTTCTCCTTTATGGATTTCTCTTTGTTTTCTCCATTTTTTTCATTTCTATTTCACAATTTGGCCACCCCACATGAGTTGACTGACCAATGTGTACATAGCCTTATATTTGAGCCACAAATCATGGACGAGAAATCAGTTTTTCCTTTTCGATGCGAAGGGCGAGGAACTCCTTGTGAGCCAACGACCATCCATATCTAGTGCCCAACTGTGTCTGTGGACATCCTCCTGCAGTTGGGTTATTTCTTTATTAGGAGGTTGGTTGCAGGATTTGCACTCCGGCCACCGGAAAAACCCTTCATTCCGCAAACACAAAAACGCAAAAGAAATCTGAAAACCCATCGGGTGGGAGTACCTCCTGTGCAGCTTTCCTTCGCAGGGCAGCTCACCGGATGACGGGATTGGGGCAAGCCTTCGGGACCCCCATCTTTGATGATCGGAGGGAAACACGGGGTACATTCCCGGGTCAGATTGCAGGAGAGCGGTGTCGGAGTGGTGCTGAGGTGTCGTCCACCAGACGGCGGTCTCCTTGCGGGTTACCTGAGGCGGTCCCTTCGGGTGGGTGCTGGAATGTCCTATCCCTAAGGGGATGCATCACCTGTCTCTGTTATCACCTGAGCTCAAGTGTTTGGACCACCGGTATCGCAGCACTCTCTGACGTTCGGAGAACGGATTGCGGCGAGATACATGGTGGGTGGTTACACCTACTATTGGTCAGGTCACTCTGATTGTTACCATCACAAGGAGTTGCTGTAGCTGTGGTCCAATAAGCTGACTCCAATGATAATTGAGGTAACACCGGTCAACGAGCGTATTATGAGACGAAGGATTCGTCACTCCTGAGGTGTCATTTCCCTGGTCTCTGTTTATGCTCCGACTGAGACGAGTGGATCTCACCGTGAAGGATGCATTCTACGCCACGCTCGAGTCTGTGGTTGATCAGTGCCCCAGACGAGATACACTTTCTAGTCTTGGGGGATTCAATCAATCGACTGGAACAGATAGGGATGGTTATGAGATGGTGTGTTGGTCCCCAAAGCAGGATAGCACTATGTTCCTTGACTTTGCAAGAAGTATGGACTTATGGTGGCCGGTTCATGGTTTCAGAGACCACAAGCTCATCGCTGGATTTGGTATTCCAACGCTGGTGGTGTGGCAAAGGAGATTGACCATGTCCTCGTTGATTGGTCGCTGTATAGAATTATCCAGAACTGCAGGTCTTACCGGAGTGCTCAGTTTCCTCAATACTGACCTCCGCTTGTTGTAGCAACTCTGAAGTTGCACCTTAAATCCAGGAGAATGGTACCATCCCAGCCTAGGCTGGATGTTGGGCAGCTCAAGGATGAGAGGGTACTGAGGATGTTGCGAACAAGCTGAGTGGAGATTTGGGGGTCTGGGTGCTTTGGGAGGTCCTGAAGAGTTGTGGAGTGCCTTCAAGACCACCGTCCTTGATGTTCCGGTGGATGTCTTGGAACTCACCGTAGGGCAAAAAAGAATTTTGTCTCTCAAGGGACACTGGATACCATTGACCAGAGTCACAGGGCCAGGCTGAATGGCAGAGCTGAGCTGTTTCAGGGAGCTGAGGCATAAAACTGTACGTCGCTAGGGTGCGGACAAGGAGGCCTATGTGCGAGGAATCTGAGGGGGTAGAGCATCACCTGTGGTCAAGGATTCTCATCCGCTTACAGGGGAATTCGCACATTGCCTTCATCCATGCCATCCCTCGGTGTAATGCAGTTAGAGCAGAGGGTGGAAGGCTCTTGACAGAGGAGTCCAAAGTGAAGGCCCGCTGGGCCGCGTTACTTGAGCGGTTGTACCAGCTGATCTACCAGTTTCGAGTGGACATCAGGGGGTGTTACAATCCTTTTGCTGACCCTCCAATCAAAACTGTGGTCCACCTTCGCTGTTGGAAACACAGGCTGCGGTGAACCGGTTGAAATGGGGTAAAACTCCAGGATCTGTGGCATCCATGCTGAACTTCTCAAAGCTGGTGGAAATGCTGCAACTCGTGTCGTTGCATGCAGTTCTGTGCTCTGCCTGGAACACAGGCATCATCCAACTGACTGGAAGAGGGGCCTTGTTGTCCCTCTCTGGAAAGGGAAGGGTGATCGCCAAGACTGCAACAGCTACCGAGGGGGGATGCTGCTCTCAGTGGCGGCAAGGTCTTTGCTCGGATAATTATTGATAGGGTTCGCCACCATCTGCTTGAGCACCCAGCGTCCAGACAGTAAGGCTTTCACACCAAAGAGGTCAACGATTGGACCGTATCCTTCGGGTCCTCACCGAACGCAGATAGAGGTTTTCGGCAGGGCTGCTTGCAGCCGATGTTGATCTCTGCAAAGCGTTCGATTCAGTGAAATGGGATGCCCCTGGAGGATTCTTGGTCTTCGTGGTGCCACCAAAACTGATCGTTTCTGATGTCTGAACTCTACTCTGGTACTGATTGTGCTGTGAGATGTGGTGGTATCATCTCTGACTTATTTCCAGTTTTTACTGGAGTTCGTCAGGGTGTGTACGGCCCCCACACTTTCAGCACTTGTATTGGAACTGGATTTCGAGGGAGGATGTCAGAGAAGAAAGCTGCGGTCAACGTTTGGGAATGTCAAGATCTCTCAATCTTCATTTCGCAGATGACTCAGTCATCTTTGCGGAGAATTAGATTAACTTTTGGGGGCCCTCGAAGTGCTGAATGAGGAGTCGGAGCCGCTGTGATTACGGGTTTCCTGGGTCAAAACTAAGATCCAGGCTTTCAATGACATCTTGGATGCTGCTGTCCTGTCTGTGCTTGTTTGTGGTGAGGATGTTGAGGTCGTGGAGAGATTCACTTACCTTTGCAGTGATATTCATGTCTCTGCTGGCTGTGAGTCAGAGGTCAACAGACGTCTGGGTCGGGCCTGGGAGTCATGGATTCACTGGATAATGGGATGTGGCACTGCCGGTACCTGTGCGGGAGACGAAAGTCCGAGTCTTCAGGTCCTGGTGCTTCCAGTCTTGCTCTATGGATGCGAGATTTGGACTATGACCAAGAATCTGAGACCGAGACTTAATTCCTTGGTACCAGGTCTCTTCGGGAGAATCCTTGCTATCGCTGGTCGGACTTTGTGTCCAAAATAGCGGTTGCTGAGAGAGACTCAAATGAGATTTGGTACCTGCATAATCCGTGAGTATCAGCTGCGGCTGTATGGACATGTGGCTCGTTTTCCTGCCGCTGATTCTGCTCACCAGATTGTCTCAGCGAGGGATTCTCATGAGTGGAGGAGCCAATGGGCCGAACACATGCCTTAGGTTTGCAGCAGGTTGATCTGCATCTCAAGGAGATGGGGATGGGCCAGGCATCTGCCTGGGGGATGGCCAGACAGGAGGCCCAGACGGCAGAAAGTGGACGCAGCACGCGCTACTCTTGGCGCATGCTCCTATACCTACCTGACTGACTGATGCGAAGGATTCATGTTTCAAACTTTCAGCGCTTTGCATTCAGGCCAAAGAGTTAAATTTTTGTCTCGTCAGACCATAGAATATTTTGCCTTGTTGCTCTCAAAGTATTTCAGTGCCTTTTTGTAAACATGAGGCGTGCTGTCATGTTGACTTTTTCTCAGAGTGGCTTCCGTCTGGCACTCTCCCATAAAGTGTAGGTTTGTGAAGTGCTGCAGAGATTGTTGTCCCTCTGGCAGGTTCTCCCATTTCAGCCAAGGAAATCTGTAGTCTTGCCAGAGTGTCTCATTGGGTTATTGTCACCTCCACTGACGAAGTCCTCGCCCGCTTGCTCAGTTTGGTCGCGACGGCCAGCTCTAGGAAGAGTCTGGGTGGTTCCATATCTTTTCATTTCCTAATGATGGACTCACTGTCTCTTGGGAACTTTCAACTCTCTTAGAAAATTTTGTTACCCTTCCCCAGATATATGCTCCTCTCAACTCGATCTCGGAGCTCTACAGACAGTTCCTTGGACTTTATGGTGGAGTTTTCTCCTCTGACATGCACTGCCAACGTTTGGACCTCAGATTAGAAAGGTGTGTTTCTTTCAAAATCATGTCCAATCAATTAATTTGGCCACAGGGGGACTCCAATAAGTTGATGGAGACATCTGAAGGATGATCAAAGGAAAATGGATGCACCTGAGCTCAATATGGAGTGTCATGGTAAAGGGTTGAATACTTATTGACGCAAGAGATTTCAGATTTTCATTTGTAATTGATATATAAAAATTTCAAAAAACATGTTTTCACTTCGTCATTATGGGTACTTTGTGTCGATCGATGACAAAAAACATTTTGAACAATAATCTGTTTTAAATTCAGGGTGAAGCACAATAAAATGTGACAGAAGTCGGAGGATGTGTATACTTTCTGAAGGTACTGTATACTACACCCATAATGCACTATTAAGCAGTATGTAGTCCTGCACAGACCTTGGTGCATTTTCCAGTCATTCTAATGCAGAGGAAGCCACGTCTAAACTGCAATTGGCTGAAGAGTTATGTGATGTCAACTTACGCAATTGTGGGTCGACGGTTGGGTACGAAACACAAAAAGTCATGTCCACGTTTCGGCCATTTTGCAGGGCAAGAATGACAGCCACCGCATGAGTTAATTGGAATTAACATTTGTTGCTGAATGTGAAGTGAAAAATTTGATAATGACCAGATGTATCATTGTTCAGTTTGCAAAAAGTAATATTTCCAGTAAGTAATAATTATTCAGAATCAATGCCACACTGCCAGTTAGTAGATAACTACATCTCGTTATAACACGACCAATGGCATACCATTGTCGCTGCTCTGGTCTTGCTCTTGTGCATCGGCATCCACCCCGGCCTTCATGAGGCACTGCTTGTAATGTGCCCGTGAACGCTCGTGCTTGTCAGATTGCCTGCAAAGCAGAAGTCCTGTTACGCACAAGCACTGAACATGATAAATCGTCGAAGGGAAATTTCACCAGCAAAACTGTCCATTTCTGACCCTGGTGACCTCTAAACTCCCTTTCACCTTTTGTCTTAAAGGAGAAACTGCAAGGAATGCACTGGTAGGGATCGCAGGTCTGTGTGTGAGCGGATGTGCTTGCGGAGCATGCTTGGCTTGTGGCAACGAATGCCACACTCTTGGCACCACAAAGCGCCCACGCCCCCCGCGCACATAGACGTACTGCTCTGTGGACATGTAACTGAATGCCACCACAGAGGGGGGGGTATGGAGGAGAACAGTGGAGAGAGTAAGGTACTTGTGGAGACATTTAAAGATATCCATCGTCCATGCTAGCAATATGAGATTGTAAAAGCCTTATCAAATGTTTTACTGAATGATACAAACCTAGGCCATCGACATATGTCTCCTGGTCAAAGAGCCATCTACATTTTACAGACGTGAGAATTAGATAAATGTTGGTGCCCACCTGCCCCATCGTCTGCTTTATCTACCCAATTCAACTCCCTCCCCTTCCCCCCGCATTTGCTTACATTTCCTCCCAACCACATATTTTTCTCTCTTAAACCCCTCCTTTCCCGAACTTACTTTCAATACTCCCCACTCCCTCAAAACCCTCTTGCTCTGATCATTATATTTCCATTCCAGCATATGCAATATGCAGACAAGCCTCAAAATGATCTGTATATTGGCATGATATTTAATGGCATATCCCTTTTATGTGAATACATCTCTTCACTCGTCCATCTGGCTGCAAACCAGGAATATTAAAATATATTAAAATAAATAAATAGAGGAGTATTACATTAATAAATTTGGTTGATTTTTGCCTGGTGCAACTCCACATAGCAGGCAACACTTGTTGCTGGCAAGTCATGCAGAAAGCGCTGTGATGGACTCGAGTTGTGCCCTGCTGCCTCGTCAAGTTAGGGGTTGGATGTGATGTGATGTGATGTGATGTATGTGATTGATGTGATGTATGTATGTATATATACATATATACACATATATAGGGTGTCCCAAAAAGTCTGGATCCATCGGGAAAAATACACAATTTACACTTAATTTACACTGAAGACTCAAAAAACAATTTATACTGAAGCGTGAGGATGACCAATACGAAGACAATCAGCAACACTTCCAGTATCTTTAAAATGTAACACTTTGTCGACGAATCTTTGAGTTGGCTTTGGCTTCTCAGGTGTGTTTTCATGAAATAACACACAGGCCTCCCTCGGCTTATTCCAGAAACGTGAAACAACACCAACTCCACCTTCTTTGATTGGTTATAGTGAGCCAGCCATCAGGGTTGTTTCATTCCTGAAATATGTAAAACAGACATCAGAATGTGTTTTTTTAACTTTTAGAATAAAATGCCTGGATTTCCTATGGGTCTAGACATCTGGGACACCCTGTGCACATATATATATATATATATATTATATGACGCAGCTGGATCACATGCCTTGTCCCTACTAATCCACGAACATACGTCTCTGAGTCCAAGAGGCATATCATAAAATGGAGGTTAAGGAAGCAGTTGAAGGAGCGCAGCAAGTCACTGCAATGAAATAAGTGTTTGGCCATACACAGACCCATACAAAAAGATTTTGGATTTGGTGAAATACTTGCTGTGGTCAAAAGCAAGTTTAAAAATAAAAATAAAAAAATAAGAGGAAAAGAGACAGTCATGCAAGAGATCTAAAATGATGAAGGTTATTTCGAATTCGGAAAGATGTACAGTCGGCTCAGCAAAGCCAATGCACAGCTGGGAGGGACGCACTTCAAATGATATCTGGCAAATGGCTCTGATGAGACAGTTATGTTATCAGAGCCGCTTATGATCTGCTCCAATCTCAAGTACATTTCGTGCCAAGGTCCAATACAGATGAGGATAGATGTCCTCTGTGCAGGGGTGGACACACAATGTATCATATTTTGTCATAAAGTTAAGGATCCTGAGCAAGGGAAAGATGTACATGAAGTCATAATATGTCCTCAATAAGGTACTCCAAAATGGGTGTGAGGCAGCAGAAAAGGCCAATACACCGAAAGCAAATGAGTTCTTCACAAAAGCATTCATAAGTGAATCTGAGCAGAAAAAAAACCCAAGCACCAAAGTATAATTACCTCCAACACCAAAGGTGAATGGTGGTGATGTTTTCACCCCTGTCTGTCTGTCCATCTGTTAGCAGGTTATCTCAAAAAGTTATAAACAGATTCGGACAAGCTGGTGGACTGGATGAGGGTTAGCAAGGACTAATCAAGTTGGTTTTGGTGAAGGTCTAGATCCAGATCTGGATATGAGAATTTTTATAAAATTTTCAGCTGATTTTTTTACCATTGAGAGATGGGCCAAACACGGTATATAGCATTCAAAATTTGTGGATGGATTATGACAAAAGTTGATGGATGAGTAACATAGGTGAGAAAAGAAGCTTATTCAGATTTTGTTAAGGTACGGATGCAGATTTGACCTATCAGTGGGCTACATTGTATTGTCTGGTCAGGCCAGATCAGATCTATGACTTGCTACAGGTACCATGTTAACCTGTACTAACCTGTTTCATGGTCGCGTTGTCGGCAATTAAACCGTCTCCCCACCAGGTTTCCTGGTGAGGAGGATGTACCGATATGGACACCCAGCAGGATTAAAAACAAAACCTGTTAAAGGGCGGAGGAGCTCCTTGTGGGCCAACAGCCATCCACACTCTACCGGTCAAAGCTTTTAGAACACCCCCATTTTTCCAGTTTTTACTGAAATTTAAGCAGTTTAATGTTTCAATGTACTCTGGAATTAAAGCATAGAACAAATAAACAATTTCAGATAAAAATGAAATCATGGAATCGTTTTGTTGAACAAAATTTAATCTAAATTTTTGACTCACAAAAGTAGCCACCTTTTGCAGATATAACAGCCGAACATACTCGTGGCATTCTTTCTACAATGGAAATCAAATATTGTTCGGAAAGTTCTTCCCAACACTGTTGCAGAAGTTCCCACGAATGTGTTGCACTTGTAGGTTGCTTTGCTTTCACTCTTCTGTCCAGTTCATCCCAAACCAGCTCGATGGGGTTTAAGTCTGGAGACTGTGCTGGCCATTCCATGATTTGAAGCCTACCGTCTTGTTCATTTCTTCTAAGGTAGTTCTGACATAACCTGGAGGTATGTTTTGGGTCGTTATCTTGCTGTAGGATGAACCCCTGACTAACTAGGCGTAGACCAGAGGGTATTGCATTGCGCTGCAAAATGCTGCGGTGCCCCTTTTGGTTCAGGGTGCCAGTCACTCTGTGCAAGTCACCGACTCTGGATCCTGCAAAAGAGCCCAGATCATCACGCTTCCTCTCCATGTTTGACAGTTGGTGTCACACACTGAGGAACCATCCTTTCGCCTACTCGACGGTGTAAAAAACCCTGCGTGATGAACCGAACATTTCAAATTTTGATTCATCGGTCCATAAGACCTTCTTCCAGTTTTCAGTAGTCCACTGCGGTGTTTCATGGCCAGGCAAGGCTCTTTTTTCTTATTTTGCCATCTTAGCAATGGCTTTCTTACTGCCACTCGACCTGTCAAACCTGCAGCTCGAAGTCTTCTCTTCACAGTTGAAAGTGAGACTTCCTTACTTCGACAAATGTTAAGCTGTGCTTGAAGCTGCTGTCCTGTGAGCCACCTATCACGCAAGCTGTTGACTCTCAGAAACTTGTCTTCTGATCGTGTTGTGGCTTTGGTCTGCCAGACCTCTACCTGTCAGTTTCCTCCAGTTTCCAAGTGCCTTTTGATGGTGTAGGAAACTGTACTCACTGACACCTTGGCCCCTCTTTGCAATTTCTCTAAAGGAAAGACCTCCACTTTAAGGGTTATAATGGTCTGTTTGTCTTCCTTGTTAATTGTCTTTTTCTCGCCATTATGATAACAATATACTACTTCCTTCAGTGCAATATTGTCCAAATAATGCTTCAGAGGGTACAGCAACACAGTCTGTTCCAACACTGCTTTTATACAGACATAGGGTTTGTAACTAATCAACAAAAGTTGGGACACCTGTAGGAATTGTTTGCATCAACTTAATTTACTTCCATTGCTGCAGAACAGCTGCAGTTGCTAACCATTACTTGTTCCCTGAAATGGGCCTTTTTTAACAATTCTGAAATTTACATTATTTTTCAGTTTTTGTTATCTAACTTTTTTTTTAATCCACTTAGCTTTACCGCTTAGCTTTGTATCCATTTTTCAGGTTATTTCACTGGA
>CM068966.1:69942201-69953750 GCA_035128595.1 Eptatretus atami | reverse complement strand
GAGAAGAGATAGGTAAAGTGAATCTCTCCACGACCTCAACATCCTCACCACAAACAGACACAGACAGGACAGCAGCATCCAAGATGTATTGAAAGCCTGGATCTTAGTTTTGACCCAAGAAACCCGTAATCCCAGCAGCTCCGACTCCTCATTCAGCACCTCGAAGGCCCCCAAAGGATATGTAAAGTCTCCGCAAAGATGACTGCATCATCTGCGAAATCAAGTCAGAGATCTTGACATTCCCAAACGATGCACCACAGCTTGATCTCTCCGACATCCTCCTAGAATCCAGTCCATACAAGTGCTGAAAAGTGTGGGGGCCTGTACACATCCCTGACGAACTCCAGTAAAAACTGGAAAATAAGTTGTTCCTCACCCTTGTACCCTTTTCTGTCCTTCCTGTTCACATCTTTTGTGTGTCCCTTGTTTCATCATGCAAATGAGAACATGCTGAAAGCACAGCTTGTGAAAGCATTAATTGTGTGTTGGGCTGTTAGCTTGTTGGCTTATTCATGTTGGACTGGTAGTCATTTTACAAATGAGGCCCACTTTTTTTCCAACAATTTTGGTGGGTGATGTTTATGTCACTGATGCCCCTATAGGTTGGAGCTCAATACTGTCAAAAAATTTTTGCCAGGGTGGCAGTGATATATCGTCCACTCTTCATCAAAGACACACTGTGGGATCTTTAATGCCCACCAGGAAATACTGCCCGATCTGACAGTTTATAGTTTGTGAAAATGGCTAAAGTATCCATGAACAGAACTGATGTTTCCATTGTAGTAAATCCATAATAGACCATTAATGGCTTCAAAAAAGACACACACACACACACACACACACACACACACACACACACGCACCACACACGGTGGCCATAGACTGGAGGCCAATTGATTGTTATACTCGTATTGCCATTGTGCAATCACTGGAGTGTCATTTGTGTCTTTGGGGCCCTTTAGTACACCTTAGATAGAACGACTGAAGGCCGCATGTTTGGTCTTATTGCCATAATATTGCTTGCTCTGTAACAGGTGAATGAAGTTTTAAAACCAGTGAGATATGCAACACACTGCCAGCATGTACGAGAGGCACGATTGGTTTTTGAATTTTCCAGCTATAAAAAGCTTGACCACCATTTCCCTGTCCCAATTTTATTTTTCTTTGTTAATAACCCTATCTTTGAACATATTTTCAAACAGAATCGATCCGTTATTGTTTGCTTGAAGGTTTACCATTGTAGTGCAGTTATATACTTATGGATTATTTTTTAGCAAAGTTGCAGTCAAGCAAAACGTGCACTTTGGGCCTGACCACCAAATTGCACGATCGTACAAAAAACTGATATTTCTACTTTCAGTTTTTATTGTCCAGCAAGACAAAACTGTTTAAAATGCAGCGCTTACCAGGTAATCTGTATCCTGTTGACACCATGTAACACCGGGAAGCACACCTCATTTGTATAACTTTACAACATCTTCATTGATCTTACATGAGAGGTAAATGTAAGTGTATCCTGCAAACTATGAAGATTTTTTTTATTTTATTTTAGAAGTGGACAAAAACTTTGTCAAAAACCTTATTTCTTGTCGAAAACTTACATATGTTCTGATACAAAATTTACAAATTGTATGACAAGGAACTCACTAGGAGTGAAACAGCAGATAAAGAGAGTCCCCCTCATACAAGTGTTTGGTCTTTAACTTTCTGACACACCAAGAATCTTCCATTTGTCGTTGGTTTCGTAGGCATATAGGTTGGTAGTGGTTAAGAGGTTTGCATCGTTAATTGTCATTCCGTCTATATGTTTCCTTCCCCCATGTGCCATCATTATGTTATTAAATATAGAAATATAGCTGGTCTCGGAGGGGGGGGGGGGGCGGTGGGGGATTCTGCCTGTCGTGATTCTCATTTGGTGATTAAGGGAAGACACACTGAGGATAATTGGACGTGGTTCTCACACCCCACACTGGATTGCGTCACACGTCAGGCTTTCTTGTCCTAATTTACATACGACTCGTAGCACTGCGCTGATTAGGACTTCAAATCTGTATGCTATCACAGTATTTAGACGTGAGATCCAGTGGGAAACACCGCACGTTAAAGCGGCTCATCGAATTTGAACCAGAATCACTGATCAAGCGCAAAAATATGTTTAGCAGTTGCAGAACTGTGTCCTACGTCCAGGTGCTTCCCCATGCACGAAATACATCAGAGCACCTTCTGAAAGCTTCCTGATCTGCTGCCACTTCCAATCCTGTGTATAGTTTAATAGATCTATAATTGGGATGAAACTTCACAACCAGAATAGTACTTGGGAGAGTGCAATATCTCCACCAGCGTGAACGGTTTACGTTTTGTAGCCCACAGGTCAGGTCTGGAATGGGAGCATGCGCCAGCTAATGCTTCGCTGTGTTCACTTTCTGCCGGTACTTTAGAGGCCTTTGTCTGGCTATCCCTCAGCAGATGCCTGGCCGATCTCCATCTCCTTGAGATCAACCTGCTGCAACCACGAGGTACGTGGTTGGCCCGTTGACCACCTCCACTCACGAGCCTCCCTCGCTGAACGGATCTGGTGAGCAGGATCACCATCAGGAAAATGAGCCGCCTGTCCATACAGCTGCAGCTGGCAGTCACGGACGATGCAGGTAACAATCTCATCTGAGTCTCAGCAACCGCTCATTGGATGCAAAGTCTGACCAGCGAGAGACAAGGATTCTCTGAAAAGACCTGGTACCGAAGGAGTTAAATCTCTGTCTCAGATCCCTGGTCGGAGTCCAAATCCCACATCTTTAGAGCAAGACTGGAAGGACCAAGGACTTAGACTCAGACATTCATCCTTCTACATAGCTACTGACAGCACCAACACCCATGATCCACTGAATCCATGAGTCCCTATGCCGGACTCGGACGTCTATCGACCTCTGGCTCACAACATGCGGAGACATGAATATCACTGCCAAGGTAAGTGAATCTCTCTGTGACCTCAACACCTCATCACAAACAGGTACAGACAAGATAGTAGCATCAATATGTCATTGAAAGCCTGGATCTTACCACCATTCAAAGAGTTCCCCGCAGCCTGTCTTTCACAAACTAAGGTGGTTCAGAGTTGATTGAAAGGTCAGCAGTAGGCGTATTTACATCCCTGGCATCCAATTCACCAAGCTGGTTGATCAGCCACTCAAAGTAACTGGCCCAGTGGGCCTTCACTTCGGACTCATCTTTCAAGAGCCCACCGCCCTATGCTCGAACTGCAGTACACTGTGGGATGGGCTTTGAGGAACGCAATGCGTGAATTCCCTGTAAGCAGGATGAGAGTCACTTCACCACAGGTGATGCTCGACCCCTCACACATTCCTCGCACATAGGCCTCCTTGTCCACCCTCGGCGCACGTACAGTTTTACGCCGCAACTCTCTGAACAGCTCAGCTCTGCCATTAAGCCTGGCCCTGCGACTCTGGTCATTGGTATCCAGTGTCCCTTGAGAGGCAAAATTATTATTCACCCTCCGGTGAGTTGCAAGACATCCACCGGCAACATCAAGGATTGTGGTCTTGAAGGCACTCAACAACTCTTCAGGATTCCCTAAAGCATGCAGACCCCCCAAATCTCCACACTGCCTGTTCGCAACTCCTCAGCTACCCTCTCACCCTTAAGTTTGCCATCATCCAGCCTTGGCTGGGATGGTACCATTCTCTTGGATTTAAGCTGCAACTTCAGAATTGCGACAACAAGCCTGTGGTCGATATTGAGGAAATGAACACCCGTAGACCCTGCAGTTCTGAGTCATCCTCCAGCGACCATCAACAAGCACAAGGTCAGTCTCCTTTGCCACAAAACAGCATTGGAATACCCAGTCCAGCGATAAGCCTGTGGGTGCTGAAACCATGAACCAGCCACCCAAAGTCCATGACTTCTTGCAAAGTCAAGGAACTTGGTGCTCTTCTGGTTCACAGTTCCAGACCCATGAGGACCAACACATGTCTCATAACCACCCTGTAAGTGCCAGTCGATGCATTGAAATCCCCCAAGACGAGAAGAGCATCTCACCTGGGGCACTGATCAACCACAGACTCGAGCGTGGCAGAGAATGCCTCCTTCACAGAGAGATCACTCGCCTCATTCAGAGCATACACAGAAACCAGGGAAATGACACCCAAGGAGTGACGAATCCTCAGTCTCATTATATGCTCATTGACTGATGTTACCTCACTTATCATGGAGTCAGCTTATTGGACACAGCTACAGCAACTCCTTGAACATTCACCCATCAGGGTGACCAGAACAGGTGAAGGTGTAACCACCGGCCATGATCTCACCACGATCCGGCCTCTGAACCTCAGAGAGTGCTACAATACTTATGTTCAAACACTGGAGCTCAGATGATAACAGAGACTCAGATGATCAGATGATCATCCTTCTTAGGGATAGGACATTCCAAGCACCCACCCGAAAGGACCGCCTCAGTTGAACCCGAGGAGACCGCTGTCTGGTGGACCACACCTCAGCACACCACGACACACACCTCTACAATCCGATCCAGGAAGGTTGCCTCTGATTTTCCTCCTATCATCAAAGAATGGGAGTACTGAAGGATTTGCCCTGATCCAATCATCCAGTGAGCTGCCCTGTGAAGGGCAGCTGCACAGGAGGTACTCCCATGGAGTGGGTTTTCAGTTTTTTTGCGTTTTTTTATGGCTTTTGCAGAATGAAGTGGTTTACTGCATCTGGAGTGCAAATCCTGCCACCAGCCTCCGAGAAAAAGATGTAACCCAACTGCAGGAGAACGTCCACAGAGGCAGTTTGGCACCAGATACTCCACCAGTCAAAAGTTTTAGAACACCCCCCTTTTTCAGTTTTTACTGAAATTTAAGCAGTTCAAGTCCAGTGAATAACCTGAAATGGTACAAAGCTAAGCGGTAAAGCTAGTGGATTAAAAAAAAAAGTTTAGATAACAAAAACTGAAAAATAATGTAAATTTCAGAATTGTTAAAAAAGGCCCATTTCAGGGAACAAGTAATGGGTTAGCAACTGCAGCTGTTCTGCAGCAATGGAAGTAAATTAAGTTGATGCAAACAATTCCTACAGGTGTCCCAACTTTTGTTGATTAGTTACAAACCCTATGTCTGTATAAAAGCAGTGTTGGAACAGACTGTGTTGCTGTACCCTCTGAAGCATTATTTGGACAATATTGCACTGAAGGAAGTAGTATATTGTTATCATAATGGCGAGAAAAAGACAATTAACAAAGGAAGACAAACAGACCATTATAACCCTTAAAGTGGAGGTCTTTCCTTTAGAGAAATTGCAAAGAGGGGCCAAGGTGTCAGTGAGTACAGTTTCCTACACCATCAAAAGGCACTTGGAAACTGGAGGAAACTGACAGGTAGAGGTCTGGCAGACCAAAGCCACAACACGATCAGAAGACAAGTTTCTGAGAGTCAACAGCTTGCGTGATAGGTGGCTCACAGGACAGCAGCTTCAAGCACAGCTTAACATTTGTCGAAGTAAGGAAGTCTCACTTTCAACTGTGAAGAGAAGACTTCGAGCTGCAGGTTTGACAGGTCGAGTGGCAGTAAGAAAGCCATTGCTAAGATGGCAAAATAAGAAAAAGAGCGCTTGCCTGGCCATGAAACACCGCAGTGGACTACTGAAAACTGGAAGAAGGTCTTATGGACCGATGAATCAAAATTTGAAATGTTCGGTTCATCACGCAGGGTTTTTTACACCGTCGAGTAGGCGAAAGGATGGTTCCTCAGTGTGTGACACCAACTGTCAAACATGGAGGAGGAAGCGTGATGATCTGGGGCTCTTTTGCAGGATCCAGAGTCGGTGACTTGCACAGAGTGACTGGCACCCTGAACCAAAAGGGGCACCGCAGCATTTTGCAGCGCAATGCAATACCCTCTGGTCTACGCCTAGTTAGTCAGGGGTTCATCCTACAGCAAGATAACGACCCAAAACATACCTCCAGGTTATGTCAGAACTACCTTAGAAGAAATGAACAAGACGGTAGGCTTCAAATCATGGAATGGCCAGCACAGTCTCCAGACTTAAACCCCATCGAGCTGGTTTGGGATGAACTGGACAGAAGAGTGAAAGCAAAGCAACCTACAAGTGCAACACATTCGTGGGAACTTCTGCAACAGTGTTGGGAAGAACTTTCCGAACAATATTTGATTTCCATTGTAGAAAGAATGCCACGAGTATGTTCGGCTGTTATCGCTGTTATATCTGCAAAAGGTGGCTACTTTTGTGAGTCAAAAATTTAGATTAAATTTTGTTCAACAAAACGATTCCATGATTTCATTTTTATCTGAAATTGTTTATTTGTTCTATGCTTTAATTCCAGAGTACATTGAAACATTAAACTGCTTAAATTTCAGTAAAAACTGGAAAAATGGGGGTGTTCTAAAAGCTTTGACCGGTAGAGTGTGGATGGCTGTTGGCCCACAAGGAGCTCCTCCGCCCTTTAACAGGTTTTGTTTTTAATCCTGCTGGGTGTCCATATCGGTACATCCTCCTCACCAGGAAACCTGGTGGGGGAGACGGTTTAATTGCCGACAACGCGACCATGAAACAGGTTAGTACAGGTTAACATGGTACCTGTAGCAAGTCATAGATCTGATCTGGCCTGACCAGACAATACAATGTAGCCCACTGATAGGTCAAATCTGCATCCGTACCTTAACAAAATCTGAATAAGCTTCTTTTTCTCACCTATGTTACTCATCCATCAACTTTTGTCATAATCCATCCACAAATTTTTGAATGCTATATACCGTGTTTGGCCCATCTCTCAATGGTAAAAAATCAGCTGAAAATTTTATAAAAATTCTCATATCCAGATCTGGATCTAGACCTTCACCAAAACCAACTTAATTAGTCCTTGCTAGACCCTCATCCAGTCCACCAAGCTTGTCCGAATCTGTTTATAACTTTTTGAGATAACCTGCTAACAGATGGACAGACAGACAGGGGTGAAAACATCACCACCATTCACCTTTGGTGTTGGAGGTAATTATACTTTGGTGCTTGGGTTTTTTTTCTGCTCAGATTCACTTATGAATGCTTTTGTGAAGAACTCATTTGCTTTCGGTGTATTGGCCTTTTCTGCTGCCTCACACCCATTTTGGAGTACCTTATTGAGGACCATATTATGACTTCATGTACATCTTTCCCTTGCTCAGGATCCTTAACTTTATGACAAAATATGATACATTGTGTGTCCACCCCTGCACAGAGGACATCTATCCTCATCTGTATTGGACCTTGGCACGAAATGTACTTGAGATTGGAGCAGATCATAAGCGGCTCTGATAACATAACTGTCTCATCAGAGCCATTTGCCAGATATCATTTGAAGTGCGTCCTCCCCAGCTGTGCATTGGCTTTGCTGAGCCGACTGTACATCTTTCCGAATTCGTAAATAACCTTCATCATTTTAGATCTCTTGCATGACTGTCTCTTTTCTCTCTTTTTATTTTTTATTTTTTAAACTTGCTTTTGACCACAGCCGAGTATTTTCACCAAATCCAAATCCTTTTGTATGGGTCTGTGTATGGCCAAACACTTATTTCAATTGCAGTGCTTGCTGCGCTCCTTCAACTGCTTCCTTAACCCTCCATTTATGATATGCCTCTTGGACTCAGAGACGTATGTTCGTGGATTAGTAGGGACAAGGCATGTGATCCAGCTGCGTCATATTAAATATATATATATGTGCACAGGGTGTCCCAGATGTCTAGACCCATAGGAAATCCAGGCATTTTATTCTAAAAGTTAAAAAAACACATTCCTGATGTCTGTTTTACATAATTTCAGGAATGAAACAACCCTGATGGCTGGCTCACTATACCAATCAAGAAGGTGGAGTTGGTGTTGTTTCACGTTTCTGGAATAAGCCGAGGGAGGCCTGTGTGTTATTTCATGAAAAACACCCTGAGAAGCCAAAGCCAACTCAAAGATTCGTCGACAAAGTGTTACATTTTAAAGATACTGGAAGTGTTGCTGATTGTCTTCGTATTGGTCATCCTCACGCTTCAGTATAAATTGTTTTTTTGAGTCTTCAGTGTAAATTAAGTGTAAATTGTGTATTTTTCCCGATGGATCCAGACTTTTGGGACACCCTATATATGTGTATATATGTATATATACATACATCACATCACATCACATCACATCACATCACATCACATCCAACCCCCTAACTTGACGAGGCAGCAGGGCACAACTCGAGTCCCATCACAGCGCTTTCTGCATGACTTGCCAGCAACAAGTGTTGCCTGCTATGTGGAGTTGCACCAGGCAAAATCAACCAAATTTATTAATGTAATACTCCTCTATTTATTTATTTTAATATATTTTAATATTCCTGGTTTGCAGCCAGATGGACGAGTGAAGGATGTATTCACATAAAAGGGATATGCCATTAAATATCATGCCAATATACAGATCATTTTGAGGCTTGTCTGCATATTGCATATGCTGGGAATGGAATATAATGATCAGAGCAAGAGGGTTTGAGGGAGTGGGGAGTATTGAAAGTAAGTTCGGGAAAGGAGGGGTTTAAGAGAGAAAAATATGTGGTTGGGAGGAAATGTAAGCAAATGCGGGGGGAAGGGGGAGGGAGTTGAATTGGGTAGATAAAGCAGACGATGGGGCAGTGTGGGCACCAACATTTATCTAATTCTCACGTCTGTAAAATGTAGATGGCTCTTTGACCCAGGAGACATATGTCGATGGCCTAGGTGGTTGTATCATTCAGTCAAACATTGATAAGGCTTTTACAATCTCATATTGCTAGCATGGACGATGGATATCTTTAAATGTCTCCACAAGTACCTTACTCTCTCTACTGTTCTCCTCCATACCCCCACCCCCCCTCTGTGGTGGCATTCAGTTACATGTCCACAGAGCAGTACGTCTATGTGCGCGGGCGGGGCCGTGGGCGCTTTGTGTGCCAAGAGTGTGGCATTCGTTGCCACAAGCCAAGCATGCTCCGCAAGCACATCCGCTCACACACAGACCTGCGACCCTACCAGTGCATTCCTTGCAGTTTCTCCTTTAAGACAAAAGGTGAAAGGGAGTTTAGAGGTCACCAGGGTCAGAAATGGACAGTTGCTGGTGAAATTTCCCTTCGACGATTTATCATGTTCAGTGCTTGTGCGTCAACAGGACTTCTGCTTTGCAGGCAATCTGACCAAGCACGAGCGTTCACGGGCACATTACAAGCAGTGCCTCATGAAGGCCGGGGTGGATGCCGATGCACAAGAGCAAGACCAGAGCAGCGACAATGGTATGCCATTGGTCGTGTTATAACGAGATGTAGTTATACTACTAACTGCAGTGTGGCCATTGATTCTGGAATAATTATTACTTACTGGAAATATTACTTTTTGCAAACTGAACAATGATACATCTGGTCATTATCAAATTTTTCACTTCACATTCAGCAACAAATGTTAATTCAATTACCTCATGCGGTGGCTGTCATTCTTGCCTGCAAATGGCCGAAACGTGGACATGACTTTGTGTGTTTCGTACCCAACCGTCGACCCACAATTGCGTAAGTGACATCACATAACTCTTCAGCCAATTGCAGTTTAGACGTGGCTTCCTCTGCATTAGAATGACTGGAAAATGCACCAAGGTCTGTGCAGGACTACATACTGCTTAATAGTGCATTATGGGTGTAGTATACAGTACCTTCAGAAAGTATACACATCCCTCGACTTCTGTCACATTTTATTGTGCTTCACCCTGAATTTAAAACAGATTATGTTCAAATGTTTTTGTCATCGATCGACACAAAGTACCCCATAATGACGAAGTGAAAACATGTTTTTTGAAATTTTTATATATCAATTACAAATGAAAATCTGAAATCTCTTGCGTCAATAAGTATTCAACCCCTTTACCATGACACTCCATATTGAGCTCAGGTGCATCCATTTTCCTTTGATCATCCTTCAGATGTCTCATCAACTTGATTGGAGTCCCCCTGTGGCCAAATTAATTGATTGGACATGATTTTGAAAGAAACACACCTTTCTATCTGAGGTCCAACAGTTGGCAGTGCATGTCAGAGGAGAAACTCCACCATAAAGTCCAAGGAACTGTCTGTAGAGCTCCGAGATCGAGTTGAGAGGAGGCATATATCTGGGGAAGGGTACAAAATTTCTAGAGAGTTGAAAGTTCCCAAGAGCACAGTGAGCTCCATCATTAGGAAATGAAAAGAATATGGAACCACCCAGACTCTTCCTAGAGCTGGCCGTCCGACCAAACTGAGCAAGCGGGCGAGGACCTTCGTCAGGGAGGTGACCAATAACCCAATGAGCACTCTGGCAAGACTACAGAGTTCCTTGGCTGAGATGGGAGAACCTGCCAGAGGGACAACAATCTCTGCAGCACTTCACAAACCTACACTTTATGGGAGAGTGGCCAGACGGAAGCCACTCCTGAGAAAAAGTCACATGACAGCACGCCTCATGTTTACAAAAAGGCACTTGAAATACTTTGAGAGCACAAGGCAAAATATTCTATGGTCTGACGAGACAAAAATTTAACTCTTTGGCCTGAATGCAAAGCGCTGAAAGTTTGAAACATGAATCCTTCGCATCAGGTCAGGTCAGGTCAGGTATAGGAGCATGCGCCAGAGTAGCGCGTCGCTGCGTCCACTTTCTGCCGGTCTGGGCCTCTGTCTGGCCATCCCCCAGGCAGATGCCTGGCCCATCCCCATCTCCTTGAGATGCAGATCAACCTGCTGCAACCATAAGGCATGTGTTCGGCCCATTGGCCTCCTCCACTCATGAGAATCCCTCGCTGAGACAATCTGGTGAGCAGGATCAGCGGCAGGAAAACGAGCCACATGTCCATACAGCCGCAGCTGATACTCACGGATTATGCAGGTACCAAATCTCATTTGAGTCTCTCTCAGCAACCGCTATTTGGACACAAAGTCCGACCAGCGATAGCCAAGGATTCTCCGAAGAGACCTGGTACCAAAGGAATTAAGTCTCGGTCTCAGATTCTTGGTCATAGTCCAAATCTCGCATCCATAGAGCAAGACTGGAAGCACCAAGGACCTGAAGACTCGGACTTTCGTCCTCCCGCACAGGTACCGGCAGTGCCACATCCCATTATCCAGTGAATCCATGACTCCCCAGGCCCGACCCAGACGTCTGTTGACCTCTGACTCACAGCCAGCAGAGACATGAATATCACTGCAAAGGTAAGTGAATCTCTCCACGACCTCAACATCCTCACCACAAACAAGCACAGACAGGACAGCAGCATCCAAGATGTCATTGAAAGCCTGGATCTTAGTTTTGACCCAGGAAACCCGTAATCACAGCGGCTCCGACTCCTCATTCAGCACTTCGAGGGCCCCCAAAAGGTTATCTAAATTCTCCGCAAAGATGACTGAGTCATCTGCGAAATGAAGATGAGAGATCTTGACATTCCCAAACGTTGAACCGCAGCTTTCTCTCTCTGACATCCTCCCTCAAATCCAGTCCATACAAGTGCTGAAAAGTGTGGGGGCC
>CM068966.1:69923307-69939354 GCA_035128595.1 Eptatretus atami | reverse complement strand
AGGAGAGATCATGTTGGAGGTCTGGGTAGTCATTTTACAAATGACGGCCCACTTTTTTTCCAAAATTTTATGGTGAGGTGATCGTTTATGTCACTGATCTCCCTATAGTGGAGCTTCAATACTGTCAAGAAAAATTTTTTTCCAGGGTGGCAGTGATATATCGTCCACGTTTCATAAGAAAGACACACTGTGGATCTTTAATGCCCACCAGGAAAATACTGCCGATTTTCTGACAGTTTATAGTTTGTGAAAATGGCTAAATTATCCATCGAAACAGAACTGATGTTTAGCATTGTAGTAAATCCATAATAGACCATTATACTGGCTTCAAAAAGAACACATCACACAACACACACACACACACCACACACACGTGGCCATCAGACTGGAGGCCAATTGATTTGTTATCACCGTATTGCCATTGTGCAATCACTGGAAGTGTCATTTGTGTCTTGGGGACTTTAGTAACCTTAGATAGAAGACTGAAGGCCGCATCGTTTGGTCTTATTGCATACATATTGCCTTGCCATCTGTAACAGGTGAATGAATTTTAAAACGCAGTGAGATTATGCACACATCTGCCAGCATGTACGAGAGGCACGATTGGTTTGAATTTTCCCAGTATAAAGCTTGAACCATCCATTTCCCTGTCCCCCAATTTTATTTTTCTTTGCTAATAAACCCCTAATCTTTGAACATATTTCAAAACAGAAATTGATCCGTTTATGTTTTGCTTGAAGGTCACCATTGTAGTGCACGTTTATACTTAATGATTATTTTTTAGGCAAAGTTGCAGTCAAGCAAACGTGCACTTGGGCCTGACACCAAATTGCACGATCGACAAAAAACTGATATTTCTACTTTCAGTTTTATTGTCCGCAAGACAAAACCTGTTTAAAATGCACGCGCTTAAGGGGCTGTCACCCTTGAGATTTAGCCAGCGTATGGTCCGATTTAGAAAAATTTGTCTAAAAAGCTGGCACATAGTCTGATAACGTTAATGGTACGTTTGTGTACGTTAGGTGCACGCTGATAAACACTGCTCATATGGTCGTATTACGCTGGTTTAAAAACGTTGTACTTTTTGATTGTCCAAAAATTTTTGCATGCCTTGAAATTTTACGACGTACTCGGCGTTTGGCTCACACTTCCGTCTACGTGGCCCATAAGGTTGTAGGCACGTTATGCGATCGTTGACACACGTTAATTGTATTATATAAGCGAACACGTAGAGCGTACATTCCGCGACGCGAAAATTATTCTCTAACCTTGAGTAACGTTTTGTAAGCCGCTAACACTAACGTTGTTCACACTTCGCAACAATGCCGCTACTTGAAAAGTTTCGCTCATTCACGCTCGAAACACATCAAAGTAAGTTTAGGTACCCGGACTTATTTATAACCTATGAATAACGTGCTTGGGAATTAACTTACGGCGATCGCATGACGCTAGTCTATCGTTGGGCATAGGTGTGTGGTGCCTAAACACGATAAACAATCGTTGGTATAGACTTAGTATAAGGTGATCGAAGCGTTCTGTGTTCATTCCTAGTTACATTATGGCCCTTGGTCAAGTCGTTTTCCACATATTTAAAAGAAGTAAGACAAAGAAATATTTCATTCGGTGGGACATGAGAAAAAATATATTAGCCGAAAAGAAATCGAACAAGGGGTGCGAGAAGTAGTCTCTCTGTTCGTGGGGAGCGATAAGGAGGATCCATCACACACCCCCACCCCTCCTCCCCATTCAAGTGCTTCATCCGACTACCTACTGACATGGACGAGCTTACTACTGACCAATACTACTACTACAGACACTAGCTGACTGACTTACTACTGACATAGACATAACCTACTACTACACTACTAACGAGCTTGACATAGACATTAGACATACTACTACTACTGAACCTTGGACGTACTACACTGAATGGACGATAGACATACTACTACTCCCATTGTGACTGACTACAACTACTACTACTACTGATATACTGCTTGTCACGCACACCAAACTATCTGCTAAGTAGTAATACTACTGACTGAACTACTGCATTGACATCTACTCAACATGGAGTCTGGTAACAAGTGACGGTTCCTCTGTGAAGCCCATTGTATATACCGAATTCCCTAAGTGCCTGGCAAATCGGCCATTATACGGTAGATGTAAGTTAGAAACGACGTTCAGTAAGTGCTTGTGGTCGTCCGGAAGACCCGTCAATTAATCGTCGTACATGACGACAATTGCGTTGATGATACATTAACAAGCATAGGTTCATAGCAGCGGGCTAGTCACTTGTTCAAGCAAGTTAACAAATAGGCGTTTCAATGCACGTTCTACATAGTTCAAGCACGTTAAACCATAGGTTTAAAAGGACGGTTATCCCATGATGGTTTGAAAATTAGGTTGCGGTATGTTAAATATTATACCATTGACGGTGTTTTCACTTATGAGTAACCTACAAGTTACGCTGTGTCCGTCGTTGTAAAACAATCGCGGAGCGTGCAGGAACATAGACAACGCATGCGGAAGTGTTAGCCATACGCCGAGTACGTCGTAAAATGTTTTTTCAGCATGCTTGAAATTTCAACGACGTATTACACGTACCTAGTAATATGGACAGCGACTTCGATTGTTTTCCAGCCTATCTCTTAACGTATACACAACTTACTATACCGTAATTTGGACGTGCCCGCTAGCCGTTTTAGACCACATTTTTCATTAAGGCGTGTCTATTATCGCTGGCAAAATCGGTCCAAAAGGTGTGACTGCGATGTTTGACGACTTCAAATTCTCAGGCGGTTATGATTTAAATCGGCGTGCGGCAGGTTTCTTAACAGCCTAACGCACGAGTTCGCCGCGTACGTTTAGCGCGCATCGTAAGTTAAACTATCGTTGGGCATATGTTGTGAACGCCGACAACAGGCTAAGCATTCGTTGGTAAAAGTTATCAATAACACAACGGAACGTTCTGTGCGTTATATGTTATGCAGTAATACGACCATACACGCTTATGAATACGCCCAAAACTTAAAAAAAACATCAATTTCAGCATACGGCCAACGTTTTATATACATTTGTTATACGTTGCCATTAATGGTTAAAACGTCAAGGTGTGACAGGGCCCTTATCCAGGTAAATGTGTATCCTGTTGACACCATGTTAAGCTACCGGAAGCACACTCATTTGTATATAACTTTACAACATCTTCATTGATCTACAATGAGAGTAAATGTAAAGTGTATCTGCAACATGAAGATTTTTTTTTTTTATTTTAGAGTGACAGAAAACTTTGTCAAAACCTTATTTCTTGTTCGAAAACTTACATATTTCTGTACAAAATTTTACAATTGTATGACAAGGAACTCACTAGGAGTGAAACAGCAGATAAAGAGAGTCCCCCTCATACAAGTGTTTGGTCTTTAACTTTCTGACACACCAAGAATCTTCCATTTGTCGTTGGTTTCGTAGGCATATTAAGGTTGGTAGTGGGTTAGAGGTTTGCATTCGTTAATTGTCATTTCCGTCCTAATGTTTCCTTCCCCATGTGCCCATCATTATGTTATTAATATAGAAATTAAGCTGGTCTCGAGAGGGGGGGGGCGGGCGGTGGGGATTCTGCCTGTCGTGATTCTTCATTTGGTGATAAGGGAAGACACACTGGAGGTAATTTGGACGTGGTTCTCACTACCCCCACCTGATTGCGATCACACGTCAGCTTTGCTGTCCTAATTTACATACGACTGCGTAGCACTGCGTGATTAGACTTCAAATCTTGTATGCTATCACAGTATTTAGCACGTGAGATCCAGTGGAAAAACACCGCACGTTAAGCGGCTTCATCGGATTTGAACGCAGAATCCAATGATTCAGCGCAAAAATATGTTTGCAGTTGCAGAACATGTGCCTACGTCCAGTGTCTTCCCCATGCACTGAAAATACATCAACACCTTCTGAAGCTTCCTGATTGCTCCACTTCCAATCCTGTTGTATATTATAGTTATAATGGGATGAAACTTCACCAACCAGAATAATACTGGGAGAGTGCATATCTCCACCAGCTAGTGAACGGTTACGTTTGTTAGGCCACAGGTCAGGTCAGGAATGGAGCATGCGCAGCTAATGCTTTCGCTGGTTCACTTTCCTGCCGTGACTTTCAGAGGCCTTTGTCTGCTATCCCTCAGCAGATGCTGGCCGCATCTCCATCTCCTTGAGATCAACCTGCTCAACCACGGAGGTACGTGGTGGCCGCTTGACCACCGTCCACTCACAGCACTCCCTCGCTGAACGGATCTGGTGAGCAGATCACTCAGTCAGGAAAATGAGCCGCCTGTCCATACAGCTGCAGCTGGCAGTCACGGAGATGAAAGGTAACAAATCTCATCTGAGTCTTCAGCAACTGCTCAATTGGATGCAAAGTCTGAACCAGCAGAGAGACAAGGATTCTCTGAAAAACCTGTACCGGAAGGAGTTAATCTTATGTCTCAGATTCCCTGGTCGGAGTCCAAACTCCCACATCTTTTAGAGCAAGAGCTGGAAGACCAAGACTTAGACTCAGACATTCATCCTTCTTACATAGCTACTGACAGAACCACACCCCATGATCCACGAATCCATGAGTCCCTATGCCTGCTCGGCACTCTATCGACCTCTGGCTCCAACATGCGGAGACATGAAATATCACTTGCCAAGTAAGTGAACTCTCTGTGAACCTCACATCCTTCATCACAAACAGGTACAGACAAGATAGTAGCATCCATATGTCATTGAAACCTGGATCTTACCAACCCATTCAAAGAGTTCCCGCAGCCCTGTCTTTCCACTAAACTACAGTGGTTCAGAGTTATTGAAAGGTCAGCAGTAGCGTATTTACATCCCTGGCTCCATTCAACCAGCGGTTGATCAGCCACTCAAAGTAACTGGCCCAGTGGGCCTTCACTTCAGACTCATTCTTTCCCAGAGCCCACGCCCTATGCTCGAACTGCAGTACACTTGGATTGGCTTGAGGAACGCAATGCGTAATTCCCCTGTAAGGGATGAGATGCATCTCACCCACAGTGATGCTCGCAACCCTCACACATTCCCGCCACATAGGCCTCCTTGTCCACCTCGCGCATCGTACCATTTACGCCGCAACTCCCCTGAAACAGCTTCAGACTGCATTAAGCCTGGCCCTGCGACTCTGGTCATTGGTATTCTCATGTGTCCCTTGAGAGGCAAAATTATTTATTCACACCTCCGATGAGTTTTGCAAGACATCCACACGGGCACATCAAGGATTGTGTGTCTGAAGGCACTCAACAACTCTCAGGCATTCCCTAAAGCACAGGAACCCCCCAAATCCCTACGCACTGCCTGTTCGCAAACTCCTCAGCTACCCTCTCACCCTTAATGTTGCCATCATACCAGCCTTGGTGGGATGGTTACCATTCTTCTTGGATTTAAGCTGGCAACTTCAGAATTGCGACAACAAGCCTCGTGGTCGATATTGAGGAAATGAACACTCCCGTAGACCCTGCAGTTCTGAGTCATCCTCCAGCGACATCAACAAAGCACAAGCGTCAGTCCCTTGCCACACAAACCATTGGAATACCCAGTCCAGCGTAAGCCTGTGGGTGCTGAAACCATGGAACCAGCCACCCAAAGTCCATGACTTCTTGCAAAGTCAAGGAACTTGGTGCTCTTCTGGTTCACAGTTCCAGACCCATGAGGACCAAACAGCGTCTCATAACCACCCCTGTAAGTGCCAGTCGATGCATTGAAATCCCCCAAGAGAGAAGAGCATCTCACCTGGGGCACTGATCAACCACAGACTCGAGCGTGGCAGAGAATGCCTCTTCACAGAGAGATCACTCGCCTCATTCAGGCATACACAGAACGCAGGAAATGACACCCAAGGAGTGACGAATTCAGTCTCATTATATGCTAATTGACTGATGTTACCTCACTTATCATGGGGTCAGCTTATTGGACACAGCTACAGCAACTCTTGAACATTCACCCATCCGGGTGACCAGACAGGTGAAGGTGTAACCACCGGCCATGATCTCACCACGATCCGGCCTCTGAACCTCAGAGAGTGCTACAATACTTATGTTCAACAACTGGAGCTTCAGATGATAACAGAGACTCAGATGATCAGATGATCATCCTCTCTTAGGGATAGGACATTCCAAGCACCAGCCGAAAGGACCGCCTCAGTTGAAACCCGAGGAGACCGCTGTCTGGTGACCACACCTCAGACCACCACGACACACAACCTCTCAATCCGATCCAGGAAGGTTGCCTCTGATTTCCTCCTCTATCATCAAAGAATGGGAGTACTGAAGGATTGCCCTGATCCAATCATCCAGTGAGCTGCCCTGTGAAGGGCAGCTGCACAGGAGGTACTCCCATGGAGTGGGTTTTCAGTTTCTTTGCGTTTTTTTATGCGTTTTGCAGAATGAAGTGGTTTACTGCATCTGGATGCAAATCCTGCCACAGCCTCCGAGAAAAAGATGTAACCCAACTGCAGGGAGACGTCCACAGAGGCAGTTTGGCACCAGATACTCCACCAGTCAAAAGTTTTAGAACACCCCCATTTTTCAGTTTTTACTGAAATTTAAGCAGTTCAAGTCCAGTGAATAACCTGAAATGGTACAAAGCTAAGCGGTAAAGCTAAGTGGATTAAAAAAAAGTTTAGATAACCAAAAACTGAAAAATAATGTAAATTTCAAATTGTTAAAAAGGCCATTTCAGGGAACAAGTAATGGGTTAGCAACTGCAGCTGTTTTGCAGCAATGGAAGTAAATTAAGTATGCAAACAATTCCTACAGGTGTCCAACTTTTGTTGATTAGTTACAACCCTATGTCTGATAAAAGCGTGTTGGACAGACTGTGTGCTGTACCTCTGAAGCATTATTTGGACAATATTGCACTGAAGGAAGTAGTATATTGTTATCATAATGGGAGAAAAAGACAATTAACAAAGGAAGACAAACAGACCATTATAACCCTTAAGTGGAGATCTTTCCTTTAGAGAAATTGCAAAGAGGGCCAAGGTGTCAGTGAGTACAGTTTCCTACACCATCAAAAGGCACTTGGAAACTGAGCTAAAGGAGGAGGTCTGGCAGACCCAAAGCCACAACACAATCAAGAGACAAGTTTCTGAGAGTCAACAGCTTGCGTGATGGGGCTCACAAGGACAGCAGCTTCAAGCACAGCTTAACATTTGTCGAAGTAAGGAAGTCTCATTTCAACTGTGAAGAGAAGACTTCGAGCTGCAGGTTTGACAGGTCGAGTGGCAGTAAGAAAGCCATTGCTAAGATGGCAAAATAAAGAAAAGAGCTTGCCTGGGCCATGAAACAACCGCCAGTGGACTACTGAAAACTGGAAGAAGTCTTTGGACCGATGATCAAAATTGAAATTTCGGTTCATCACGCAGGGTTTTTTGTACACGTCGAGTAGGCGAAAGGATGGTTCCTCAGTGTGTGACACCAACTGTCAAACATGGAGGAGGAAGCGTGATGATCTGGGCTCTTTTGCAGATCCAGAGTCGTGACTTGCACAGAGTGATGGCACCCTGAACCAAAAGGGGCACCGCAGATTTTGCCAGCGCAATGCAATACCCTCTGGTTTACGCCTAGTTAGTCAGGGGTTCATCCTACAGCAAGATAACGACCCAAAACATACCTCCGGTTATGTCAGAACTACCTAGAAGAATGAACCAAGACGGTAGGCTTCAAATCATGAATGGCCAGCACAGTCTCCAGACTTAAACCCATATCGAGCTGGTTTGGGATGAACTGGACAGAAGAGTGAAAGCAAAGCAACCTACAAGTGCAACCATTGTGGGAACTTCTGGCAACAGTTGTTGGAAGTTTCCAAACAATATTAATTTCCATGTAGAAAGAATGCCACGAGTATGTTCGGCTGTTATATCTGCAAAAGGTGCTACTTTTGTGAGTCAAAAATTTAGATTAAATTTTGTTCAACAAAACGATTCCATGATTTCATTTTATCTGAAATGTTTATATTGTTCTATGCTTTAATTCCAGAGTACATTGAAACATTAAACTGCTTAAATTTCAGTAAAAACTGGAAAAATGGGGTGTTCTAAAAGCTTTGACCGGTAGAGTGTGGATGGCTGTTGGCCCACAAGGAGCTCCTCCGCCTTTAACAGGTTTTGTTTTAAATCCTGTGGTGTCCATATCGGTACCATCCTCCTCACCAGGAAACCTGGTGGTGGAGACGGTTTATTGCACAACGCGACCATGAAACAGGTTAGTAACAGGTTAACATGGTACCTGTAGCAAGTCATAGATCTGATCTGGCCTGACAGAGCAATACAATGTAGCCGCACTGAAGGTCAAAATCTGCATCCGTACCTTAACAAAATCTGAATAAGCTTCTTTTTCTCACCTATGTTAATCATCCATCAACTTTTGTCATAATCCATCCACAAATTTTTGAATCTATACTACCGTGTCCATCTCTCAATGGTAAAAATCAGCTGAAAATTTTATATAAAATTCTCATATCCAGATCTGGATCTAAACTTCCACAAAAACCAACTTAATTAGTCCTGCTAACCCTCATTCCAGTCCCCAAGCTTGTCCGAATCTGTTTTATAACTTTTGAGATAACCTGCTAACAGATGGACAGACAGATCAGGGTGAAAACATCACACCATTCACCTTTGGTGTTGGAGGTAATATACTCTTTGGTGCTTGGTTTTTTTTCTGCTCAGATTCACTTTTGAATGCTTTTGTGAAGAAACTCATTTGCTTTCGGTGTATTGCTTTTTCTGCTGCCTCACACCCATTTTGGAGTACCTTATTGAGACCATATTATGACTTCATGTACATCTTTCCCTTGCTCAGGATCCTTAACTTTATGACAAAATATATAACATTGTGTGTCCACCCCTGCACAGAGGACATCTATCCTCATCTGTATTGGACCTTGGCACGAAATGTACTTGAGATTGGAGCAGATCATAAGCGGCTCTGATAACATAACTGTCTCATCAGAGCCATTTGCCAGATATCATTTGAAGTGCGTCCTCCCAGCTGTGCATTGGCTTTGCTGAGCCGACTGTACATCTTTCCGAATTCGTAAATACCTTCATCATTTTAGATCTCTTGCATGACTGTCTCTTTTCTCTTATTTTTTTTTTTTTTTTAAACTTGCTTTTGACCACAGCCAGTATTTTCACCAAATCCAAATCTTTTGTATGGGTCTGTGTTATGGCCAAACACTTATTTCAATTGCAGGTGCTTGCTGCGCTCCTTCACTGCTTCCTTAACCCTCCATTTTGATATGCCTCTTGGACTCAGAGACGTATGTTCGTGGATTAGTAGGGACAAGGATATGTGATCCAGCTGCGTCATATTAATATATATATATATTTGTGCACAGGGTGTCCCAGATGTCTAGACCCCATAGGAAATCCAGGCATTTTATTCATAAAGTAAAAAAACACATTCCTGATGTCTGTTTTACATAATTTCAGGAATGAAACAACCACTGATGGCTGGCTCACTATACCAATCAAGAAGGTGGAGTTGGTGTTTGTTCACGTTTCTGGAAAACTAACCGAGGGAGCCTGTGTTTATATTCATGAAAAACACCCTGAAAGCCAAAGCAACTCAAAGATTCGTCGACAAAGGTGTTACATTTTAAGATACTGGAAAGTGTTGCTGATTGTCTTCGTATTGGTCATCCTCGACGCTTCAGTATAAATTGTTTTTTTGAGTCTTCAGGTGTAAATTAAGTGTAAATTGTGTATTTTCCCGATGGATCCAGACTTTTGGACACCCTTATAATGTGTTAATATATTATTATATATCACATTACATCACATCACATCAACAACCATCACATCACATCACATCCAACCCCCTAACTTGACGAGGCAGCAGGGCACAACCGAGTCCCATCACAGCGCTTTCTGCATGACTTGCCAGCAACAAGTGTTGCCTGCTATGTGGAGTTGCACCAGGCAAAATCAACCAAATTATTAATGTATACTCCTCTATTTATTTATTTAAAATATATTTAATATTCCTGGTTTGCAGCCAGATGGACGAGTGAAGGATGTATTCACATAAAAGGATATGCCATTAAATATCATGCCAATATACAGATCATTTTGAGGCTGTCTGCATATTGCATATGCTGGGAATGGAATATAATGATCAGAGCAAGAGGGTTTGAGGGAGTGGGGAGTATTGAAAGTAAGTTCGGGAAAGGAGGGGTTAAGAGAGAAAAATATGTGGTTTGGGAGAATGTAAGCAAATGCGGGGGGAAGGGGAGGGAGTTGAATTGGGTAGATAAAGCAGACGATGGGGCAGTGGGGCACCAACATTTATCTAATTCTCACGTCTGTAAAATGGTAGATGGCTCTTGACCCAGGAGAACTATGTCGATGGCCTAGGTGGTTGTATCATTCAGTAAACATTGATAAGCTTTTACAATCTCATATTGCTAGCATGGACGATGGATATCTTAAAATGTCTCCACAAGTACCTTACTCTCTCTACTGTTCTCCTCCATACCCCCCCCCCTCTGTGGTGGCATTCAGTTACATGTCCACAGAGCAGTACGTCTATGTGCGCGGGCGGGCCGTGGGCGCTTTGTGTGCCAAGAGTGTGGCATTCGTTGCCACAAGCCAAGCATGCTCCGCAAGCACATCCGCTCACACACAGACCTGCGACCCTACCAGTGGCATTCCTTGCAGTTTCTCCTTTAAGACAAAAAGGTGAAGGGAGTTTAGAGGCACCAGGGTCAGAAATGGACAGTTGCTGGTGAATTCCCTTCGACGATTTATCATGTTCAGTGCTTGTGCGTCAACAGGACTTCTGCTTTGCAGGCAATCTGACCAAGCAGAGCGTTCACGGGCACATTACAAGCAGTGCCTCATGAAGGGCCGGGTGGATGCCGATGCACAAGAGCAAGACCAGAGCAGCGACAATGGTATGCCATTGGTCGTGTTATAACGGAGATGTAGTTATAACTACTAACTGCAGTGTGGCCATTGATTCTGGATAATTATTACTTACTGGAAATATTACTTTTTGCAAATGAACAATGATACATCTGGTCATTATCAAATTTTTCACTTCACATTCAGCAACAAATGTTAATTCAATTACTCATGCGGTGGCTGTCATTCTTGCCTGCAAATGGCGCAAACGTGGACATGACTTTGTGTGTTTCGTACCCAACCGTCGACCCACAATTGCGTAAGTGACTCATCACAACTCTCAGCCAATTGCAGTTTTAGACGTGGCTTCCTCTGCATTAGAATGACTGGAAAATGCACCAAGGTCTGTGCAGGACTAGATACTGCTTAATAGTGCATTATGGGTGTAGTATACAGTACCTTCAGAAAGTATACACATCCCTTCGACTTCTCTGCACATTTTATTGTGCTTCACCCTGAATTTAAACAGATTATGTTCAAATGTTTTTGTCATCGATCGACACAAAGTACCCCATAATGACGAAGTGAAAACATGTTTTTTGAAATTTTTATATATCATTACAAATGAAAAATCTGAAATCTCTGCGTCAATAAGTATTCAACCCCTTTACCTGACACTCCATATTGAGCTCAGGTGCATCCATTTTCCTTTGATCATCCTTCAGATGTCTCATCAACTTGATTGGAGTCCCCCTGTGGCAAATTAATTGATTGACATGGTTTTGAAAGAAACACACCTTCTATACTTGAGGTCCAACAGTTGGCAGTGCATGTCAGAGGGAAACTCCACCATAAAGTCCAAGGAACTGTCTGTAGAGCTCCGAGATGAGTTGAGAGGAGCATATATCTGGGGAAGGGTAACAAATTTCTAGAGAGTTGAAAGTTCCAAGAGCACAGTGAGCTCCATCATTAGGAAATGAAAAGAATATGGAACCACCCAGACTCTTCCTAGAGCTGGCCGTCCGACCAAACTGAGCAAGCGGGCGAGGACCTTCGTCAGGGAGGTGACAATAACCCAATGAGCACTCTGGCAAACTACAGAGTTCCTTGGCTGAGATGGGAGAACCTGCCAGAGGGACAACAATCTCTGCAGCACTTCACAAACCTACACTTTATGGGAGAGTGCCAGACGGAAGCCACTCCTGAGAAAAAGTCACATGACAGCACGCCTCATGTTTACAAAAAAGGCACTTGAAATACTTTGAGAGCACAAGGCAAAATATTCTATGGTCTGACGAGACAAAATTTAACTCTTTGGCCTGAATGCAAAGCGCTGAAGTTTGAAACATGAATCCTTCGCATCAGTCAGGTCAGGTCAGGTATAGGAGGCATGCGCCAGAGTAGCGCGTCGCTGCGTCCACTTTCTGCCGGTCTGGGCCTTCTGTCTGGCCATCCCCCAGGCAATGCCTGGCCCATCCCCATCTCCTTGAGATGCAGATCAACCTGCTGCAACCATAAGGCATGTGTTCGGCCATTGGCCTCCTCCACTCATGAGAATCCCTGCTGAGACAATCTGGTGAGCAGGAATCAGCGCAGGAAACGAGCCACATGTCCATACAGCCGCAGCTGATACTCACGGATTATGCAGGTACCAAATCTCATTTGAGTCTCTCTCTAGCAACCGCTATTTGACACAAGTCCGACCAGCGATAGCCAAGGATTCTCCGAAGAGACCTGGTACCAAAGAATTAAGTCTCGGTCTCAATTCTTGTCATAGTCCAAATCTCGCATCCATAGAGCAAGACTGGAAGCACCAAGGACCTGAAGACTCGACTTTCGTCCTCCCGCACAGGTCCCGGGCAGTGCACATCCCATTATCCAGTGAATCCATGACTCCCAGGCCGACCCAGACGTCTGTTGACCTCTGACTCACAGCCAGCAGAGACATGAATATCACTGCAAAGGTAAGTGAATCTCTCCACGCACTCAAACTCCTCCACCACAAACAAGCACGACAGGACAGCAGCATCCAAGATGTCATTGAAAGCCTGATCTTAGTTTTGACCAGGAAACCCGTAATCAGCACGGCTCCGACTCCTCATTCAGCACTTCGAGGGCCCCCAAAAGGTATCTAAATTCCTCCGCAAGATGACTGAGTCATCTGCGAAATGAAGATGAGAGATCTTGACATTCCCAAACGTTGACACCGCAGCTTTCTCTCTCTGACATCCTCCTCAAATCCAGTCCATACAAGTGCTGAAAAGTGTGGGGGCCAGTACACACCCTGACGAACTCCAGTAAAAAAACTGGAAATAAGTCAGAGATGATACCACCACATCTCACAGCACAATCAGTACCAGAGTAGAGTTCAGACATCAGAACGATCAGTTTTGGTGGCACCCACGAAGACCAAGAATCCTCCAGTGGGCATCCCAATTCATCTGAATCGAACGCTTTGCAGAGATCAACATCGGCTGCAAGCAGCCCTGCCGAAACTCTCATCTGCGTTCGGTGAGGACCCGAGGATACGGTCAATCGTTGACTCTTTGGTGTAAAGCCTTACGCTCTGGACGCTGGGCTAAGCAGATGGTGGCGAACCCTATCAATAATTATCCGAGCAAAGACCTTGCCCGCACTGAGAGCAGCATCACCCCTCGGTAGCTGTTGCAGTCTTGGCGATCACTCCTTCCCTTCCAGAGAGGGACAACAAGGCCCCTCTTCCAGTCAGTTGGATGATGCTGTGTTCCAGGCAGAGAACAGAACTGCATGCAACGACACGAGTGCAGCATTTCCACCAGCTTTGCGAAGTTCAGCATGGATGCCACAGATCCTGGAGTTTTACCCCATTTTCAACCGATTCACCGCAGCCTGTGTTCCACAAGCGAGGTGGACCACAGTTGATTGGAGGGTCAGCAACAGGATTGTAACACCCTGATGTCCACTTCGACAACTGGTAGATCAGCCTGGTACAACCGCTCAAAGTAACGCGCCACGGGCCTTCACTTTGGACTCCTCTGTCAAGAGCCTTCCACCCTCTGCTCTAACTGCATTACCCGAGGGATGGGCATGGATGAAGGCAATGTGCGAATTCCCCTGTAAGCGGATGAGAATCCCTTGACCACAGTGATGCTCTACCCCCTCAGATTCCTCGCACATAGGCCTCCTTGTCCACCTAGCGCACGTACAGTTTTATGCCTCAGCTCCCTGAACAGCTCAGCTCTGCCATTCAGCCTGGCCTGTGACTCTGGTCAATGGTATCCAGTGTCCCTTGAGAGACAAAATTCTTTTTTGCCCTACGGTGAGTTCCAAGACATCCACCGGCAACATCAAGGACGGTGCTCTTGAAGGCACTCCACAACTCTTCAGGACCTCCCAAAGCACCCAGACCCCCCAAATCTCCATCAGTTGTTCGCAAACTCCTCAGCTACCCCTCATCCTTGAGCTGCCAACATCCAGCCTAGGCTGGGATGGTACCATTCTCCTGGATTTAAGGTGCAACTTCAGAGTTGCTTACAACAAGCGGAGGTCAGTATTGAGGAACTGAGCACTCCGGTAGACCTGCAGTTCTGGATATTCTACAGCGACCATCAACGAGGACATGGTCAATCTCCTTTGCACCACCAGCGTTGGAATACCAAATCCAGCGATGAGCTTGTGGTCTCTGGAAACCATGACCGGCCACCATAAGTCCATGACTTCTTGCAAAGTCAAGGAACATAGTGCTATTCTGCTTTGGGGACCAACACACATCTCATAACATCCCTATCTGTTCCAGTCGATGCATTGAATCCCCCAAGACTAGAAGTGTATCTCGTCTGGGGCACTGATCAACCACAGACTCGAGCGTGGCGTAGAATGCATCCTTCACGTGAGATCACTCGTCTCAGTCGGCAGTAAAACAGAGACCAGGGAAATGACACCTCAGGAGTGACGATCCTTCGTCTCATAATACGCTCGTTGACCGGTGTTACCTCAATTATCATTGGAGTCAGCTTATTATTGGACACAGCTACAGCAACTCCTTGTGATTGGTAACAATCAGAGTGACCTGACCAATAGTAGGTGTAACCACCCACCATGGATCTCGCCGCAATCCGTTCTCCGAACGTCAGAGAGTGCTGCGATAGGGTGTCCAAACACTTGAGCCAGGTGATAACAGAGACAGGTGTCATCCCTCTTAGGGATAGGACATTCCAGCCACCACCGAAGGGACCGCCTCAGGTTAACCCAAGGAGACCGCCGTCTGGTGGACGACACCTCAGCACCACTCCGACACGCTCTCCTGCAATCTGACCGGGAATGTTACCTCGTGGTTTCCCTCCGATCATCAAAGATGGGGGTCCCGAAGGCTTTGCCCCAATCCCGTCATCCGGTGAGCTCCCTGCGAAGGAAAGCTGCACAGGAGGTACTCCAACCGAGGGGTTTTCAGATTTCTTTGCGTTCTTTGTGTTTTGGCGGAATGAAGGGGTGTTTTCCGGTGGCCGGAGTGCAAATCCTGCCACCAACCTCCTAATAAGAAATAACCCAACTGCAGGAGGATGTCCACAGACACAGTTGGGCACTAGATATGGATGGTCGTTGGCTCACAAGGAGTTCCTCCGCCCTTCGCATCGAAAAGGAAAAACTGATTTCTCGTCCATGATTTTGTGGCTCAAATATAAGGCTATGTACACATTGGTCAGTCAACTCATGTGGGGTGGCCAAATTGTGAAAAATAGAAATGAAAAAAATGAGAAAACAAAGAGAAATCCATAAAGGAGAAATAGCCGCAATGCATTACCACGGATCACCACCCCATCGGGTTAATGTGCAGTGGTTGTATAGATCTGCAAATCTGTACTTCAACACCAGTCTTGCACACTGCTGTTACAGACAAAATGATGTCGTATTGTCCTCAGCAGCAAGACGAAAAAGTTGATCCATAGCTTGTCCAAAAAAAAGCATTTATCCAGCCCTTGAGAACACCAAGGGGAGTAGGAATGGTGGTGAATTACATGGTTTAAATAAAGGAAAGGAAAGAGAAGGAAGGGGAAAGAATGCATGAGGATTTATGGAACGAGACCAATATTCAGCCTGTTTGCAAATGTAACATGTAGAACCAGAAGGCACATATTATAGAAAGAAAATCTTTGTACGATTGG
>CM068966.1:69901256-69919425 GCA_035128595.1 Eptatretus atami | reverse complement strand
AACCCTCAACATCCTTCATCACAAACAGGTACAGACACAGATATTAGCATCCAATATGTCATTGAATAGCCTGGATCCTTACCACCATTTCAAAGATGTTTCTCCCGCAGCCTGTCTTGTCCATCAAGACTAAGGTGGTTCAGAGTTGTGAAAGGTCAGCAGTAGGCGTATATTACATCCCTGGCATCCAATTCAACCAGCTGTGATCATGCCACTCAAGTAACTGGCCCAGTGGGCCTCATTCTGACTCATCTTTCAAGACCCACGCCCTTTGCTCGAACTGCAGTTACACTGTGGATTGGCTGGAGGAACGCGAATGCTAATTCCACCTGTAAGCAGGATGAGATCATCTCACCCACATGTGATGCTCGACCCACCTCACACATCCTCGCACATAGGCCTCCTTGCCATCCTCGGCGCACGTACTCAGTTTTACGCCGCAACTCTCCCTGAACAGCTCAGCCTGCCTATAAGCCTGGCCCTGCCGACTCTGGTCAATGGATCCAGTGCTCCTTGAGAGGCAAAATTATTATTCACCCTCGGTGAGTTGCAAGACACCACCGGGCAATCATTCAAGGATTGTGGTCTGAAGCACTCAACAACTCTTCAGGATTCCCTAAAGCACCAGACCCCCCAAAATCCCACCACTCCTGTTCGCAATTACTCTCAGCTACCCTCTCACCCTTAAGTTTGCCATCATCCAGCCTTGGCTGGGATGGTACCATTCTTCTTGATTTAAGCTGCAACTTCAGAATTGCGAAACAAGCCTCTGTGGTCAGAGATGAGGAAATGAACACTGCCCGGTAGACCCTGCAGTTCTGAGTCATCCTCCAGCGACCATCAACCAAGCACAAGCGTCATCCTTTGCCACACAAACAGCATTGAATACCCAGATCCAGCGTTAAAGCCTGTGCGGGATGCTGAAACCATGGAACCAGCTCACCCAAAGTCCAATGACTTCTTGCAAAGTCAAGAACTTGGTGCTCTCTGGTTCCACAGTTCTCCAGACCCTTATGAGACCTAACACTATCGTCGTCATAAGCCACCTCCGTAAGTGCCAGTCGATCAGTTAAATCCCCCAGAGAGAAGAGCATCTCACCTGGGCACTGATCAACCATCAGACCTGAACGTGGCAGAGATATGCCTCCTTCACAGAGAGATCACTCGCCTCATTCAGAGGCATAACAAAAACCAGGGAAATGGACACTCCAAGAGAGTGACGAATCCTCAGTTCTCATTATTATGCTAATTGACGTGATGTTACCTCACTTTATATGCGGAGTCAGCTTATTTGGACACAGCTACAGTCACAATCCTTGAACATTCATCCCATCCAGGGTGGACCAGAATCAGTGGAAGGTGTAACCATCCGGCCATGAGTCTCACCACGATCCGCCTCTGAACCTCAAGAGAGTGCTTACAATACTTATGTCGAACACTGGAGCTTCAGATGATAACAGAGACTCAGGATTGATCATGATGATCATCCTCTCTTGAGAATTAGGACATTTCCAAGCACCCACTCGAAAGACCGCCTCAGTTGAACCCGAGGAGAGACCGCTAGTCTGTGGACCACACCTCAGCCACCACCACGACACCACCTTCTAAATCGATCCAGGAAGGTTGCCCTGATTTTCCTCCTATTCATCAAAGATGGAGTACTGAAGATTGCCCTGATTCCAATCATTCCAGTGAGCTGCCTGTGTAAGGCAGCTGCACAGGATGGTACTCCCATGGAGTGGGTTTTTCAGTTGTTCTTTGTCGTTTTTTTATGCGTTTTGCAGAATGAAGTGTTTACTGCATCTGGAGATGCAAAATCCTGCCACCAGCTCCGAGAAAAAGATGTCTAACCCAACTGGCAGGGAACGTTCCACAGAGTGCAGTTGGCACCAGATACTCCACCAGTCAAAAGTTTTAGAACACCCCCTTTCAGTTTTTACTGAAATTTAAGCAGTTCAAGTTCCATGTGATAAACCTGAAATGTACAAAGCTAAGCGTAAAGCTAAGTGGATTAAAAAAAAAAGTTTAGATACTCAAAAAACTTGGAAAAATATAATGTAAATTTCCAGTAATTGTTAAAAAGGCCCATTTCAGGAAACAAGTAATGGTAGCAACTGCAGCTGTTCTGCCAGCAATGGAAGATAATATTAAGTATGCAAACAACTTCCTACAAGGCGTGTCCCAACTTTTGATGATTAGTTACAACCTTTATGTCTTGTAAAAAGCAGTTGTTGGAACAGACTGGTTGCTGTACCCTCTGAAGCATTATTTGGACAATATTGCACTGAGGTAAGTAGTATATGTTATCATAATGCGAGAAAAAGACAATTTAACAAAGGAAGACAAACAGACATTATTAACCCTTAAAGTGAGGTCTTTCCTTTAGAGAAATTGCAAAGTAGGGCCAAAGGGTGTCAGTGCATACAGTTTCCTACACATCAAAAGGCACTTGGAAACTGACAAGGAAGTAGAGTCTGGCAAGACCAAAAGCCACAACACACATCAGAAGACAAGTTCTTGAGATCAAACAGCTTGCGTGAGTGGGCTCACAGCGGACAGCAGCTTCAAGCACAGCTTAAACATATTGTCCGAAGTAGAGTCTTCACGTTTCACTCGTGAGAGATAGACTTCGAGCTGCCAGGTTTGACAGCCGATGGCAGTAAGAAAAGCCATGCTAGATGCAAAAAATAGAAAAAAGAGGCTGGCCTGGGCCATGAAACACCGCCAGTGGACTACTGAAAAGCTAGTAAGAAGGTCTTATTGGACCGATGAATTCAAAATTTGAAAATTGTGTTCATTCACGCAGGGTTTTTTACCCAAAATATCAAAAACTAACCGTCTGAGTAATGCGAAAGGATGTCCTCATGTGTGTTGACACAATGTTCAACATGGAGGGAGGGAGAGCGTGATGATCTGGGTACTCTTTAATGCAGATCCGATCGTGACTTGCACAGATGTGACTGGCACCCTGGAACCAAAAGGGCACTCGCAGCATTTTTGCCAGCCGCAATGCAAATACCTTGCTGTCTACGCCTAGTTAGTCCAGGGTTCATCCACAGCGAAAGATAACGGACCAAAATCATACCTTCAGGTTATGTCAGAAAACTACCTAGAAGTAAATTGAACAAAAGACTGGTAGCTTCAAATTCATGAATGGCCAGCACAGGTTCCAGACTTTAAACCCCATCGAGCTGGTTTGGGCATGAACATGGACAAAGAGTGAAAGCAAAGCAACCTACAATGTGCAACGCATTTGTCGGGAACTTTCTGCAACAGTCGTTGGAAAAGAACTTATTCCCAAACAATATTTGATTTCCATTGAAAGAATGCCACGATATGTTGGCTGTTATATCTGCAAAAGGTGGCTAACTTTTGTGTTCAAAAATGTAAGATTAAATGTTTTGTTCAATCAAAACGATTTCCATGTGATTTCATTTTTTCTGAAATTGTTTATTTGTCTCATGTTAATTCCAGAGTAGCATTGAAACATTTAAACTGCTTAAATTTCAGTAAAAAACTGGAAAAAATGGGGGTGTTCTAAAAGCTTTGACCGGCCTAGATGTGATGGCTGTTGGCCCACCAAGAGCTCCTCCGCCCCTTTTAACAGGTTTTGTTTTAATCCTGCTGGGGTCCATATCGGTACATCCTTCCTCACCAGGAAAACCTGGTGGGGAGGACGGCCTTTAATTCCGACAACGCGACCATGAAACAGGTTAGAAGTGTAAACATGGTACCTTAGTCAAGTCATTAGATCTGATTCTGGCCTGGAACCGACAATACCAATGTATAGCCCACTGTAGGTTCAAATCTGCATACCTGTACCTTAACAAAATCTGAATAAGGACTTCTCTTTCTCACCTATGTACTCATTCCTGTCAACTTTGTCATATAATCCATCCACAGTAATTTTTGTAATGCTATAGTACCGTGTTTGGTCCCATCTTCGTCAATGGTAAAAATCAGCTAGAAAATTTATAAAAAATTCTCATATCCAGATCTGGATCTAGACGCTTCACCAAAAACCAACTTAATTAAGTCCTGCTAGACCCTCATTCCAGTCACCAAAGCTTGTCGCGAACTGTTTATTACACTTTTTGAGATAACCTGCTAACAGCATATGGACGACAGACAGTTGGTGAAAACATCTACACCATTCACCTTTGGTGTTGGACGGTTAATTATACTTTGGCGCTTGGTTTTTTTTCTGCTCAGATTCCTTATGAATCTTTTGTGAAGAAATCATTTGCTTCGGTTATTGCCTTTTCTGCTGCCTCACACCCTTTGGAAGTACCTTATTGAGGCCTATATTCATGGACTTCATGTACATCTTTCCCTTGTCTCAGGATCCTTGAACTTTATGACAAAATATATACATTGTGGTCCACCCCTGCACAGAGGACATCTATTCCTCATTCTGTATTGGACCTTGTGCACGAAATTGTACCTTAGATGGAGCAATTCATAATGCGGCTCTGGATAACATTAACTGTCCATTCAGAGCCACTTTGCCAGATATTCATTTGAAGGCATTGCGCTCCCCAGTGTGCATGGTTTGTGAGGTCGATCTGTACATTCTCCGCAATTCTAAATTAACCCTTCATCCATTTTAATCTCTTGGCGATGACTTCGCTTGTTCTCTTTCTTTTATTTTTTATTTTTAAACTTGCTTTGGACCACAGCCAGTATTGTTCACCAAATCCAAATCTTTTTGATGGGTCTGTGTATGGCCAAACACTTATTTCAATGCAGTTGTTTGCTTGCGCTCCATCAACTGCTTCCTTAACCCTCCATTGTATGATACTGACTCTTGACTCAGAGACGTATGTTCGTGGATTCTAGTCAGGTGGACAAGGCATTGGTGATCCAGCCTGCCGTCATATTAAATATATACTAATACTATATGCCACAGGGATGCCTCAGATGTCTAGTACCCATAGGGAAATCCAGGCAATTTTATTCAAAAGTTAAAAAAACACATTCTGATGTCTGTTTTACAATAATTTCATTGGAATGAATAACAACCACTGATGGCTGGCTCACTATCACCAATCAAGAAGGTGGAGTTGAGTGTATTGTTCACGTTTCTGGAATCAAGCCGAGAGGGGCCTGCACTGTGTTATTTCATGAAAAAACACCCTGAGAAGCCAAAGCCAACTCAAAGATTCGTCGACCAAAGTGTTACATTTTAAGATACTGGAAGTGGTTGCTGATTGTCTTCGTATTGGTCTCCTCACGCTTCAGTTATAAATGTTTTTTTGAGTCTTCGGTAAAATTAAGTGTAAATTGTTATTTTTCCCGAGATCCAGACTTTTGGGGACACCCTATATATGTGATATATATGTAATATATACTCATTACATCACATCACATCACATCACATCAACATCACATCCACATTCCAACCCCCTAACTTGACGAGGCAGCAGGGCACAACTCGAGTTCCCATCACACGCTTTCTGCATGACTTGCCAGCAACAAGGTTGCCTGCTATGTGGAGTTGCACCCAGGCAAAATTCAACCAAATTATTAATGTATAACTCAACTCTATTATATTTTAATATAATTGTTATATTCCTGTTTGCAGCCAGATGGACGATTGAAGGTGTATTCACATAAAAAGGTATTGCCATTAAATATCAGCCAATATACAGATCATTTTGAAGCTTGTCTGCATATTTGCATATGGCTGGAGAATGAATATAATGATCAAGCAAGAGGTTTGAGGAGGGTGGAGTATTGAAAGAAGTTCGGGAAAAGGAGGGTTTAAAGAGAAAAATATTTGTTGGAGGAAATGTAAGCAAATGCGGGGAAAGGGGAGGGAGTTGAATTGGTAGATAAAGCAGACGATGGGCAGAGTGGTGGCACCAAACATTTATCTAATCTCACGTCTGTAAATGTAGATGGCTCTTGACCCAGAGACATATGTCGATGGCCTAGGTGGTTGTATATTCAGTCAATACATTGATTAACTTTACAATCTCATTTGCTAGCATGAACGATGGATATCTTTAAATGTCTCCACAAGTAGCCTACTCTCTTCTATGTTCTCTCCATACCCGACCCCCCCTTCTGGTTGGTGGCATTCAGGTTACATGTCCACAGAGCTAGTACGTCTATTGTGCGATGGGCGGGGCCGTGGGCGCTTGTGTGCCAACGAGTTGGCATTCGTATGCCACAGCAAGCATTGCTCCGCAACACATCCCTCACCACAGACCTGCGTACCCTACCGTGCATTCCTTGCAAGTTTCTCCTTTTAATGACAAAAGGTGAAAGGGAGTTTTAGATGTCACCAGGTGTCAGAAATGGACAGTTGCTGTGAATTCCTTCGACGATTTTCATGTCAGTGTTGTTGGCGTCAACAGGACTCTGCTTTGCAGTGCAATTCTGACCAAGCACGAAGCGTTCACGGGCAACATACAAGCAGTGCCTCCAATCGAAGGCCGGGGTGGCATTGCGTATGACAAGAGCAAGACCAGAGCAGCGACCAATGGGTTATGCCATTGTCGTGTTGCATTAACGAGATGTAGTGTGTATTACTACTAATCTGCAGTGGCCTTATTTGATCGTAATAATTAATTACTTACTTGGAAATATTATCTTTTTGCAAATGCTGAACAATGATACATCTGCGTCATTACAAAATTTTTTTCACTTCACACTCAGCACACAATGTTATTCAATTACCTCATGCGGTGTGCTTGTCATTCTGTGCTGCAAATTGGTCCGAAAACTGTGGAATGACTTTTGTGTGTTTCGTACCCAACCGTCGACCCACAATTGCGAAGTTGACATCACATAACTCTTCAGCCCAATTGCAGTTTGACGTGGCTTCCTCTGCAATTAGAATGACTGGAGAAAATGCACCAAGGTCGTGTCAGGACTACATACTGCTTATAGTGCATTATGTGTTAGTATACAGTACCTTCAGAAATATACACATCCTTCGACTTCTGTCACATTGTTATTGTGTCTCACCCTGAATTTAAAACAGATTATTTTCAAAATGTTTTTTGTCATTCGATCGACACAAAGTACCAAATGCAACGAAGTGAAACATGGTTTTTTGAAATTTTTATATATCAATTACCAATGCAAATCTGAATCTGCTTGCTCAAATAACGTATTCAACCCCTTTACCATGACACTCCATATTGAGCTCAGGTGCATCCATTTTCCTTTGATCATCCTCAAATGTCTCAATCAAGCTTGATTTGGAAGTCCCCTGTGGCAAATTAATTAGATTGACAATGATTTGAAAGAAACACACCTTCTATCTGAGGTTCCAACAGATTGGCATGCATGTCAGAGGAGAAAACTCCACCATAAAGCCAAGAACTGTCTGTAGAGCTTCCGAAGATCGATTGAGAGAGCATATATCTGGGTAAGGGATACAAAATTTCTAGGAGAGTGAAATTCCCAAGAGCACAGTGAGCTCCATCATTAGGAAATGAAAAAGAATATGGAACCACCCAGACTTTCCTAGAGTACTGCCGTCGCACCACAAACTGAGCAGCGAGCCGAGGATCCTCGTCAGGAGGTGACCAATAACCCAAGTGAGCACTCTGGTCAAAACTAACAGAGTCCTCTGCTGAGATGGGAACCTGCCAGAGGGACAACAATCTCTGCAGCACTCACAACCACACTTTAGTGAGGAGAGTGGCCAGACGTAGCCACTCCTGAGAAAGAAGTCAACATGACAGCACGCCTCCATGTTTACAAAAAAGCACTTGAAATACTGTTGAGCAGCACAAGGCAAAATATTTCTTATGTTCTGACGAGTACAAAAATTTAACCTTGGCCTTGATGCCAAAGCGCTGAAAGTTTGAAACATGAATCCTTCGCATCAGAGTAGGTCAGGTCAGTATAGGAGCATCGCGCCAGAGTAGCGCGTCGCGCTCCACTTTCTTGCGTCTGGGCCTCTGTCTGGGACCATCTCCCCAGAGATTGCCTGGCCCATCCCCATCTCCTTGAGATGCAGATCAACTGCTGCAAACCATAGCATGTGTTCGGCCCATTGCCTCCTCCACTCATAGAGAAATCTCCTCGCTGTAGATCAACTCGGGAGCAGGATCAGCGCAGGAAACGTAGCCACATGTCCATACAGCCGCAGCTTGATACTCACGATTATGCAGGTATCCAAATTCTTCATTGAGGTCGTCTCTCAGCAACCGCTAGATTTGGACACAAGTCCAACCCAGCGATAGCTCAAGGATTCTTCCGAAGAGACCTAGCATCCGGTACCAAAGAATTAAAGTCTCGGTCTAGATTCTGGTCATAGTCCAATCTCGCATCCATAGAGCAAGACTGATAGTCACAAGACCTGAAGATCTCGGACTTTCCGTCCTCCCGCACAGGTACGCGCAGTGTCCACATCCATTATCCAGTGATCCTATACTCCCAGGCCCGACCCAGAGTCTGTTGACCTACTGACCACAAGCCAGCAAGAACATGAATATCACTGGCAAAGGTTAAGTGAATCTCTCCTACGACCTCAAACTCCCACCCAAAACAAGCACGGACAGTGACAGCAGCATCCAAGATGTTATTGAAAGCCTGGATTCATTAGTTTGACCCAGGAAACCCCGTAATCAATTGCGGACTCCGACTTCCTCATTCAGCACTTCGGGGCCCCCAAAGTTTATCTAAATTCTCCGCAAAGATGACTGAGTCATCTGCGATAATGAAGAGTGAGAACATTGACATCTCCAAACGTTGAACCCAGCTTTCTCTCTCTGACATCCTCCCTCAATCCAGTCCATACAAGTGCTGAAAAGTCGTGGGGGCCAGTACACACCCCTGACGACTCCATTAACAACTGGAAATAAGTCAGAGATGATACCACCACATCTCAAGCACAGATCCAAGTACCAGCAGTAGAGGTTCAAACATGCAGGAAACGATCAGTTTGGTGCACCCCACGGAAGACCAGAATCCTCCATTGGTGATCCCAATTCATCTGAATCGAACGCTTGCCGAGAGATTCAACACTCGGCTGCAAGCAGCCCCTGTCACAAAACTCTCACTCTGCGTTCGAGGTGAGGACCCGAAGGATACGGTACAACGTTGACCTCTTGGTTGGTATAAGCCTTATCTGTCTGGACGCTGTGCTTCAGCAGATGGTGGACGAACCCTTGATTCAATCATTATGACCGAGCATAAGACCTTGCCCGGCACTGAGAGTCAGCATACCCCTCAGGGTAGGCGTTGCAGTCTTGTGCGATCTACCCTTCCTTTCCAGAGGGCACAACAAGGACCCCTTTCAGTCAGTTGGGAATGTGCACTGTGTATCCAGGCAGGAGCACAGAAACTGCATGCAACGAATCACGTAGTGCAGATTCACCAGCTTTGAGAAGTTCAGTCAATGGATGCCCACAGATCCCTGGAGTTTTACCCCATTGAAATAACCGGATTCACCGCAGCCTGTGTTTCCACAAGCGTCAAAGGTGGACCACAGTTGATTGGAGGGTCAGCAACAGGGATTGTAACACCCCTGATGTCCACTTCGACAACTGGTAACAGCCGGTACAACCGCTCAAGTAACCGGCCCAGCGGGCCTTCACTTGACTTCCTCTGTCAAGAGCCTTCCACCCTCTGCTCTAACTGCATTACACCGAGGGATGGCATGATGTAACTGGCAATGTGCAGATCCCTGTAAGCGTATGAGAAATCCCTTGACCACAGTTGATGCTCTACCCCCTCATGATTCCTCGCACATAGCCTCCTTGTTCCACCCGTAGCGCACGTTACAGTGTTATGCCTCAGCTCCCTGAACAGCTTCAGCTCTGGCCAATTCAGCCTGGCCTTTGACTCTGTCAATGTATCCAGTTCCCTTGGAGAGACAAAATTCTTTTTGCTCCTACGGTGAGTTCCAAGATCATCCACCTGGCACACATCAAGGACGGTTGCGTCTTGAAGGGCACTCCACAACTCTTCAGGACCTCCCAACAGCACCCAGACCCCCCAGAATCTCCAACTCAGCTTGTTTACGACACTCCTTCAGCTACCTCTTTCATCCTGAGCTGGCCAACATCCAGCCTAGGCTGTGGATGTACCATTCCGGGTTTAAGGTGCAACTTCAGGTTCTTGTACAGATACAAGGCGGAGGGTCAGTATTGGAACTGAGACTCCGTGTAGACCCTGCCAGTTCTGGATGCATTCTACAGCGTTACCAATCAACGAGACATGTCAGATCTCCTTTGCCACCACCAGCGTTGGAATACCAAATCCATGCGATGGAGCTTGTGGTCTCTGAACCATGAACCGGCCACATAAGTCCATGACGTTCTTGCAAAGTCAAGGGAACATACTGCTATTCTGCTTTTGGGGACCAACACACATCATCAACTAACCATCCCTATCGTTCCAGTCATGCATTTGAAATCCACCCCCAAAGACTAGAAAGTGTATCTCGTCTGGGCACTGATCAACCACAGATCGAGCGTGCGTAGAATTGCATCCTTCACGGTGAGATCCACTCAGTCTCAGTCGGAGCATAAACAAGAGACCAGGGAAATGACACCTCAGGAAGTGACGAATCCTTCTCTCATAATAACGCTCGTTGACCGTGTTACCTCAATATCATTGGAGTCAGCTTATTGGACCACAGCTACAGCAACTCCTTGTGAATGGTAACAATACAGAGTGACCTGACCAATAGTAGGTGTACCACCCACCATTGATCGCGCCGCAAATCCGTTCTCCGAACGTCAGAGAGTGCTGCGGATACCGGTTGTCCAAACACTTGAGTCAGTATAACAGAGACAGGTGATCATCCCCTCTTAGGGATAGGGACCATTCCAGCACCACACCGAAGGGACCGCCTCAGGTAACCCAAGGAAGACCGCCGTCTGGTGGACGACACCTCAGCACCACTCCGACACCTCTCCTCCAATCTGGTACCCTGGGAATGTTACCCTGGTTTTCCCTCCGATCATCAAAGATGGGGGTCCCGAAGGCTTTGCCACAATCCCGTCATCCGCGTGAGCTGCCACTGCGAAGGAAAGCTGCACAGAAGATACGTCCCACCAGTGGGTTTCAGATTTTGCTGCGTTTTTGTGTTTTCCGAATGGAAGAGGTTTTTCCAGTGCCGGAGTGCAAATCCTGCCACCAACCTCCTAATAACGAAATACCAACTGCAGCGAGGATGTCCACAGACCAAGTTGGGCACTAGAATTGGGGATGTCCGTTGGCATCCACAAGGAGTTTCCTCCGCCCTTCGCATCGAAAAGGAAAAATACTGATTTTCTCGTCCATGAATTGTGGCTCAAATTATAGGCTATGTACACATTTGTCTAGTCAACTCATGTGGGTGGCCAAATTGTGTGAAAAATAGGAATGAATAAAAAATGAAGAAACAAAGAGAAATCCATAACAGGAGAAATAGCCGCAATGCATTACCCACGATCACCACCCCATCGGGTTAATGTGCAGTGGTTGTATAGATCTGCAAAATCTTGTACTCTTCAACACCAGTCTTGGCACACTGCGTTTACAGACAAAATTGATAGTCGTATTGTCCTCAGCAGCAAGTACGAAAAAGTGATCCATAGCTTTTCCAAAAAAAGCATTTATCCAGCCGAGAACACCAAGTGGGGAGTAGAGAATGGTGGTGAATTACATGGTTTAAATAAAGGGAAAGGAAAAGAGAAGGAAGGGGAGAAGAATGCATGAGGGATTTATGGAACGAGACCAATATTCAGGCCTGTTTGCAAATGTAACATGTAGAACCAGAAGGCACATATTATAGAAAGAAAATCTTTGTTACGATTGGGGGTGGGGGGGGGGGGGGGGCAGCATTGATCAAAGAAGTCCAATTGGAGGAAACATTGACTGATGTCCCCTTCTTGGAAGAAAGAGTTTCCCTTTTGGTGCCCCGACAGGAAAGGTGCGATCTTGAAACAAATAAATAAATAAAATAATGCTGTCAACACCTCATTCGCCACTCACTGATTTTGGCTTCACACCAAAACCTAAGGTTGACTTTCCACCTGTAGCTCCTCACCTGTCTGGCAAAGCACGAGCAATTTGACTGTTGTAGCCACCGAGCTCCATAAACACCACTACGAGAGTCACCCAGCTTCCCTGCCACGTTACTTGATTTGTCCTCACCAGCCAGCCCTGCTATCCATGTTTAGTCCTTTTAGCCCAGACTCCCATAAGAGAATGAATAGAACATGCCGATATGGAATTGGATTTGAAGGTATTTCAAAGACATTTGACCAATGTCGTCAAATGGACAAACATACTTTAGGAGCAACTCAACAAAACTAATAGTCTTCAATTTATAAATCCAAAATAAGCCTTTATTATCCATAAAATGCATTCATCAATGGATAAAGACATAGCGACGTTGTACAAGTGCCTATCTATACACTGCGGCCTGTCAGAGGCTCTCAGGGTCTCAGAGCTTACATATTATCATGAGAATCGTTAATGCTCGATATAAATCACGGCAATCTCATCAAAATAGAACCAACGAGGCTAACGGACTCATGTTTACTAATTCGGCATAAAGAAATATTTACTGATTAAGGAAGTGAATCAATTTTGTATATTTTCGTCGAAACGGATGACCATAGCGTCCCATGCACAACAATTTATAGCAGAAATATGGCGTCAATAAGATGGGACACATAAACGTCAATTTTCGCGGAAGAGTACATATCTGCACCCTAAAAGGTGCGTTTCCATCGATTAATTTCCGGGAATTCCCCTCGACTCCTAATGAACAAAATTAGTCATTTCGTGGATTTGCGGAAACCCCCGCTACAAAAAGCCGTCTCGACCCAAGCCTTCTAGGAACACATAAACAAACCATCCCAGGGCTGATCATGTGGGCCGGTGTAACAGTTTAACTACCCCCCCCTGGGGGGGTACTTGTCCTAGGATTAAAAATAGAAATGGATAAAAAATAGTATGTAAAGAACATGAACACCGAGAGGTACTATATTTTTGGTTAAATCTATTTTTGGCCATAGGGGGGCAAGTTATCCAGGGAGGGGGAGACTTATCCTAGGACAAGTACCCCCCCCCCGGGGGGGGGGAAGTTGTCCAGGGGCGACTTATCCTGTTACACCGGCGGTGTCTAGTTTCGTAAATTAGTGATAACACATTCAAGGAGCCTCTATAAAAGAAGGCTTGTGCTTTGAAAGTATGGAACTCTTTACGGAATTAAAGTCGGTGAAAAGCGCAGTTAAAGGATTAAAACCAGTCAATTCCCACTCACTGCTGTGGATGAAAGGACTAAACATGGAAGCTGAGCAGACTCCACGATGCGGACAATCACTAGCTGCCGATGACCTCTCTAGTGGTGTTATAGAGCTCGGTGCTTGTAGCCGATAGTCTTGCTTTTGGAGGAGTGCTTGCAGTACTACACCTCTTGACTCCGTTAAGCAATGGTTATTTTCTGGTGGAGCAAACACAGGTGCTAATGTTCAGTCAGGTCTGTCCCGTGATTGTCTTCAAGCCAATGACCCTTTTCACTTGCCCTGTATCCATTATCACAGAGAGCCAGAAAGGTTGCAGTGCTTCTACAGACCTTCCTGCTACCATCCAAATTGTGAAAGCTGACCCGACGGATGTATCGAGAACGGGGGATGCTGGATCCATTCCTGCTATGCAGTGAAACAGATGGAGTACTGAGGAGACATGGTAAGAATTTATAGCTGACAAAAAAAGCATTTTCCATGTTTTAGTAATTTTGAAGTAAATATTTAACTCAGAAAAAGTTTAGCATGTAATTACTCCTGTAAACTTCTTGTTTGTTATCCAAAAATCGTGTGTCTTGGGCACATAGAAAACACTTTCTCCTGAACTTACGATCTCAGAATTATCCTGCCATTAGGCTTCAAATGATATGCTGTGGATGCATTTTAAAACTAGAAACGGAAACATTCACAAACGAATGCAATATGTCTTCCCCTGCCTCCATCTACTTTGCCCCTTGTCAAATAAAAAGGAAGAAACGGGACCAATGTTTAACTGCTTTAGTCGGAAGGGGCAGTGGCGAGGTATTTTTGTCATGAGCATTGTCTTAGTTGGCTTAAATATAAAGATTGTCCTTTTTATTTTTAGTGTCGGCCGTTCGAAACCCAGCCGAGTCATACCAAACACTTTAAAAATGGTACGTGCTGCTTCCTTGCTTGACGCTCAGTGTTTAAAAGGGAAAGAGCATTGACAAACAACCATAGGTTGGCAACCATTGTGCAGGCTTAATGGGCCTAATGGCCTTCTTCTGTGTTGAACTTCCTTGGAAGGGAACTTGTATTATATTACACTAGCCAAGGTACCCAGCATAGCTGTCCCCTGCCTTCTTACACCCACCCTCCCCCTCCTGCTCCCTCATCCCATCCCTCCCCCTTCCTCTTTCCACCTCATCCCACCTCCTCCACGCCAGACTCCCACTCTACCCTTCCCCTCCCTCATCCATCCCTCCCTGCCTCCTCCCTCTGGACTCCTATTCTACTCCTCCCTCATCCACTCCCCCCCCCTGCCTCTCTCACCCACCCCTTCCCTCCCTCCTGCATACCTACTGCACTCACCCCCTCCGGACTCCCACCCCACTCCCTTCCTCTGCCTCCTCCCACTCCACTACTCTCCCTCCGGACTCCTCCCACCTCTTCCCCGTGACAGGTGGTGGCGCATGTGCTTACAAGTTATGAATTGTGAGAAAATGACTGTTTGAAACCCCAAGTAAGGTGGGGTTTCACCGTGTTAAAAAAATGTGATCCCATCAAGTTTCGTCACGATTAACCTTGGGAGCTCAGAGGAGTAGCATCACAAACAAACAAACAACGTCCCATTGGCTTTTATGTAGAAGTAACATCACTCCAAGCTCCTGTTGAAATTAAATAACAACCTAAATGAAAGCAGATCACACAATAAGGTGAAACAATTTGAACCCAGGCCAGATAGCTTAGAACGATTGTGCATACCACTCGGCCATCCTGCCGTGGTGTGGGGATTCATTGCAGTGTAGCCACTGAAAACATTGTTCAATGAAATTATCTTTTGAACTCACAGTCCACTTGTCCCGTTGTTTTACTCGTTCTAATCCTCTAGTTTATTTTGCCTTCTTAACTGGGGGTGTCCCCACAAAGAACCGATCCACAGTCACCACACCCACTGCTCACGCTGCATGAGCCTTCACCTGCTTAATTATTTTTGTTGTACTGAATGAAGTTACACTTTGGAAAAAAAAACAGGAGAAAAACAGAACAGTAAAAAAAGTTAATTTTAATGCATTGGCAATCTCACATTTTCTTGTGTAAATATGGAGAAGGAGGGAGCACAGAAAGACACAAGCCTTGCTTATTACTAGTAAGATATACGCTTAGTTATAAGAATGGTAATTTCTTTAAATTTTCAGATTTCACTACAGATTTGAGAATCGGAGCTGTTGGACTAAATAAGTGTCTAAATCTGAAGACAGATTTCAATTATATACTTTAACAAGTGGTGCCAGGCACAACAAATCCCGCCCATTTAAGGCATAAAGTTATTTTGGGGATCAAATTTAAATTTGATACATCCTTAACCTGAATGTTGATTATAAGGAATATTTTAGTCTTAGTTTGAAGTCAATTAAAACCATTTGACGATAGTTATGAGCGAAAAACGATTTTGACCTTTTCGTGACCTGACCTTGACCTTTGACCTAATTGACCCAAAAGTTAATGGGGCGTCCGAGGTTCATTACCACCTGCGGATACAATTTGACAGTTTTGAGCCAGCCGTTTTCCCGTAAAGTTGTATTTTTGTAACCATGTTTTAGTTTATTGGAAATTTGTAATTTGACCGATGACCATGGCCCCCAAAACTTCGGACCCTACCGATCTTCACAAATATGCATTTTTCACAATAGGAATGGGTAGGATTATAAGTGACAAATAGAATAAGGTTCACTATAAGCTTAGTTTGAAGTAAATCAGACATTTTGACGTAAGTTATGAGCGAAAAACTATTTTGATCTTTTCGTGACCTTGACCTTGACCTTTGATCCAATTGGACCCAAATGTTAATGGTCGTCCAAGGTTCATTGCCCACCTGTTGATTAAATTTGATAGTGTTTGCTAAAGCCATTTTGCCGTAAAGACTTGAGCTTAACTAGACAGACCAAAACATAATCAAGTACAATACAAACCGGGAGACGATTACAATATCCCGCTCCCTCCCTCCGGGGGGCGGGATAACAAACCGGACGATTACAATATCCCACTCCCTCCCTCCGGGGGGCGGGATAATTAGTCTGTGAGAGGTCATCGTGGTTCCAAGGCGAAGCATTTTTTTTAATAGGCCGAAACAAAATTGTGGATTAAGACCCCTGCGAGGTGAACGCGGGCTGACCAAGGATAAAGCCTGTTTTTGTTTTAATTTAATAAGACTGTTAATTTTATCTTCAAAAGGGGTGTTTAAATTTAGCCAAACACCCAGTTTTCATTCATGCACTCCCTCGGAGTTCCCTAAGTAAGCATGCAAAGTTTCAGGTTGCTAGGTGTCATGATTTTTGAGTTACGTGGAAGATGCACACGCTGACATTTATAATTATAGATGCTCGCTGACAGGAATATGAAGGGGGAAGGGAGTGTGGATAGGGAGTGTGGAGGGGGAAGCTAGTAGGGGTGAGGAAGGGGGAGCTAGGAGGGTGGAAGAGTGAGGAATGAGAGGGGGAGGGGAGGGATTGCTTTGCCTCACCAAACATTGCTACACACTCTGGGAGGTGGGGTGAGAGTGAGGAGGATGGGAATGGGGAGGGGGAGGATGTTTGGGAGAATAAGTGTGAGGGGAGAGAGTTCTGGACTTCACTTGCGTTTGGTAGTGGGACTTGTAGTGAAGGGGGGGGAGAGGGGTAGTACAGGATTGAATGAAATAGGGTACGTTAAAACAGCACGTTAATACAGCATGCAAAGACTCCCTGGAGATGTCCACGGAGGGTGGAGAGAGAAGAGGGTTTGGCGGGAGGAAGGCAGCATGATGCGAAGGGAAGCAATGTGAAGAGAAGGGAAGGCTGGCTATGCAAGGGAAAGGGAATGTGGTGAAAGGGGAAGGAAAGGCGTGGGACGGGAAGGGAAGGGTGATGAAACATGCCCAAACAGCAACATTTCTTTGTAACCACCAAGGTCGACATAAAACCAGGTGGGAGCATTTAAAACCATCAACTTGGCAAATACCGGCCTGCATGCATGTTTGAACGTGCAGCGACATTTGCACCCCCTCCGGTTGGCTCACTCTGAATCAGATTCATACTTGCCACACTCTGGGGAAGCTTTTATTTTCAAAACTAAACCGTCAGTCCTTAACACTCCCTCTAACAGAGGTGGGTGAAGGAGGGAAAGGAGAGGGGTTTGAGGCAGAAGGGGTGAGGAAGGAGAAGGAGAAGGTTTGAGGAGAATGGGGGAGGAGGGAGAATGAGAGGGTGGGAGGGAGAGGAAGAGAGGGAGTGGTGGGGAGAGGGTGGGAGGGAGAGGGAGAAAGGGAGTGGTGTGGGAAAGGGAGTGGTGGGGAGAGGGAGGGGGAGAGGGGAGGGTAGAGAGAGAGAAAGAGAGAGAGAGAAGAGAGAGAGAGAGAGAAGAGAGAGAGAGAGAGAGAGAGAGAGAGAGAGTGGAGAGAAGAGAGGTAGAGAGAGACTTTTTGATTTTTTAATCTTTTTATTACAAAACAATATTAAAAAAAAAATATATATATATATATATATATATATATGTGCGCCAGTCGCGTGAAAATATACTATTTAGTGGCAGTACATTAATACTTACAACAATTCAATGTAAACAATAATTACTCAAACTCAATAATACATTTCCAAAACAATCAAAAAAAACTACAGGGATATCAATAAATTATTCTCATGAACTTTGCAAATCCCCTCATGACACCAAGACTTCTTGAAGTCATCAACACTCTTTTCACTTTTAGAAAAACAAAATTCAAGTTTCAGTCTTGCTGTTATTAAGGCATTGAAAAAAAAAACATAACATTGCACATCACAATCGACTTTCCTTTCAACTTTCTCCTTCCTCGATAAATAAATCGCCATTTTTGCTGTGGCAACTAAGAACAAAAATAATGAGTTTTCTTGTTCTTTCCACCCGAAAATAAACAATCTTAGTGAGAAGGTAATTTTCATCATTTTTGCCATGTGGTTCAGCCATTGAAATAATGGCACAAGCCT
>CM068966.1:69867688-69880437 GCA_035128595.1 Eptatretus atami | reverse complement strand
CGGACGAGTTTCAGACTCTTTTCTCAAGCTTGTGTCCATCATTTGTTCCTCAATGCAATTTAAATCCTCTGGAGTTTGCACCTTCTCTCCATTCATTTAGGTGTTGTCATTCAAAGTTTAACCATCTACCTTATCATTCCCATCTTTGCTGCACCTTGACTCTAAGGTAGATTCCTGCACTATAGGTGACCATCTGTTGGTCTCCCCGAACATTAATGGAGGGTGGGGGGGGGGGGGTGGATGTTGACCCAGCTGCAGCAGCATAGTTCTTTTTGCATTCGACAATAATTCCGAGTATGACCTTGCGATCCACATCCATAACAGATTAAAGTTCCGTTGCTCAAAAACCCGATATTCATGTCGTCTAATTTCAGGTTAAAAGACACACTTAGTTGTCGTCACCATCTTTTAAACAACAAAAGCAAACCATCCAAACGATGCAATTGTTTTAATTTTCATTCCTGGTACGGAGGGGAACAGTAATTACTCTGGCACCACAGTACCATGTTCACCAGCTTCTGAAGCAGTATTTCATTTATACGAAGGGTGGGCAATTACTTATCATTATTTTGTCGCGCTGTGTCCATTGATGACACCGGAACGAAGTCTGGTCATCTCCCAGCACCAACCCTCTTTGCACAACAATGTCTGCAAAGTGCGTTTGTGACACGAAGACAGCAACACTTTATGGCTCATTGGCGGATGCTGCTCTAATGTTCTTTACGCCTATTATTTCTCCAACCGCGAGGAGAATATCGTCCATAACGACGTTTTCCGGCGGAACAAAGCACAGCCCATGCTTCCGCGATAACCCTTCATCGCACCATGACTGGTAGTATTTGACCAGCCATGTCTTTAACCAACAAACCCAAAAAGAAGGTTCTGCAAGAAGCAGTAACCACCTCAGACTATCAAAAAGTAGAAAATTGTAAGGGCGATAACACTTAGGTGGATTAAAAACAACAACCACCCTCTTTAGCCTTGTGTTGTGGGCTGTGTGTTCTGCCTCTAGTCTCTGGCTGGCGTGCTCGTTGTCGGTGTCTTTTTTCTTCTGTCAACAGAGGAGGAGTAGGAGAGCTCATATGTGAGAAAGTCACGAGCAAAACCAAGAACTACGTAAAGGAAAGGAAAAGGGGGATAGGAAGCACCACAAGGCCGAGCATTCACACGACAAAGAGGTCGGCGGCGCATTACGCCACAGCCCCGCATGACTCACCAACAACCGCCGGGGGAGGAGAGAGAGATGAGAGAGAGAGAAGAGAGAAAGAGAGAGAGAGAGAGAGAGAGAGAGAGAGAGAGAGACGAGAGAGAGGACGAGACAACAGACAGACAGACATGTGATTCGGACAGAATCAGACAAAAAGGGTTTGGGAGGGAGAGGGAAATGCGAATGTGAGCGATGGCATATCAGTGAGTTGAGGGAGTGTGGTGGCGATGGCAGGCGAGTATGTCAAAATGCAGTCCGATATTTCTTGGTGTCGTAAGGTGGAAGATGTAGAGGTCTGACCGGAAGTTGGCGCAGATAAAGTTAAATTAATAGAGTGACACAGTCGAGGAACTTGTATTAGGAGAGCTGTGTCATGGGAGACACGATTATCTCTCTCTAGAGATCACGGTGTGTCTGTTAGCTAAATGTAGTACATGCAGTGTGCTACAGGAGTGGCCTCCGTTCATGGGGTTACGTCTTGGAATCGCGCCGTGAACTGCCAAATCGAGATGCACAAACTTACCGGGTTTAATGGGGGAATATAGTTAGGGCTTCAACTTTAAAATTTTCTAAACAGTACCCTTAATTAACATTTTGTGCATTGTTTTTGTGTGTTGTTTTTTCATGAATAAAGTTTAATGGACACCGATCAAAAAGTCAATTCTGATTGGACATTCTCCACGATGCATCATCACCACCCAATGGTCTAGGTGGAGGGGCCCTGTTCAGTGTTGAGCTGTCCCAATGGAGGTTGCAGCAGTCTGAGGCAGAACCGCTAAGGCTGGTTGTGGAATCTACTTCATACAAGTTTATATTAAAAAAAAAGTTTGTCGCACTCGTTTGCTATTTGTGCAAAGAAGAAGAGGAGCACGTAACTCGTCTCAGTTACGGATGGTTACAAAGAAGATTCAAAACAGCTTAGCGGCTCCGCCTCTAGACTCTACTCAACTCCCAATTGGACAGTTCGCAACACTGAACAGGCCCCCCACTAGACCATGTGGAGGTTGATGATGCTCAGTGGAGAATCGTCCAATCAGAATTGACTTTATTGATATGTGTCCTATAAACTGGTTCTTCTTATTACCACGTCAGCTTGAATAAAAGAAGTTAATGAAGCATTAAAATAAAAGTATTCATTTTTTCCTGCATTAGCATTGAACAGAAATTAAGAGGTTTATTTTTTGGGTTATTAAGATCATTAAACGTAACCATCTATGCTATAATCCAGCGAGTGTGTGTGGTGTGTGTTGTGTGCTGTGTGTGTGTGTGTGTGTGTGCTGTGTGGTGTTGTGTGTCTGTGACGCTGTTTCTCGACAAACCACTGGCGCGATCTAATTGATAACTTGGTTGTATATTAATCGTACAAGTGTTACCAAGTTATGCCATTGTTTTACCAAACAATGACGAGGCACACGTTGCTCTGCGTACGCCGCGTGGCCGATGGGGGAAAGGCGCGCTTAGTTACCAATGTACAAGGACACGTGCTTTGGCATTTTGCACCCACAGTATCATCTTCTATCCATCTATAAATTCCAGCAATCTCTGTTGTTTGCCCTTTCAAAAGGTTTGAAATTAATCAGACAAGTGGTCCCCAAGTATTGGCCAAGTTATGAGCGCGTTCCCCATTACGGTTACAAACGTACGGAACTTTCCGGATAGTGATGACGTAAGCTGTATCTAATAATTTCCTCGTATTCTTATGCGCATTTCTAGATTAAACACAATGCCCCAATGCAGTCGTTCGTACGAGAGCGAAGGAACGGACTGTGTGGTTTGTTTGAAAAGTTTTTTTTTTATTTTTGGCACGTACGGCCACCCACTAAGGGCACGCGAGAGCGAAGGAATGGCCCGTGTGGATGTTGTTTCTGGCACGCGTTTGAAAGTTTTATTTTTTTTTTTTTGCACACGTACGGCCACGGCACGTACGAGGCACGCACAGTTAAGTATGAAGATGAATAAAACTTGGTCAAAAAGTGGTAATGATGATGATGGAGGACGAAGAACGAGTTGATGGAGATGATTGAAGGGGGTAGGAGGGGTTATTGTGTTGACACTCGCCCTGTTAATTTAGATGAATAAATGTGGGATATGTTCACACAACTCACGATATTCGGCACAGTTAACCCGCAAATCCGCAAACTTTGGCTTCAAATAATCAAGTGATCGAGCCAATTGTGCAGAGGGAAACCCACGAAACGGCAAGGCCCTCCTGTTACTTCAATTTAAATAAAATAATGAAGTTTTAAGGATCGTTTAAAAAAATCGGAAGTTACGCTACTGAAGCAGCCTTACACCAACCAGCCTTATACATTGTAATAAGACAGTTGCAAGTAGTAGATGAAGCTTTATTGATCTATATCATGAACATAGTGTCATTGTGCCTCGTACTAGGCCAATATTGGCCGGCCGTCTTCTTCACCCTGATACACATGCCACGCCTCTCGTGCTGTATATTGATTATGTTTGTGGTTCTTGAATATTATGAAGACGATTTTGTACCTCATTTCAAGGATATATTCAGTTTTTAAAAAAGTTATGAGGATTAAAGGCGTATAATAAAATAAGAATTTCGGGTTTTTACAGCCATTTTCCCCCATATTCTATTACATCACCCTAATAACAGGTTACATTAGTTATTCGTGGCCTGTTTGTTTTGTCGATCCTTTATGACGTCCTTAAAAGCAGGAAGTCTCCTGGTTGGAAGTGGTATTCAATTTTGTTTGACTGCCAGCAGGGACGGAACAATTAATAACAAGGAAGGCTCAGGTGGTAGCCTACCAGGTATGACGAAATCATGCAAATTGTCACTGTCACCTTTAACCTTGTGAAATGGTTGCAATTTGTACGCTATATATCTTCAAGGCAGTTCTCGAGTTATCATCTTTTTTTTTGTCCCCTAAAAAGAACCTTTACACTTAACATGGGGCGAATTTTATACCATGGAACATGACGTTATACATAGAACTGGATTGGCCGCATTTGGAATGTGTCTCCCAGCCACGACAGAAGCATAGATTAATAGCAAAACTAACCTGTGTCCATCATTTCATAACTTACCCTGCACATTCATCAATCCCCAGATTTCCTTCCTATTCAGTGTTCATGAAGCACCCAAACAGATACGGTGTTCTCCTCAGGGAAATCTCCTCCTAACATCCGGCTCCCACTACATAGCTGCCACACAGCTTTGCTGATTATTTCACTCATGAAGATCGTCCTTTGCTGAATGAGTTGATTACAGCATATTTGTAATGAGCACAGCATCGTTTTTCAATTGGAATGTCCATTAAATAAATCGCCAAGCCCTGCCATGTTCAAGAAAAGGTATCCCACATAGGTTCAATGTGGATAGTTGTCACGAGGTAGCGCCATCTGTGGTTGGTATCGCGTTTGGGTCATGTAGCTACATTGCGAGCCCCGCGTTGCATCAAACCGGCCATCCGAAACGACTTTGAAGACGGGTTCTTCCCACCTCCTGATTAGCAGACACATCAGCTGCTCGGCAGCTTACGAACATCATCCGGACGAAGTTGTACCTTGAGGAAGCGGGCTGACTTATGCAGTGAGTGAGACACTGTCTGGCAAAGTCCGTTCCCGTGTGCATAAATGCAGTCTCACAAGACCTATCTCTCTCATGCTAAACAGTTTATCCATAGTCATTGTTGAGTACTTATTTATAGACATTGCATTGATGAATACTTGTGGTGTATATGATCAACAGTCCTTACTCTACACATCGATAACCTTTATGGTGGGCCAAACACCGCTTCGATGCGTCTTGTGATGATTTCATGCGAGCATTGCGATACTCCAATGTAGCATAAAGCCAGCGTTGCGGAGATCAGTGACCGTCGTACTATTCAACAAGTCGCATAACAAATATGTTTACAGTGCGTGAATGTACAAGTACATACTTGTGACTAGCAAAAAGGACCTGGCTCAAAAAAGGAAGGTGAAATTTGTCCTGCTTAACTGAAATACACGCTCTATCTTAATTGATAGGTCAAATTGATTCACTATGTTGATGTGGCAAGCGGATGTACGGAGCGCAGATGCTGTACATCTGGAACGACATGTGTACTGGAGACGAGTTGGATCTCTCGGTATGCAGGTTTCTTTTCTTGGGGGAGGAATCGCTTTCTGACCAGCGAGCAGCTCGTAGTCTACAGTGCCGGATATATGTGGCGTGTGGTTATGTCGATAATTATTGAACGATGACATAGTTTGGGCTCTACGTTTCTATTCTGAGATATTGATAGATAGGACTCGCTTTATACATAGGTGACTGCTTATTGTTCTGTTCCATGTCAATTTTCAGATGTTCGCATCGATCTCGTTATGGGCTGGAGACCTATTACCCCCTCTGTAGGCGGCAACCACCTGTTGCCGACTTTGGTACCAGTATAACTTAGTATTATACCCTCACGCGGAGGTATACGTGTAACGTCTTTTTCGGCAAAAACCACACTGATAACTCAGGAACTGCTTGGAATATCGGGTTTATCTATGCAAACCGTAATTGTCCATTTGTCATATCTACATGCGTAGAAGTGACCATAATTCAGCGGCATGATTACTAGTTTATTAGCTTGTTCGTCAGATATTCATTACACAGTCTGTCTCGGTCAGACACTAATGACTGAACTCTCGATACCTTCTTGCTTATTTGTTTCTTGCCCTGCTCAAACTGTACAAGTTCAATGTGTCACAGCAATTTATCTGCATAGTATTCTATTGTATGTCTCTTATCATCCAGGAGACTTCCTGCTTTTACAAGGACGGTCTATATAAGGACTACAAACATACTAGGCAGCGAATTACTAGATGTAACCTTGTTTTATTTAGGTGTGATTTGTAATAGATATGGGGAAAATTGGCGGTAAAACCTAGAACTTTTTTATTTACGCCTTTAAATCCTCTAAATATTTACCACCTGGCCTTTTATTGACACGTGGGCACAACCTCGTTCCATAATACCGAAACAGCATACAATATATCAGCAGTAGAGGGCGTTGGATGGTTTAGGGTGCAGCTAGAGGCGGTAATATTTGGCTATGAGTGGCACATTTGACATTTTCGATGAAATAAATCAATATAGCTTCATCTTTCTTGTACTTTTATTCATTTTATAGCGTGTGTTTGCTTAGTATGATATACTTCTCCGTTTTTTATCGGAGATCCTTAATATAGATTTTTTAAATGGAAGTACAGAGTCTTCCTTGGGGTTTCCCCTGCATGATTTGGTCGATCACTGGAATTATTGAATTCAAGGTTGGCGGTTGCTTTTTCTTGATTTTGTTTGAATCTTTTCTCAATTTTATTATTTCTATTTAACTTGGGTGTCAACAAATATACCAATCCTCTCTTACCCCTTCAACATCATTCTCCATTTCACTTCGCTCTCTGTCTTCCTATTCATCATCATTACCGTACGTTTATTTTTGACCAAGTATAGTCAGTAATTATTATACTAGTGCGTGCCTGTAACGTGCGCTGCCGACGTGCATAATAATAAAAAATAGAATCTTTTCAAACCGCGTGCCTCGATACATCTAATTTCCAAACGTTGCATTCCTTTCGCTCTTTTTCGCGTGCCCATTGTGTGCTACGTTGCATTAACTAAAAAAAAATCTTTCAAACAATTCCAATCAGTCCGTTCCTTCGCTTTTGGTCTGTTAGTGAAGTGTACAGTGTCAATTCGATTCTGATTGGACTGCGATAGGTAGTCGATTTATTGTCTATAAATGCGCATTATAGAAATTCGAGAATAATTAGAATAGCAGTGTTGAGTCATCCACCCTGAGGGGTCCAGGCAAGGATCAGAGTCTAGATCAACGAGGGAGATGGAGAGCACTAATGTGCAAGATCCTCAAACACTTGGATCTTCTTACATCTGGTATGTTCAACACTCCTCTCGAAGTGTCTGATTGATAGAATTACCAAACCTTTTCTACACAGGGCGATAATCTGCAGAGAGCAGCACTGATTGCTCTAGACAGTTAATGAGTTGGGGGAGTATTGAGTTATTGTATATTTACCATGCATGTGTGTCATCATTCCTATGCGAATTAGTCGAAGGCACGATCGTGCTTCATGGATACATGCTGCGAGTCTAGACTAAGGTCGCTGATGCCAGACGCTGTGGACAATTTGGTTATTTGCATTTTCTCAACCGTACCCGCCATGTTCAGGCTACGTCGGGTGCTCTTGTCTCCATACCACACCAGCTCGCTCTACAGTCACGCATACCTGTGGTTCGTCGCATTCAAAGCGCTGTGTGTGTTTTGGTGATGGATCAAATTCAAATTGCGTACTAATATTCCTGCTTTGGAGAGCCATTCATCTGATGTTGTTCCGATATACAAAAAGTTTATGAGGACCAGACATGTGATCGTTATGAAATCGAGTGCGAGGACACATATGACCAGGTTTTTTCACACATATTCATTCAGGAATCGACGAACTGCTGATGTCCTTCTGACACCGCCATCCACCACACATGAGCTTTTTCTTCTGACTCAGTTTCTATGACATGTACTGCACGTAGTGCACACTGTGCGAGGAACACTCCTATCATGGTGATGATTGTAGCGTGCCAGAAGTTTTGAAAGTACTCATCTGGGACTAACGAGCGCCATATAAAAGAGTTGGCACATCTTTAATGTAGTGTGTACGTAAATGCTTTAGTGAAAATTATATATCTTCATACTTTTAATGCTCATAATACTCATTATTATCAAGTGAGTGAGTAATGAAGAATGAACAGTCCTAACTGAGAGTGGAGAGCATTTACTCACGATGATCTTGCTTCTTCATATTCACAAGTTCGGTATCCTTCTGGCTTCCTGGATGTTGCCCTCCGATCTTCAAAAATAATTCCTCTCCAGACATTTGCGGCTTATTCCATTAATATCCACGGGAGCTCATCCAATTGCTGCTTTGTTTCCCCGAAGCACGTGGATCAGAATCTCTGTCGAGGTGAGTACTCTCTAGATGCATGCGAGTTTTTGACTCCTGTGATTCTTCTTGCAGTAGCTGTATTTGTTAGTTAGTTTCATGCCATCTTGTTTAAGTCATTGCTGTTGATATGAAGAAATTATCTACGCATCTCGATCAGAAGCCACCACGTGTCTATATCGAGTACGTAGACGAGTGCTATTTGCTCTTTTCCATTTCTCTTCGGATTCGACTACTTGAATATACTTTAGCGAAGACGCTGTTGTCTCGTACACTTGCTCGAACTGTGTTATCTGAAGTCTAATTTGAACTTCGCTCACGGTGCATCTCTTGTGTCTCTAATCTCCCGTTTCCACTGGGATCTGGCGTACTATTTGTTAGGACCTGAATTATTTTCTTCTATGTTCGTTCTGGCCGTGTATACTGAATTTCTCTGATCGTGAACACCGTGTAGTGCCGTCACGCGCGATTCTAGACCCTCAGACATTGCAACCTCCAGATAGGACAGTCCAAGCACTGCACCATAACGACCTCGCATCGCAACTGCTAAGCCGAAATTTGAGAGGGTGAGTGCCTGGTCGATGATGAAAACATCTAGGTGGTAATTTGGCCGATTAAGATATTTTGAAACACGCTTGCTTTTGACCCAGACAATTACATGGCTTGATCCATATCGATCTATTTAATTTGTAATTTTCTTCTGCTATTATTACATCAAAATTCATCTCAGAGACAGATTTTTCTGAATCGAGCGCAAAAAGTGTGAACTGTACACGTTTCTTGTTCCCAATTGACCGTCAATTTATATTGTTTTATTTTTGGCCTGACTAATTATCGTGTGAAGCAAAAAAGTAAATTGCACCAATGTGACACATCAACCCACGATATGACTGCAGAGCATGACTGTGTTCTTCCTGTTAAAGCTACTTCGTGTAATTGCCAAATTTATTTTGCTGTAAAAATAATCGTTTTGGGTACAGTTATTTCACAATCACAGCGTTATTTCATGCTTCAAAAAGTTTGGGGGGAGTATGAAAATGATGGACGCTATATAAGTTAATCAGATTTGAAAGGGGTGTGAAGTTGAGACAGAGGAATGATGATCTTTTTTCATGTAGAATGCATGGTATGTGGTTTGATTCGCATTCATATCTGAACTTCCACCTTGGAAAAGAAAAATGGAAAGTGAAAATTTGTAGCAAAACACAACGTTGATTGAAAACCTGTGCATCACGTGTGGGGGTCAAAGCTTGATATAGAAAAGTTTATTGAAGGGGTGATTAGGGTCATAACCTTGTCGACTGCTACTTCTTTAATGGCCCCAATTAATGTCACCCTTTTTGTGGCATTTATCTCAGGAGATGGATTGGCCCAAGTCTTTTACAAAACAGCTGGCCAAACAAACAGTCCTGATGTTCAACTCAAGGTGATTTGAGCAATATAATTTGTCATTTGTTTGGGGAACCGGCAATAACTTAATTATTCTTTGTGAGAGACACCACCATGAGATCTTTAACCTCCATTAAGTAATTCTAGCAGACAGGACACCCAAGTTAACATTCATTTGAGGGACGGCACACTTTGTGATGCAACGTCCTGCCTGCGAAGCACCAATCCGACAGTTTATAGTCAGGACGAGAATCAAATCCAGATGATGTACTTCAGAGGTGAGTGCGCTACATCTGAACCATCCTGTCGGACAGGGCCATAACCTCGTATGCAAGTTAATTTGGGATCAATTGACGACAGGCCACATGTCTTGTCTGTTGCTGCTTGGTACTAACATTTACCGAATATGCATGGGAGGTTGTTAAATGTCTATCTTGCTTAGTGAAAGGTTTGGTTGAAATTTGTCATCTTTACTTCCGAAAGAAAATTGTTTTAAAATATATAAATTCCCCAACTCACTTCTGCTCTGTTAACAGAAAAAACATCCTCGCTGATGATGTCATTTTGAAATGTGAAACCGAATGTCATTGCTGTCCTGTCAAGAAAAGTATTGAAGTGATTTGTAACTGATAAAGAGGTCGTGTGAAAATGGATATTGATAATTTGCAACCAAGGTGACTTGCTGATTTTCAAACTATCTAAACTGATGAGATTTTTAAATAATTAAAAGGTAATTAGAATGGCTTTGAGATAACTCGTCTCATTTGAGTTTCGTTTTAAAGAACTTCAATGCAGGAGTAGCCTGCACCACAGTTACCAATGTGTTTGTCCACACTCTATCTTTTTTTTTAAATGCCGTGCGTCAAGCAAGGAAGTAGCACGTACCATTTTTAAAGTCTTTGGTATGACTGGCCGGGGATTGAATCACCGACCTCTCAGACTCAGAGCGGACGCTCCAACCATTACACGACCGAGTCTGGTTTATATCATTCCCATCTCACCTATTAAACTCTTCTTCCCCCTCAAACAAACCTGTTATGTTTTCTGAAAACCTATAGAAATATTTACCCCTATTGTTTGTTCCTGTAAAGGTGACTTCACCTTGTTTATCCCACTCCTGACACCAATTGTTTTCTATAGTTTTACAGTGTAATGGGGCAGTAGCTATTTATATATGCATTTCTTCCAAAGAAAAACTCATTCTTTAAGAAATGTACCACATGAAACTCTTCTAATGGAAAATATGTTTACATTGAATTACTTTTAGGCTGGCCTGTTGGAAATTCCCATCTGAGCACCTAGCTCTTGATACTGGGTTTCCTCATAAAATAAGTCCCCGATGTCCATTTGTCCATTTGTAAAATAAGTCCATTTGTGCATTGTCTGTTTATGTCCATTCACGTAAAAGTACATAAATGTCTCTAATTTCCACCCCCCAGGAATGTCATGATCACTGTGCCTCCAAGGGCAATGGAAGGTGCAACAGTGGACAGTCAGATGGTGTTTTCCACACTGAGCTCCACACCTGTCATCTTGCATCTACCTCCGCCACCTGGGCTAGCTGATGGGACCCCATAATCTTACTGAATTTGGATGACGTCCTGGAACAGCCCTCAATGTCAAGTACTGCCAATCCTCTTATTTCAGCATTCCGCACTCACTGAAATCCAGCGACACGTGCTGGGAAATTATTGGTAAGAATCGATGTGGGCATGGTCAACCATAGCATTCGCTGGCTCATTCTCAACCTCTTTACCAGAATGACTCACTTGTAGATGACTTCATCAAGAAAATGGACTTTTTGACATTTTATTTTGTACATAATTAGTCCAATCCATCAATTTTGACTCGTCAAGGCTGTTTTCTGTTTGTTACAGGGAAAGGGCGGTGAGGTTGTGCATGTTAAAGTTGGTTTGTTGCAACCGTCGCATTTTGTTTCAGGTTGGCATGAGAACTGCAGGTATTTCACATCTTATTCATTGTTGTAGCCAGGAAGAAATCTTGCACCATCTCACCTGCAAGTATTGGAAATTATGATGAAGATGTCAGCTGCAAACAGTGGAAATATGCGTTCCAAATGTAGCATGGCGGTTTTTATGAACTACTTCCATATTCTGCAGTCACACTGATCCAAAGGCATGTTCATCATGTAACTTGCCTGTGCCTCTCCACTTTGGGCCTTACGCTCGTCGTTGTGCTCAGACGTTTGATGTAGGAGCCGTTCCTCTTCGAACTGGACTCGAAGAGCAAAATTTCACACAAATATGACACATAGCAATATAAAGATGATACTGTGATTGAGTTGCTTTTCTCGTGGTTCTGGTTCATGAAGGACATGACACTTGTCATGCAATTTTCTTCTTTCTCCAGATATTTGTCCGAGTTCGAACTGATCAATGCTGAAATGTCAAATTCCTCTTCTAAGCAATAATTTTTCCTTTTTTGTGCAGAAGTTATGTTTACAAAACAGCCTAGAGGGTCTCGCTGCATTGCTTGTGTAGATTGATGTTTTTTTGTTTTTTTTTCCACAGAACAACCAATTATCCATTTCAGTGCACCATTCATTGTCGCTTTCATCTTTGTCTCTTTCAAATCATCTGTAGTGATGTAATTTGTAGCATCTTCTCGGCACTGGTAAGACCCTGCAACTTTGCAAAGGATCATTGTCACTCATGGACTTGTTGAGGAAGTCACAGGCCAGACCTTCAGGAACCTAGGATTGTCTTTGCCTTATCCCATGTAGCCTTACGTTATTTGGCTTGCTCCGAGGTCTAGAATGTCAATTCGCCGAAAACAAAAGATTTCTTGACCCGTGCCATGATTCTATAAAGGGCTTGTTTCAGCAACGTTTGTTTTGCATCAACACCAGTTGTGCAAAATTTCAGATCCATTGCAAGCACAACAAAGCAACTGATTGTGACACTCAGTAGTTCATTGCCACTGTCATAGAGGTTATGCAATGCTTGTGTTCTCGTTGTCTGACACAAATTGACACGAGGCCGTGATGCAACAACAACTCAGTGCTTTAAAATACAGCAATAACAACCGAAGAACGCTCTGCACTTTCACAAACACACCAGCCTTTGCAGAAGAGCGTCGGCGTCCGTTGCCATTTGAAGAAGTTGCCGAAAGAAACGTGGGTCCTCAAAGAGCACTGACATTTTGATAAGATCTTCTTCCTCTTTATCCCCCCCCC
>CM068966.1:69844946-69860614 GCA_035128595.1 Eptatretus atami | reverse complement strand
ACTGCAAAGGCGTTGTGACACGTAAGACGACACTTTTTTGGCTCATTCGGGATGCGCTCTAATGTTCTTTACGCCTATTATTGCTCAACGCGAGGGACATATCGTCCATAACGACGTTTTTTCCGGCGGACAAGCACAGCCATGCTTCCGCGCTAACCCTTGCATCGCACCCGACTGGTAGTAGTTTTGACCAGCCATGTCTTTTTAACCAACAACCCAAAAAGAAGGTTCTGCAGAAGCAGTAACCACCTCAGACTAGGGTTTCAAAAAGCAACCTGCCACAAGCAAAACCTAGCAAGTGGAGGGAAACAAAAGCATAAATATGAGCGAAGTATTTAGCGAAGAAAGGTGGACAGAGAGAACACAGCAAGTAGTAAGCAGGCCCAAACCAGGAAAGTCCTGAACAGGCCTGCAAAACACTTACTGTGCGCGCTGTCTTGCTCGTCTCTCTCTTCTCTCTCTCTCTCTCTCTCTCTCTCTCTCTCTCTCTCTCTCTCCTCTCTCTCCTCTCTGTCTCACCACCACTCCTCCTCTTCTTTCCACTCTCTTCACGTCCACCTCTCTCTCACTCCACCTCTCTCTCTTCTCTCCTCCTCTCTCTCTCTCCTCTCTCTCTCTCTCTCTCTCTCTCCTCTTCATCTCTCTCATCTCTTCTCCATCTCTCTCCATCTCTTCTCCTATCTCTCTCTTCTCTCTCTCTCTCTCTCTCTCTTCTCTCTCTCTCTCTGCTCTTTTCTCCATCTCTCTCCTCTCTTCCATTCTTCTCCATCTCTCTCCATCTCTCTCCATCTCTCTCTCTTCGATCTTCCTCTCTGCTCTCTCTCTCTCCTCGGTCTCTCTCTCTCTCGTCTCCTGTCTCGACAAGAAGGAAACAGGAAAAAACTCACACACAAACAAGGATACAAGGGAGAGCTGAATAAGGAGGATGAGGAAAAACCAAAACATGACACAGTGTACTCACAGCTACACTCACAGAGCCTCCATGATGCACACCCACGCACAAACTTCCCCACATAGCAAGCAGAGAGAGCTGGGGAGAGAGAGTAGGAGACGAGAGAGAGAGAGAGAGAGAGAGAGAGAGAGAGAGAGAGAGAGAGAGAGAGAGAGGCTTATTCTATTTATTTTACTTTGACCGTTCTATAATCTGCAAAACGACTATTAAATTTTTCCTCTATGTTCCTTGCAAGGCTGTTTGAAACAATGTGTCCAATTTCTGATCTCTATCGACTCAAATATAAGAAGTGACAAGAGCAAGCTGATTCGATTTTGTGTGATGTGACAAAGATGAATGGTCCGGCATGCTATCAGTGGAACAAAATGTAAACTGTTTCAAGCCTGGTGGAGGATGTGCTCATTACGAGCTGCCGTTCTTGTTCTCTTTATTATGTATTTTTCACTGTTTCGTTTTGGTTTTTTTAGCTTTCGTTGAAATTTAAAAATTTTTTTTTATTCACTAACGTTTGATCCCTCTGTGGATACTCATGGGGGTAGGGGGAGCTAAATCTAAAAATATTATCAAGAAGTTGGTTGACTCTTACTGTATGTATGATGGCCATATCAACTTCATTGGCTCAATAAAACATAAATCCTCAAAAAATCTACCAAAAAAAACTTCCAATACTTCACCTTCCAGTATCCTTCCAGTTCATCTGTGGAAAAATTTTCCATCCATTAACTCTCATTAAAACTTTGGGGCTTCATCCCCACTGAAACAAATTGTTATTCCGTCTGTCTCAACTTCCACCGCATTCCAATCCATCATCCCTTCTGTGCTTTTTGCATATTATTTTTAGAATCAGTTTTGTGGGGAGGGGGGGGTGCTGGGATATGATTAAGGACCTATGCTAAATTCGAGGATTGTCCTAGAATGACAGGATATGTGTGCGATTTGATAATTATTCGGGGTAGAAATAACAAAGAAACAGGAGAATATGAAGGACAAGTCTCAATGCACATTTTGTAAAATGAGTTAAAAAAAATTACGCGAATCTATTTAATTTGTAATTTCTTTGCTATTATTACCATCAAAATTCATCTCAGAGACAGATTTTCGTGAATCGGAGGCAAAAGTGTGAACTGTACACGTTTTCTTGTTCCCAATTGACGTCATTTATATTGTTTTATTTGTTGCGCTGACTATATCGTGTGAGCAAAAAAGTTAAAGTTGCAACCGCACATGTCGTGACTCTTACTCGCATCCGGTCCATGGACTGCTTGACTGCAGCATTGACTGTGTTGTTCTTCCTGTTAAAGTTCACTTCGTTGTAATTGCCAAATTTATGCTGTAAAAATAATCGTTTGTACAGTTATTTCACAATCACAGCGTTATTTCATGCTTCAAAAGTTTGGGGGAGTATGAAAATGATGGACGCTATATAAGTTAATCAGATTTGAAAGGTGTTGAATTGAGAGAGAATGATGCATCTTTTTTCATGTAGGATGCATGTATTGTTTGATTCGCATTCATATCTGAACTTCCACCTTGGAAAAAGAAAAATGGAAGTGAAATTTGTAGCAAAACACAACGTTGATTTGAAAACCTGTGCATCACGTGTGGGGTCAAAGCTTGAATAGAAAAGTTTATTGAAGGGTGATTAGGTCATAACCTGTCGACTGTACTTCTTTAATGGCCCCAATTAATGTCACCCTTTTTGTGGCATTTATCTCAGGAGATGATTGGCCCAAGTCTTTTACAAACAGCTGGCCAAACAAACAGTCCTGATGTTCAACTTCAAGGTGATTTGAGCAATATAATTTGTCATTTGTTTTGGGAACCGGCAATAACTTAATATTCTTTGTGAGAGACACCACCATGAGATCTTTAACCTCATTAAGTATTCTAGCAGACAGGACACCCAAGTTAACATTCATTTGAGGGACGGACACTTTGTGATGCAACGTCCTGCCTGCGAAGCCACCAATCCGACAGTTTATAGTCAGGAGAGATCAAATCCAGATGATGTACTTCAGAGTGAGTGCGCTACATCTGAAACCATCCTGTCGGACAGGCCATAACCTCGTATGCAAGTAATTTGGATCAATTGACGACAGCCACATGTCTTGTTGTCTGCTTGGTACTAACATTACCGAATATGCATGGGAGGTTGTTAAATGTCTATCTTGCTTAGTGAAAGTTTGGTTGAATTTGTCATCTTTACTTCGAAAGAAAATTGTTTTAAATATATAAATTCCCACACTCACTTCTGCTCTGTTAACAGAAAAACATCCTCGCTGATGATGTCATTTTGAATGTGAAACCGAATGTCATTGCTGTCCTTGTCAGAAAAGTATTGAAGTGATTTGTAACTGATAAAGAGGTCGTGTGAAAATGGATATTGATAATTTGCAACCAAGGTGACTTGCTGATTTCAAAACTATCTAAACTGATGAGATTTTAAAATAATTAAAAGGTAATTAGAATGCTTTAGTAAACTCGTCTCATTTGAGTTTTCGTTTTAAAGAACTCAATGCAGGAGTAGCCTGCACCACAGTTACCAATGTGTTTGTCCACACTCTATCTTTTTTTTTTAAATCGCGTGCGTCAAGCAATGAAAGTAGCACGTACCATTTTTAAGTCTTTGGTTATGACTGCCGGGATTGAATCACCGACCTCTCAGACTCAGAGCGGACGCGTCCAACCATTACACGACCGAGTCTGGTTTATATCATCCCATCTCACCTATTAAACTCTTCTTCCCCCTCAAACAAACCTGTTATTTTTCTGAAACCTATAGAAAATATTTACCCCTATGTTTGTTCCTGTAAAGTGACTTCACCTTGTTTATCCCACTCCTTGACACCAATTGTTTTCTATGTTTTACAGTGTAATGGGGCATAGCTATTTTATATATGCATTTCTTCCAAAGAAAACTCATTCTTTAAGAATGTACCACATGAAACTCTCTAATGGAAAATATGTTTACATTGAATTATTTTAGGCTGGCCTGTTGGAAATTCCCATCTGAGCACCTAGCTCTTGATACTGGGTTTCCTCATAAAATAAGTCCCCATGTCCATTTGTCCATTTGTAAAATAAGTCCATTTGTGCATTGTCTGTTTATGTCATTCACGTAAAAGTACATAAATGTCTACTTAATTCCACCCCCCAGGAATGTCATGATCACTGTGCCTCCAAGGGCAATGGAAGTGCAACAGTGACAGTCAGATGGTGTTTCCCACCTGAGGCTCCACACCTGTCATCTTGCATCTACCTCCGCCACCTGGGCAGCTAGCTGATGGACCCATAATCTTACTGAATTGGATGACGTCCTTGAACAGCCCTCAATGTGCAAGTACTGCCAATCCTTTATTTCAGCATTCCGCACTCACTGAAATCCATCGACACGTGCTGGAAATTATGGTAAGAATCGATTGGGCATGGTCAACCATAGCATCGCTGGCTCATTTCTCAACTGTTTACCAGAATGACTCACTTTAATACTCATCAAGAAAATGGACTTTTTTGACATTTTATTTTGTACATTATTAGTCCAATCCATCATTTTGACTCGTCAGGCTGTTTTCTGTTTGTTACAGGGAAAGGGCGGTGAGGTTGTGCATGTTTAAGTTGGTTGTTGCAACCGTCGCATTTTGTTTCAGTTGGCATGTAGAACTGCAGGTATTTCACATCTTATCATTGTTGTAGCCAGGAAGAAATCTTGCACCATCTCACCTGCAAGTATTGGAAATTATGATGAAGTGTCAGCTGCAAACAGTGGAATATGCGTTTCCAATGTAGCATTGGCGTTTTTATGAACTACTCCATATTCTGCAGTCCCACTGATCACAAGGCATGTTCATCAGTAACTTGCCTGTGGCCTCTCCACTTTGGCCTTACGCTCGTCGTTGGTCAGCGTTGATGTAGGAGCCGTTCCTCTTCGAACTGGACTCGAAGAGCAAAATTTCACACAAATATGACACATAGCAATATAAAGATGATACTGTGATGTAGTTGCTTTTCTCGTGGTTCTGGTCATGAAGGACATGACACTTTCATGCATTTCTTCTTTCTCCAATATTTGTCCGAGTTCGACACTGATCAATGCTGAAATGTCAAATCCTCTTCTAAGCAATAATTTTCCTTTTTTGTGCAGAAGTTATGTTTACAAAACAGCCTAGAGGTCTCGCTGCATTGCTTGTGTAGATTGATGTTTTTTTGTTTTTTTTTCCACAGAACAACCCAATTATCCATTTCAGTGCACCATTCTTGTCGCTTTCATCTTGTCTCTTTCAAATCATCTGTAGTGATGTAATTTGTAGCATCTTCTCGCACTGTAAGACCCTGCAACTTTGCAAAGGATTCATTCACTCATGGACTTGTTGAGGAAGTCACAGCCAGACCTTTCAGAACCTAGGATTGTCTTTGCCTTATCCCATGTAGCCTTACGTTATTTGGCTTGCTTCCGAGGTCTAGGAATGTCAATTCGCCGAAACAAAAGATTCTTGACCCGTGCCATGATTCTATAAAAGGGCTTGTTTCAGCAACGTTTGTTTTGCATCAACACCAGTTGGCAAAATTCAGATCCATTGCAAGCACAACAAAGCAACTGATTGTGACACTTCAGTAGTTCATTGCCACTGTTCATAGAGGTTATGCATGCTTGTGTTTTCGTTGTCTGACACCAAATGACACGAGGCCGTGATGCAACAACAACTCAGTGCTTTAAAATACAGCAATAACAACGAAGAACGCTCTGCACTTTACAAAAACACACCAGCCTTTGCAGAAGAGCGTCGGCGTCCGTTCATTTGAAGAAGTTGCCGAAAGAAACGTGGGTCTCAAAGAGCACTGACATTTTGATAAGATCTTCTTCCCTTTATCCCCCCCCCCCAGACCCCTCCCCACCCACCAGAGTCATCGTCAATAAACGTGGAGTTGGTTGATTTCCATTGCTCGCAAAAGTCGCAGCTATTGCTAACCTGCGCGTGGTGTCTTTTTATTTTAATTTTGTTTGCTGCTTTGGCATTCCTGGATTGTCTGCATGCTTTCACTCGTTGCAATTTCTCTCCGACCACATTGTCTTGTTCAAGGTACTACAGGCTTTTATTTGAAACTGCAAAGAATATGAAGAGCGTTTTTACTGTCAAAATGCGTTCCGTTTGTACAGAGGTACCTTTCGCTCGGCACAACCGACACGTCTGCAAATGCGTGAATGCTGAAGTGGATAGTCGAGCATGCTAACATTGAGTGCACATGCCTTATTGAGTCACTACATGCGTACCTTTGGTGAGACGATGTCAAGAACGTTTTTTTTGAATTGCAATTCGTTGTTGTTTGTATTGTTATCGACCACAATGGTGAAAACCGTTGACCTCTACTTTGATTGTAATTTCCTTCGTTGTCTCGTGAAAGATTGTAATTATCCTCAGGTTTGCAATAAACCAGAGTGTCTGGGTCAACTTTTGTTTATTTTTTTGTTTTCCTTTTGTACATCTGTTGACAAGATGGTGTTTATTGTACGTCTTTTGTACATAAGCAATTTGTTGTGTTGTTTGTTGTGTTGTTTTGTGTTGTTGTAAAATAATATATTCTATTCGTGTTCAAATTGAGGCAATCTTTTGTTTCTGCTCTGAGCCCCGTTTATCAGAAAGGACTACATTATAGACGGAGGTGTTTGGGTTTGGGTTTTTTTCCTAACACTTCATACACATGACCGTTGTAGACCCTGTGGAGATTTTACGGGGCAGCAGTTTTGCACTTAGGGTTATTTTTATATGGTTCGAAATAAACCGAGGTTCGATTCCTCATGTATTACTGTTATGCTTTTCCTTTGAAATTAAACATTGATTCACGTTTTCAATCAAAGGATACAGTATTCGGTTTTTTTTTCTTTTTTCATCGTGTGAGCTCATCTTTTTTTTTAAAATAGGGAATAAACATCTCGCGAAAACACGCCGCTCGAGCACTGCAACAGAAATCGCAGTTCTGATAGCACGACTCGTTCTTTAATGCTACAATGACAAGAAACTTGTGGCTTGTATGAAAAAAAAATGTAAACACCAATGTAAAGTCGCTTAATATGCGTCGGGCCACCATGCGGGGCAGTACGCGCCTGTATGCGCCATGCACGGAGTCCACCAGCGTCTGGAATTCTACAAGGTGGGATGGTGGCACCATTCTTCTACGAGAAAGTCAATCAACTCACACCTGTTTGACGGAGGTGGAAAACGCGTCGGGTACAGATTAGTGACTGAGAAGGCCATGACATATGGATAACATCAGTGTCATGCTCATCAACCATTGGAAAGAAATGCTGCAACATGGGATGAGGATAATCACTCAGTACCGTTAGCAGCGATTTCATTGACCTTGCCTTCTAGAGAGATGCACCCAAACATGCCAGGAAATTGGCACCACAACTATTACAGAACCACAGAACCTTCCACTGTTGGACCAAAGACTCAGGTTGTAAAGTATTTTGGTTGGTGCCACACATGCACTAGTCCGTTTTCGAGAACATGGTGAAGGATGATTAATCTGACTATGTCACATTTGTCCACTGCTTGGTAGTCCATTGCTTGGGCTCTTTGCACCACTGGACTCGCAAACGTGCATTGTCAGGTGTGATGAGCGGTTGTTCACTGCAATCCCACTCTGCAGAGTTCTCCACGGACCGTTTTGATGAATGGCTGCTCATGGCCCCAGTTGAAATTTACAATTAATTGATCTGCAGTTGTTTGCCTGCATTGCCTTGCAACTTCAAATTAATGCAAGAATATCACCATCCTGAAGTATGCGTTGCCCTTTTCTGATGATGTCTTTCCCTCGAGTTCCATGCCGACATCACCTTAAACGCCGTTGCTCATGAAACATCAGCAAGTTGAGCTGTCTTTGTCACTGAAGCGCCTGTCAAATGTGCCCCAACATCACCCATCTTTCAAAGTCACTGCAGTCTAGCCACAATTAAAGGAAACTAGGCCTGTGCAGAATTTTTATACATGACCCTGAGCATGCTGGATATTATTTGTAATTAACATATGGGCCACATTATGTGGAAGCCGTTGCTTTCAATATACTCTGTGTCCCTCATTTAACCAGTGCTTCCCTTTTTTTGTCCACTACATGTATTTTATATTGCAAGGTCAGAGTTTAGTGAAAAAAAATACTTATGGATAGAGGAAATTTGAGAGGAGTTTTGCAGGGCAAAATATTGGGGGAGAAATATCACTTGAGTATGTAATAAGTAGATTTATTACTCCTGCCTTTCCACATTATCAGGAAAAAACCTTTTTAGCTCGCCTGTTCGAAGAACAGAGAGCTATAGCTCGTCCCCGGCGTGAGCGTGAGAGTGAAAATGTTAAGTTTTTGGTGCAGTTATTTCCTTTCTATGTTTTATACTACCACATATTTCTTTACTGATTACAATATACAAATAATATTATTGCTTTAAAATTATTTGGATCAGACTTCACTGCAATGCTTTATAAAAAATATTATTAGACTGTCTTTAAAAATGATAAATGTATAAACAGGCGAGCATTGGGGTGCTTTGACACCAACTCTTCTGTTATTAGACGCATGCATGAAACAAAAAGTGGGCTAGCAATTGGTTTGCTTGTTCTGTATGTCCTTCTGTCTACAAACATCAGTTTATGATTGAGGAACTATTTATTTCATATTATCATTGAGGAGTGTTTATATTTGTTAACAGTGTAGAACACCAACCTGCAGTTCAGTAGTACTTTGGCTCTGAATTTGCAAATTGTATGGAATCTTGTCCTGATTCACGCTTGCGCACAGAATAGCAAGGTAATTTGTATACTCTGTCTGCCTGTCTTTAGTGAACAAAATGAAAAATTGTCTTGTTATTAATATAAATATCGTCATCATTAATGTATCATACTCTTCACAAAGTGTAGTGCTGCCGAAGCTTGTTTCTCGATAAAAGGTATATGCGGATGGTTTGCCATTGCCTTTGGAATTTGCCATCAGTCATGATAGGAATTTGGAATTTGTCCAGGATGCAGTGATAACCCCGCTACTCTTTGTGAATGACCGCCGACCAGTGGTGGCAGGACGGGTCATCCAGTTTAACGTCCATCTGGTGAACACACACACACACACACACTTCACCCTGCACTTGAAATACTGTGTGGTGGTTTATAGCTGGGTCGAGATTTTAAACTCGGGCTAAACAGTTAATGGTGAGTGCGTATTTCTTATTATTATGCAGCCTGTGGCTGCTGCTTGCATATTGCTGTGAGCACAGCTGTGCCGCTGATGCAGTGCCCCTGTACCAGTAAGCTGGTACTCATTTTGCTGACTCGAAGGATGACAGGCTGAATCAACCCACTTTGTGTTATTTCAATGGCACGACAGGGGCTCGAACTCGAGACCTAAGTCTTAAGCCACCACCTTAACTGTTAATACAATACCGGGCTGTGTATCTCCATGAATATCACAAATCCAGATTGATCACAAGACAAATCGCAACACGTAAGGTTTTTGACACTTCATCGTGTAAAGAACTCTGGCGGATGGAAATCGGTCACACATGTAATAGGCCATAATAGCACAAGTAATGATTCAGCACTCCCAAACTTGAAATGAACAACGTTAACCTGCAGTGGCACATTCTCCCATATCAAAGCGAACATGCTGTCTAAAGTGTCCAGCAGGTATCCAATCCCAGTTTTTTTATGTCGACAGCATTACATCAACAACCCACGCCCACACCTATCAACCTGAAATGGTTATTGGGTGTCAGATGTTCCTGATGTTTTTCATCAATTCAAGTTACGTATGTAAAATGGGGAATCTTTCTCCCCCACCCTGGCCCCCATCCATTCCATTGGACCATGCTCTGTGCGAGCATTGTGTGCTGCTTAAGGCAGTCTCCTTGGCTCTTGGACACAATACTGGACAGGTCGCCACTCCAACACAGGATACCAGGCAAGCGCGGGTACTCATTTTGCACCTCGGAAGGATGACAGGCAGTCAACTCCACCTGGTATTAATTCGACAGCCGAGTGGATTTGAACTCAGGATCCTAGGATCCCAAGCCCACCACTCTAGCCATTAAAGCCAACACCAGGCATACCCTGGCCCCACACAAACAAAGTCAGCAATATAACTCCATCTAACTAGCTAGCATGAAAAGAGTGTAGTGTACTTTCATCGGTGCCACTTGTTCGTTACTTTTCCATCATGAACATTGTTACATTTACTTGCCAACCAATAGCAGTGGTGTAGGTTGTGATTTTATTTGGTTTCCAACTCAATCGTTTTGCCCGACACTACTACCGCGGACACTAGACCCCCCCCCCTTCGAGGACGAGCAGGAGAAGACTTTAACCAAGTGTGACGACGCTTCCGCCTGGCAACTCGCTATTTACACCGCCTTGGAAATGACTCCCTGACTTGAGTTCCGCGGAGTTAAACGAAAGTTACTGGAGTCACTGGAGATAAACGAAATTCGCTGTAGTTCACTGGAGATAAACAAAAGTTCGCTGTAGTTCACTGAGTTAAACGAAAGTTCGCTGTTAGATTCACTGAGTTAAACGAAAATTCGCTGTAGTTCAATGGAGAAAACGAAAGTTTCGCTGTAGTTCATGGGGATAAACAAATTCGCTGTGTTCACTGGACTTAAAAGAAAGTTCGCTGTAGTTCAATGGATAAACGAAAGTTCGCTGTAGTTCACTGGAGATAAACGAAAGTTCGCTGTAGTTCACTGGAGATAAACGAAAGTCGCGTGTAGATTCCTGGAGTTAAACGAAAGTTCACTGAGGTTAAACGAAAGTTCACTGGAGATAAACGAAAGTTCACTGGAGATAAACAAAGTTCGCTGGAGTTAAACCGTGTTTCTGGGCGTATCCTCCAGCAGCAATTTGCTCTCTGCACCGGAGCTGCTACCACGGTGCTGCGTCACAGCTCCACTTCATTGCGTTTTCATCCTTTCAAGCGTGATTACTATTATTGAACTCCTTTTGGTGAGCAACTTATTCCCAATTTTGGTGAGCTCCGGTCAATTTATGACATCCCAGTCACCGAGGATCATATTATTTTGTGGACATGACGCCAAATTGGCCACCGGTATACGCCATTCTTGCTTCTTTGAAGTTGTACGGTATCACCCACACTCAAGTTTAACAACTTATGGACACCGTCGCTCAGACTGGACAAAGTCATAACCTTTCGTGCGCTGAGTAGCAGTTGACAATTTTATTTCTGTAAGAGAAATGGAAATGTTTGGGAAGGAAATGAAAACATGCTTTCAGGTATTACAGTACAACTTAAATACAGAAGTTGTACGAGATAAATAAATGCTTTCGACGGATGAGTACAATTGTTGTTACTGGACGTCAATTGATCATATTTAGAGCAATTTATTGAATACGTCCGCAAATCCAGTGAAATTGTTGACCTCGGACAGACGAGAGAACAACTCCTGACCTTCCTCTCCTTCCTTATTTGCGATCTCTGAATGTCCTTCTAATCGTCCAATCCTTCCATACTCCCCTTGTCCTCTCTCCTTATTTTTGTCAACTAAGTGTGTGTGTTTTTTCATTGAATTATTATTTTTGTACACAATCCTTTTATAATGTTCTAAACTGATGATCACTTGTATTGTTTTTCTCGCTCAATGTTGACCATTAACTTTTAATCAAGCCTTGTATGGTCTTGATGATGTGCACAGGCTCCATCGATTATTACATACGCAAATGAGCGGAGATTTTGGACCCCGCCACCTCTTCCTCATCTCCGTTGTGCTCTTCCATTCCCTTTACCTACTACTACTACTACTACTACCCAAACTATTGCCGTCTACTCCCTTCCTCACACTTACTGCTTTCCATTCCTCTTTCACCATCTGCAATTTTTGCTTTTCTCAATTTCATTTCCGTTTTTTTTTAGCACCTACCTTTCTACATAATATATATATTCTATTACAAGAAGTCAACACAGGTGGAGGCTGTTCAACCCATCATGCCTGTGTGAACGCCATACTAATATATCTACACAAGATCCAAGAAGAAAATGCAAAAAAAGTTTTTATTAATAATTAATTAAAAAAAAATTTTTTGGTTTGTTTTGTTTTTGGGGTTTTTTTGGGGTTTTATTATTTAATTATTTTTATATAAAACATAAAACAATTTATATCCTCCTCTCTTCTCAAATGTATTCATTATAATGTAATGTATTTCCTGAAGTTTAACCCAATCCCCTATCACCCCCCAATCCCCTATCCCCCCCCCAATCCCTTTTCCCCTCCCCCAATCCCCTCTCCACGATGAATTTGTCCAGCTTCTTCTTTCTGATGTAGCAAAATCTTATTATTATTATGCTTCCTCTTGAATTTCTGCGTTTTTGGAAAGCCTTGGCTTCTTGCTCCTCCATCTCTCCCCGTCCTCTTCCCTCCGTGGTGTTCCTCGTCTTCCAGCGTTCTCGCAGTCTTCCTGCGTTTCTTCCCTTGTAATTTTTCCTTTCAATTGCATCTTCCAGTAGAGTTAGTCTTCCCCTCTTACATTATGGTCCACACTGGATCTTTTACCTGTGTGTCTGTCAATGATGAGAGTAGTTTGGGTTTCACAAACTACTCGCGACACACCTCATTGTCCTCCTCTTCTGTCCGGCTCATCTTTTGCTTTCTACTCCTCATCCACCAACCTCTCGGTGTCCATCACATGACCTTGAAGTCCAAGTCTCTGATCCAGACAGAACTAGACCGACGCTCCATACAAATCTTGGCAGTCTTGTAGTAGTGGTGTGAATTGGTCATTAGTACTGGATGACAGGTCTTGTGTTTAGTGAAGGTCCAAAACTCTCATCCTCGTTTCCTTGAATATGATGTGTGTGTTGTGGTTTGTTGTGTGTTGTATGTGTGGGTGTATGTGTATGTGTATGTGTGGTGTGTGTGTGGCGTATATGTGTTGTGTATGTGTGTATGTGTGTATATGCGTGTGTGTGCGTGTGTGTGTGTGTGTGTGTGATGTGTGCGTGGTATATCTGCGTGTGCGTGTGCGTATGTGTGTGTGTGTGCGTGCGTGTGTGTGGGTGTGTGTGTGTGTCTCCATTTCACTCTCCCGTTCCTCCTGTTCCTCTTCCCTTATTTATCTAATCCGTCCTTTCGGTTTCTTTTTTCCGTCTAATTTGCGCCTTTCATCTGAGCGTTGATTACGGTGACGTCGACACGAGGCGCGTTTTGAACTCTCGCCTATCGTGACGTCACACACGAGCCCACGCACCGTTCGGCAGGTAATTGCCGCGTGCGGAACTCCGCCGATTAACGACAAGACCCGTACGTGTGGTTCAAAGCACTCACTGTACGTGCGTACAGTCCGCTTGCGGTGTGCGAACAACGCCGCTTCCCCTTCCCAGGAACCGCGAAGCCCGACCCGTTTCGTTTCCACTGTGAGTCCGCACGGGTCGGGTCCGGTTCCGGGTCCGGGTCCCCCCCGGGGACACGTTTACACGTGCCGCAAAGCACGCTCGAGACTACGCACGGACAGGTGGAAATTAAGTGGTTAACGGCTCGATTAGTCGATGAGTTCCAGCAATAGTTGCTCGGTTTGTGGTTACCCGACTTCCCCCAGAGTGGGTGTTTGGTGTGTTGTTAATAATAGTTATACACTAACTATCAGTGAACATGACGTTCGAGAGATTACTGGGTTAACACGAACAGGTCGGTTTAAAGAGATTTGCCGCTCGTTTGTGACGTCCACAACCTCGTGTCCATCCCTGCACGGTTTCCCCGATCCATGTCGAACCGTAGAGTGCACGGCCCGAGGCACGGAGCCCTCGGCACGGGGATCGTCCATTATTGCTCCGCGGGATCTGAACAGCGATGCCGTGGTGTACGCGACGTACTTCGCCTCTGCCCGAGCGCTAATGGCGACGGCTGGTGGAGACGACGACGACGACGACGATCAGGAGCCCTCACGGACCGTGCGGAGGGAACGCTCCAAGAGCGATACCCCGGGACTGGCGTACGTGCGCGTCGGAGACGCAGGTACGTACTCGCAGCACGCACGCGGACACGTGCGATCATCGAGGGACGCGCGGCTCGGGCGTGGGAGCGCGCTCGTGACGTGCCCCCCTCGTCCCCGGCACGGTCACACTGATCGGGACATGGCACGGCGCGGCTGGACGTGGCGCGGAGTGACATGGCACGGCGAAACGGCACGACAGGTCGGGGTTTGGCACGGTAAGAGCGCACGGATGCCTCGGGCACGAATCGTAAGGGCGCGATGCACGCGAGCCTGGTGCTCACTCTGCGATGGGAATTTAATCCGCGATCCCCAATGCATGCACGTCACCGTGCACGTCGCGTCCTGCACGTGCCGTGCTCTCCATCCGGTGGATTGCAGGCGCGAGGGGCACGGCGGGGACGAGCGAGACGGCACGGATCGCGACATAAACTGTTGCTTTCGATGTGCGTCACGTGCTCGGTGCGCGCGCGCCGCACGCTCCTCGTATCGGGGATGCGATCGTGTGTGTGTGTGTGTGTGTGTGGTGGTGTGTACGTGTGAAGTTGTTTGTGTGTTGTGTGCGCGGCGTGTGTGCTTTTTGTGTACGTGTACGTTGTGTGTTGTGTGTGACTGTGACTGTGTGCGTGTGTGCCTTTTTGTGTGGTGTGTGTACTGTGAGTGAGTGGTGTGGTGTGTGTGTGTGTGTGTGTGTGTGCGCGCGGCGTGTGTGCCTTTTTGTGTACGTGTTGTGTTGTTGTGTGTGGCTTGAGTGTGTGTGTGCCTTTTTGTGTACGTGTGTGTAGTTGGTGTGTGCGCGTCGTGTGTGCCTTTTTGTGTATGTGTGTGCCTTTTTGTGTGTGTGTGTGTGTGTGTGCCTTTTTGTGTATGTTGTGTGTGTGTGTGCCTTTTTGTGTGTGTGTGTGCGTGTGTGCCTTTTTGTGTACGTGTACGTGTGTGTGTGGTGTGTGTGGTGTGTGACTTGTGACTGTGTGTGTGTGTGTGCCTTTTTGTGTGGTGTGTGGTGTGTACGTTGAGTGAGTGTGTGTGTGTGTGCCTTTTGTGTGGTGTGTGTGTGTGTGTGTGTGCGCGCCGTGTGTGCCTTTTTGTGTACGTGTTGTGTTTGTGTGTGTTGTGTGTGTGTGTGCTTTTTGGACGTGTGTGTGTTGGTCGCGCGTGTTGTGCCTTTGTGTATGTGTAGTGTGCGGTGTACCTTTTTGTGTGTGTGTGTGTGCTTTTCTGTGTATTGTGTGGTGCCTTTTGTGTATGTGTGTGTGTGTGCCTTTTTGTGTGTGTGTGTGTGCTTGTGTGTGTGTGTGTGTGTGTGTGCTTTGTGTGTGTGTGTGTGTGTTGTGCTTGTTGTGTGTGTGTGGGTGTGTGTGTGTGTGTGTGTGTGCCTTTTTGTGTATGTGTATGTGTGTGTGGGCCTTTTTGTGTATGTGTGTGTGTGTGTGCTTGTTCATGTGACCGAAACATTTACGTGTGAGTGTGTGATCGCACTCTGGGTTATAATATTATTATCTTACTCCAGCACAGGCGATCCTGGCTCTGTCTGTTCTGGATATCGTTGAAAACCCCAACATCATATCATCACACGGGTAGATAGACTGTGTCCCTTCGGTTATTCCATGCAATGCCCCACGACGTTATCGCTGCACAACCTGAATATAAGTTCAACCCACCTTGAGTTTGTGATTGAGAGACTGAGTGGTCCTTTTGTATGTCCAGTACCTTCAGAAAGTATTCACACCCCTTGACTTTTG
>CM068966.1:69818815-69828840 GCA_035128595.1 Eptatretus atami | reverse complement strand
GGGTCCTGGTTCAGCCCCGTTGGGAGCGCTGATTATACACCACCGTGAGGTTCTTGACTTCGTCAGCCTGCTTCATTCCTTCCGACTGCATCAGCGGCATAGCGCGTGTCTAAACATGATATGCACACCAGCACGAGGCTGCCACGAGGAGAGAAGAAGAGAGGAGGGAGGAGAGAGAGAGAGGAAGAGAGAGCGAGAGAGAGAAAGAGAGAGAGAGAGAGAGAGAGAGGAGAGAGAGAGAGAGAGAGAGAAGAGAGAGAGAGAATAGGATGAGAGAGGAGAGAGAGGAAGGAGAGAGAGAGAAGAGAGAGAGAGAGAGAAGAGAGAGAGAGAGGAGAGAGAACGAGAGAGATGAGAGAGAGGAGAGAGAGGAGAGAGAGAGAGAGAGAAGAGAGAGAATGAGACAGAGAGACAGAGGACAGAGAGACGAGAGACAGAGACGACAGAGAGACAGAGAGACAGAGGCAGAGAGACAAGAGACAGAGAGAACAGAGAGAAGAGACACAGAGAGACAGAGTTTTTGCACCAAGTAAATAATTATTAGACTTTCCAACAAACCAACAGTTCAGTTGGTCTTTGTATTAAAACTTGATACAGGTGTAAGTTTTAAGATGAACATTCACAATCACATTGAGGAGGCCTTTTGGAGGTGATTTGAATTACTGTGAAAAACCTATCTGTTGCTGCTTATGATGTGCGGGTGATCTCAGAACCTTTGAAGGGGGTTTGAGGGATGGAGTGGGGTTGCGTGTGCAGTGCTGTCGCACTAGACAATTACGCGCCGTGTATGGTCGGTCTGTGACGTAAAGTGAGTCACCCACGCTGGTGATTACATTCCCATGGAGCCCACATTAGACGTGATCATTACAATCTCTGTCAGACATGCTTTTTTCGAACGTCCGTCATGTTCTGGGCATTGTTTGCATAACCCCAGCCAGGTAATGGTACATCGTCTAATGAAACTTGGAGGGTAGTTGTCAATGTCGTACATGATTGCGCAACATCTGTTCTGCCTAACGGACTCTGCTGCTAGATGGGGTAGTGATAGGGGGATGTTGGGTTGTGTTTGGGGGCGGAGTTGGGTTGTGTTTGGGGCTTTACATACCAGATACCCTATATACTCATACATTATACCTACTATTAACCTGTACTAACATACCAATTCCTCAACTCATTACATTTATACCTACAAGTTAAAACCTAGTACTTTACATACCAGATTACCCATAACCTACTTTAAAAATCAGTCAGCCTGTAACCTTATATAGCTACACATTACCAGTTTTCTCGACATAATCCATTCAACATGCCGATAAAAAATGCGATCATAACTTTGATTGGCCTCCGCCAGCCATTTCCTTTTGAGATTTTCTCCTTCACAAACTTAGTGACCCGGTCCATTCGATAATGTACCTGAGGTACGGCTCTCGACCAATGAACAGTTCTGGGAGAAGAAGATCTTGTAAATATTGTTTTGAAAAAAAAAAGATCATAAATCCAAGGTGGCCAACAAGCCTTTGGACCGACCAAATTCATCTCCAATAGACGATTACGTACGCCATCTCACACATGTCACGACCCGGGGAAAGTTTCAGGTATCTTGGGAAGAGCGGTCTCTGAGAAAAACATGCTGAAAAAAATGGTGGAACAACTCATCGTCCTGGTCGCGTCGCGTTGATATGTACGTGTGCTGCGGTTGCAGCATTGGGCAGGCAGTGCCACTGATGCAGTGCCCGACCTATAATATCGGGGAACTTGAATTTGGTTAGAGTGCTGGCGATACGTCGCCTACTTTCGCGAAGGAAGTGCAACAAAAAAATAATAATTATATAAATAAATTAACAATCTTGTATATTATTTCCGAGTTTGTGGTTTTCGCGTGTCGCGCCTATCTTCCGACTTTGTTCTGCGCTCGAGTAACGTGATATTCGCTTACATTATCTCAAGACCATATTGAGGTGCAATGGTACACAACAAAAGTAAATAAAAGGTTTGAAACAGTGAAAATCGTGTTCCAATTACTGCATTAAAGTATTAAAATTACTACTGATACTCTGCATCAGTTCCTTTGCTCAAACACACCCACTCCCAACATGTCGCGCAGGGCGCGGGTATGCTACTAACAATAATAATATTCTTTGTTGTTTTTTCTCACATTTTCTTTCTTTCAGCACTTGTAGTCCAGAGGAAATAGACACATATAATAAAATTATTAGCGTATGATTAATTATTAATAATATCAGAACAATGATCATATTACAAATACCAACACTAATTTTAATAATATCACTAATAAAGATTTGCATCCATTCAACTCTGTTGTAGAAAACAAAATAGATTGTTAAAACACGACTGTCGACAAAAGGTAGGTTCGTTATGACGAAGTTGTTATAACGAGTTACCTATAATGGGAAGCAATTGTTCTAGACACTGGATGCAGGCACTTACGGCAGCCAGCTTAATCTGAAGGGATAAAAAATCTCCGAGATCCTGCACCCGGATATTATTCGTTCCGAGATAGAGGACCATCGGATGAAATACCTTGCGGATCGAGGAGAAGACGACACCGAGCTGTGAGAACCTGTCGGCACATTCAACTATGCAATTTGTGGAAAATGATCGACACCAGAAGCTGACCCGGTCACTAATGGACATGTTCACCGATTACGACACCACCACCACCGCGGTAAAGTTAGAATCCGATCAGGGTGTGGTGACCCGAAGGTCGAATTGTTTAGAGAAAATGTAGATGGTATTGAAAGACAGCCGGCTTTTCCGTTCAACAAGGCCTTGCGGTCCAGAACAGTGCGCCCTCTGCCGGCCACGCGGTGATCGTCGTCGTTCGTTTTGTGCGGGTCTGCTCCCACTGGTCAATGAAACAAATAATTATCAAGATTATTTATTTATTTGTATGCAGCCTTTGGCTGCTTGGCTGCATCATTTTCTAGGAGTGCAGCTGTGCCGCTGATGCAGTGCCCCATTAACAATAATTTAGTACTCATTTTGCTGACATCGGAAGGATGACGGACTGAGTCAACCCGCCTGTGTTAATTCAACGGTTGAATTTTTTTTTAAAGGGGCTTGCAATCAAGACCTTAAGATCTTAAGCCAGCCACCTTAACCGTTTAGCCAACAGCATGCTTCATCATTCTTGATCTAAATTGTACGAACCATGAGTGTACCAACAGTCCACAGGGAAGTCCCGTCTAGTCTGGTTATGACATGGAAAACAAACCGTGCCACGATTCGAGCCCGAGAAAAAGTTATCATTCGTGCACAAACAAAGAACCCACTCGTGATCGGTCTTTGGTGGCAGACGGGCACGAAGGAAACGTAACAGAGTGCTGAACGGTGGACCATGAGACCACCGATGTGCCTGCGACGCATCGCAGATAGTTCGTGCCAACTGGTCTCGGATTAGCCGCTGGTTCGTTCCTCTCTGCTCTCCAACGATCAAATCGACCTAACGCTGACCCGGTCCACACGACCTTGGGGGGGGGGGGGGGGGTCTGGCCGTTTCGATGCGCGTGATGTTCATCGTCAGTTTATATGATAGATGATCGCACCCGCACATTCACAATAACAGGTGGTCGGGGTATTGGCCCCAAGCCCAGCGACCACATTGCCAAGAAAGCGCTGGACAGCTACCCATGTGGTCATGGGTGCAGGTTGAACACCCCAAACCGGCGTATTAAATAAGTCTACGGTCTACGGTCTACGGTCTACATGAACCTCGGTGTCCGTGGATTTAGCCACGATCCTCCGCTAATCACCGGAGGTCGGAAAATGCGGGTTTCAAGGCACACCTTGCATGCTCGATCTCCTCCTTAGCGACTCTCATGATCCGCGGAGACATTCACAGTCCGCTCATGGCGATCGCCGGGCGGTTTCATCACGAGCGATGGCGGCACGCACCGTAAGGGAAGGAAGGCGGCGTCTGCTCAGGTCCCGCGCCATATGGGGCGGCCCGAGTCGACGTCGCTGCGAGTTCCCCGATCAGGCTCGGTCTTCCACGAAGATCTCCACGGAAACGGAACACGGACTCCACGAGCGGAGATGCTGCACCGCGTTACACCGGGATGAGGTGGGATGGCGGAAGGAGGAGGAGGAGGATGAGAAGGAGGAGGAAGGGCGGGAGGAAGGGCTGCGGATCTGCGCAAGAACGAGGGTTCGAACAGGGACCGGGTACACGCTCATAGATGGGCTTCTGTGGGTCGGTGCGATGTAAATGGTGGTGAGTGAGGGTGGTCGTGGGAGGTGGGTGACCTTCGCAAGCACAGGATTAACCACGAAACCCCGTCAAGACGAGCTCAAGCGCTTCATCTGGGTATATGTTTTCTGACGGGATCGATTGACGCGCCAATTCTCGGGTACGTGCACGACGACCCAGCCGGACACTGGACCGGTCCAGCCGGTGCGGTGCAAAGTGCCCTCTCGCAGCACCGCTCCATGACAACCACACCTTTGATTCGAGCCGTGCTCACCATCCCGCTCTGGTGGAGGATCATTGGGCCTAGGAGTAGAAATGCAATCATTAAAAGGAACTGTACGGATTTTTTATAAACATGGTTTCAAAAAAAAATTCTTCACGACCGTTTTAGAACCAAACGACGTCTAGATATTTGAACGTTCGTGTCGGCACGTGATTGAAATCGATGCACGTGCGATTCTGCGGCACGACGTCACGTGAGCACAATCCGGCGCTCCCAGCTCGGCCCCACCCCTCACTCCATTCCGGTTTCCCGAAAGCTGATTACTCATAACAAATCCCACTGGGATTCATTAACTCCAACGAAGATAACACGTGTCTCGGGAGAGGCAAGTGATGGGCGTGATATCCATGGCCCACTTCGACCTGACGAACTAAATGGCTTGATAACGTCGTCCGTGCACCCTCACCGTGCGTAGTGCGCAGCAGTGCTGTGACGGTCTGTTATATCGAAATGTGATGGCAACTTGCTTGCATGGCTTGGCACATGTTTATGGACAAATCTGTTTATGGCCACGATCTAAACGTTATACGTACATGAAATACATCTCAATATACAGTACAAGTGCTACACCCGTGTGAGATTCATTGCAGACTCGACCTGCAACGGCCCGCCCCCATCCCAACACAACCAAACTCCACCCACATATAACCAAAACTCGCCCACAAACACAACCAAACTACGCCCACAAACACAACCAAACTCCGCCCACAAACACACCAAACTCCGCCCACAAATATAATTCAAACTCCATCCACACAAACACAAAACTCCGCCCACAAATACAACCCAACTCCGCCCACAAAACAACCAAACTCCGCGCCACAAACACAACCTAACTCCGCCCACAAACCACAACGCAAACTCGCCCACAAACACAACCAAACTCCACCACAAATATTAACCCAAACTCCGCCCACAGAAACACAACCAAATTTCCACCCACAAATCATAACCAAACTCCCCACAAACATAACCAAACTCCGCCCACAAACACAAACCAACTCCGCCCACAAATTATAATCAAACTCCGCCCACAAAACACAAACCAAACTCCGCCCACAAACACAACCCAATCTCCGCCACAAATATAACCAAACTCCCCACAAACATAACCAAACTCCGCCCCACAAACACAACCAAACTCCGCCCACAAATATAACCAACTCCGCCCACAAACATAACCAAACTCCGCCCACAAACATAACCAAACTCCGCCCATCAAACACACCAAACTCCGCCCACCAAATATAATCAAACTCCATCCACAAACACAACCAAACTCCGCCCACAAATATAATCAAACTCCTCCACAAACACAACCAAACTCCGCCCACCAAACACAACCAAACTCCGCCCACAAATATAATCAAACTCCATCCACAAAACACAACCAAACTCCGCCCACAAATATAATCAAACTCCATCCACAACTAACCAAACTCCGCCCACAAACACACCAAACTCCGCCCACAAACACAACCAAACCCGCCCACAAATATATCAAACTCCACCACAAACACAACCAAACTCCGCCACAAATGTACAACCAAACTCGCCCACGAAACACAACCAAACTCCACCCCCAACACACCACTCCACCCCAACACAACCAACTCCACCCCCAAACACAACCCAACTCCACCCCCAAACACAACCCAACTCCACCCCCAAACACAACCAACTCCACCCCAAACACAACCAACTCCATCCCCAAACACAACCCAAACTCCACCCCCAAACACAAACCAACTCCGCCCCAAACACAACCCAACTCCACCCCCAACACAACCCAACTCCACCCCCAAACCAACACAAACTCCACCCACAAACATAACCAAACTCACCCACAAACACAACCAAACTCCACCCCACCAAAATATAACCAATCCACCCACAAAACACAACAAACTCCGCCCACAAATATAACAACTCCATCCACAAACACAACCAACTCCACCCCACAATATAACCAAACTCCGCCCACAAAAAACCAAACTCCGCATACCAACTTCGCCCACAATACAACCCAACTCCGCCCACAAACACAACCAACTCCGCCCACAAATATAACCAAATTACAAATCCCCACTCCCACAAAACAACCAACCTCCGGCCACAAACATAACCCAACTCCGCCCACAAACACAACCAAACTCCGCCCACAAATATAACCAAACGCCACCCACAACACACAAACTCCGCCCACAAAAAACAAACTCCCCCACAAACACAACCAAACTCCGCCACAAAACAACCAAACTCCGCCCACAAATATAAACCAAACGCCACCCACAAACACAACCAAACTCCGCCCACAAATATAACCGAAACTCCGCCCACAAATATAACCAAACTTCGCCCACAAATCACCCAACTCCGCCCACAAAACACAACCCCAAAACTCCGCCCACAAATATAACCAAACCCCCCACAAATAACAACCAACTCCGCCCACAAAACACACAACCTCGCGCCACAAACATAACCAACTCCGCCCAAAACACAACCAACTCCGCCCACCAAATATAACGCAAACTCCACCCACAAACACAACCAAATCCGCCCACAAATATAACAAACTCCATCCACAAAACACAACCCCAAACCTAACGCCCACAAATATAACCAAACTCCGCCACAAATATAACCAAACTTCGCCCACAAATACAACCCAACTCCGCCCACAAACACAACCAAACTCCGCCACAAATATAACCAAACTCCGGCCCACCAATACAACCAACTACCGCCCAAAGCACAACCAACCTCCGCCCACAAACATAACCCAACTCCGCCACAAACACAACCAAACTCCGCCCACAAATATAACAAACGCCACCCACAAACACAACCAAACTCCGCCACAAATATAACCAAACTCCGCCCACAACACAACCAAACTCCATCCACAAACAACCAAACTCCACCCACAAATATAACCAAACTCCATCCACAAACAACCAAACTCCACCCACAAACACAACAAACTCCGCGCACCACAAATAATAACCAAACTCCGCCCACAAATACAACCCAACTCCGCCCACAAAATAACAAACCACACTAAACATAACCAAACTCCGCCCACAAATATAACCAAACTCCACCACACAAACACAACCAAACTCCGCCCACAAACATAACCAAACTCCACCCACAAACACAAACCAAACTCCGCCACAAATATAAACCAAACTCCACCACAAACCAACCAAACTCCACCCACAAACACAACCAAACTCCGCCCACAAACCAACCAAACTCCGCCCACAATATAACCCAACTCCGCCCACAACACAAGCAAACTCTGCCACAAATATAACCCAACTCCGCCCACAACACAACCCAAACTCCACCCCAAACACAACCCAACTCACCCCCAAACACAACCCAAACTCCGCCCAAACACAACCCAACTCCAGCCAAACACCATAACCCAACTCCACCCACAAACACCAAACCCACTCCACCCCAAACACAACCCAACTCCACCCCCAAACACAAACCACTCACCCCAACACACCCAACTCCGCCCCCAACACAACCCCTCCACCCCCAACACAACCCAACTCCACCCCAAACACAACCCAACTCCACCCCCAAACACAACCCAACTCCACCCCAAACACAACCAACTCCACCCCAAACACAACCCAACTCACCCCAAACACAACCCCACCCCAAACCACAACCCAACTCCACACACAACCCAACCCAACCCCAAACACAACCAACTCCCACCCCAAACACAACCCAACCCACCCCCAAACACAAACCCAACCCCCCCCAACACACCCAACTCCACCCCCAAACACAACCCAACTCCACCCCAACACAACCAACTCCCCCCAAACACAACCCAACTCCACCCCCAACACAACCCACTCCACCCCCAAACACAACCCAACTCCACCCCCAAACACAACCCAACTCCACCCCCAAACACAACCCAACTCCACCCCCAAACACAACCTTAATCCCACCCGACAAATTAGACCCAAGCTCCGCCCGACAAACATAACAAACTCGTCATCCCCCAACACAACCCAAACTCACCCACAAACACAACAAACTCCGCCCACAAATATAACCCAACTCCGCCCACAAATACAATCACCCCACTCACCCCCAAACTAACACCTCACGCCAACAATAACCATAACTCCACCCACAAACATATACCAAACTCCGCCACAAATATAACCAAACTCCAACCACAAACAGCAACAATACTCCGCCCACAAACATAAACCAAACTCCACCCACAAAACACCAACCAAACTCCGCCCACAAAGATTAACCTAACTGCAACCCACAAACAACCAAATCACCCAAAACACAACCAAAGCTCCGCCCACAAATAATAGCTCCAACTCCACCCACAAACATCAACCAAACTCCGCCCACGAAATATATACACAACTCGCGCCACAAACATAACCTAAACTCCACCCACAACCACAACCAAACTCCGCCCACGAAGACATAACCCAAACTCCAGCCCACAAAACCAACAAACTCCCGCCCACAAATATTACCAAACTCAACCCACAACACAACCTAAACTCACCGCACAAACACTATACCAAACTGCTCCCCACAAATATAGACCCAACTCCGCCCAAACATACAAATCCAACTCCGCCCACAAACATAACCAAACTCCGCCCACAAACATGACCAAACTTCCACCCACAAATATAACCAAAACTCCGCCCACAAATAACCAAATCCACCACAAACACAACAAACTCGCCCACCAACATACCAAACTCCACCCACAAAAACAACCAATACTCCGCCTCAACAAATAGTACCAAACTCACCACAAACCAACCAACTCCACCACAAACACAGACCAAACTCCGCTCCCAAACATAACAATACTCCACCACAAATCACAACCAAACTCCGCCCACAAATATAACCAAACTCAACCCACAAACACAACCAAACTCCGCCCACAAACACACAAACTCCGCCCACTAAATATACCCAACTCCGCGCCCACAAATATACACCAACTCCGCCACAAACACTAAGCAAACTCTGCCCACCAATATAACCCAACTCCGCCCACAAACAACCAACTCCGCGCCCCAAACACAACCCAACTACCCACACAACCCAACTCCAAAACACAACCCAACTCCACCCCCAAACACACAACCCAACTCCACCCCACAAACAACCCAACTCCACCCCCAACCCACCACGCCAAACACCACTCCACCCCCAAACACAACCCAACTCCACCCCAACCAACACCCCCATACACCCAACTCACCCCCAAACACCATACCACACAAACAATCCCCAAACACCCACCCCAAAACCCAACCACCAACATCCCAACGTCCCACCCAACCACAACCCACCCAAAAAACGCCAACTCCACCCCCTAAACACAACCCAACTCCGCCCCCAAACACAACCAACTCCGCCCCCCAAACACAACCCAATCCACCCCCAAACACAACCCAATCACCCCCAACACAACCCAAACTCCCCCCAACACAACCCAACCCACCC